>CAJHNH020000382.1:0-101452 GCA_905116865.2 Candidula unifasciata
TGCTTCTAGCATGTCTATTCACGTGTAAAATAATTGTCTGGGACTCACTGTTTAGTGGTAGGACACAAACAAGTTTTTTTGATCTTTTCTTTGTAAAATTTGTTTTTCACTTTTATCTTATCTATTTTTCTGTCACCTATAAGCTCCAAAGTGTCCAATTTATCATCTAGAGTATCGTTGTCATTGTTATGTTATCTCAATTGATGCCCCCAGATTGTACCAAAATGCCAAATCAGACATTCAGTTTACCTACTCTGCATCTAGCGTGTCTATTCATGTGTAAAATAATTGTCTGGGACTCGATGTTTAGTGGTAGGACACAAACAAGTTGTTAGGAACAATTCTTCGTAAATTGTGTTTTTCACTTTTATCTTATCTATTTTTCTGTCACCAACGAGCTTCAAAGTGTCCAATTTATCATCTAGAGTATCTCGTCAAGTTTGAAATGATAGACTGAGACTAAATTGGCAACTTTTTGGAAAATATGATTTTGGCCAAACGCGTAAGGCATATATTCTGCAAAATTATCACTTGTGGTCATTTTTATTTTATCTCAATTGTTGCCCCCAGATTGTACAAAAATGCCAAATCAGACATATAGTTTAACTACTCTGCATCTAGCGTGTCTATTCATGTGTAAAATAATTGTCTGGGACTCACGGTTTACTCGTAGGACACAAACAAATTGTTAGGAACATTTCTTGGTAAAATTTGTTTTTCACTTTTATCTTATCTATTTTTTTGTCACCTATAAGCTTCAAAGTGTCCAATTTCACATCTAGAGTATCTCGTCAAGTGTGAAATGATAGACTGAGACTAAATTGGCAACTTTTTGGAAAATATGATTTTGGCCAAACGCGAAAGGCATAAATTCTGGAAAAATGTCACTTGTGGTCATTGTTATGTTATCTCAATTGTTGCCCCCAGATTGTACCAAAATGCCAAATCAGACATTCAGTTTACCTACTCTGCATCTAGCGTGTCTATTCATGTGTAAAATAATTGTCTGGGACTCACTGTTTAGTGGTAGGACACAAACAAGTTGTTAGGAACATTTCTTCGTAAAATTTGTTTTTCACTTTTATCTTATCTATTTTTCTGTCACCTGTGAGCTTCAAAGTGTCCAATTTCACATCTAGAGTATCTCGTCAAGTGTGAAATGATAGACTGAGACTAAATTGGCAACTTTTTGGAAAATATGATTTTGGCCAAACGCGAAAGGCATAAATTCTGCAAAATTGTCACTTGTGGTCATTTTTATGTTATCTCAATTGTTGCCCCCAGATTGTACAAAAATGCCAAATCAGACATTTAGTTTAACTACTCTGCATCTAGCGTGTCTATTCGTGTGTAAAATAATTGTCTAGGACTCACTGTTTAGTGGTAGGACACAAACAAGTTGTTAGGAACATTTCTTCGTAAAATTTGTTTTTCCCTTTTATCTTATCTATTTTTCTGTCACCAACGAGCTCCAAAGTGTCCAATTTATCATCTAGAGTATCTCGTCAAGTGTGAAATGATAGACTGAGACTAAATTAGCAACTTTTTTGCAAATATTATTTTGGCCAAACGCGTAAGGCATAAATTCTGATAAATTGTCACTTGTGGTCATTTTTATGTTATCTCAATTGTTGCCCCAGATTGTACAAAAATGCCAAATCAGACATTCAGTTTACCTACGCTGCATCTAGCGTGTCTATTCATGTGTAAAATAATTGTCTGGGACTCACTGTTTAGTGGTAGGACACAAACAAATTGTTAAGAATATTTCTTCGTAAAATTTGTTTTTCACTTTTATCTTATCTATTTTTCTGTCACCAACGAGCTCCAAAGTGTCCAATTTCTCATCTAGAGTATCTCGTCAAGTGTGAAATGATAGACTGAGACTAAATTGGCAACTTTTTTGGAAAATATGATTTTGGCCCAAACGCGTAAGGCATAAATTCTGCAAAATTGTCACTTGTGGTCATTTTTATGTTTATCTCAATTGTTGCCCCAGATTGTACAAAAATGCCAAATCAGACATCCAGTTTAACTACTCTGCATCTAGCGTGTCTATTCATGTGTAAAATAATTGTCTGGGACTCACTGTTTAGTGGTAGGACACAAACAAGTTGTTAGGAACATTTCTTCGTAAAATTTGTTTTTCACTTTTATCTTATCTATTTTTCTGTCACCAACGAGCTCCAAAGTGTCCAATTTATCATCTAGAGTATCTCGTCAAGTGTGAAATGATAGACTGAGACTAAATTGGCAACTTTTTTGGAAAAAAATTTTTGGCCAAACGCGTAAGGCATAAATTCTGCAAAATTGTCACTTGTGGTCATTTTTATGTTATCTCAATTGTTGCCTCCAGATTGTACAAAAATGCCAAATCAGACATCCAGTTTAACTACTCTGCATCTAGCGTGTCTATTCATGTGTAAAATAATTGTCTGGGACTCACTGTTTAGTGGTAGGACACAAACAAGTTGTTAGGAACATTTCTTCGTAAAATTTGTTTTTCACTTTTATCTTATCTATTTTTCTGTCACCAATGAGCTCCAAAAAGTGTCCAATTTATCATCTAGAGTATCTCGTCAAGTGTGAAATGATAGACTGAGACTAAATTGGCAACTTTTTGGAAAATATGATTTTGGCCAAACGCGAAGGGCATAAATTCTGCAAAAATGTCACTTGTGGTCATTTTTATGTTATCTCAATTGTTGCCCCCAGATTGTACAAAAATGCCAAATCAGACATTCAGTTTACCTACTCTGCATCTAGCGTGTCTATTCATGTGTAAAATAATTGTCTGGGACTCACTGTTTAGTGGTAGGACACAAACAAGTTGTTAGGAACATTTCTTCGTAAAATTTGTTTTTCACTTTTATCTTATCTATTTTTCTGTCACCAACGAGCTCCAAAGTGTCCAATTTATCATCTAGAGTATCTCGTCAAGTGTGAAATGATAGACTGAGACTAAATTGGCAACTTTTTGGAAAATATGATTTTGGCCAAACGCGAAAGGCATAAATTCTGGAAAAATGTCACTTGTGGTCATTTTTATGTTATCTCAATTGTTGCCCCCAGATTGTACAAAAATGCCAAATCAGACATTCAGTTTAACTACTCTGCATCTAGCGTGTCTATTCATGTGTAAAATAATTGTCTGGGACTCACTGTTTAGTGGTAGGACACAAACAAGTTGTTAGGAACATTTCTTCGTAAAATTTGTTTTTCACTTTTATCTTATCTATTTTTCTGTCACCTATGAGCTCCAAAGTGTCCAATTTATCATCTAGAGTATCTCGTCAAGTGTGAAATGATAGACTGAGACTAAATTGGCAACTTTTTGGAAAAATGATTTTGGCCAAACGCGAAAGGCATAAATTCTGGAAAAATGTCACTTGTGGTCATTTTTATGTTATCTCAATTGTTGCCCCCAGATTGTACCAAAATGCCAAATCAGACATTCAGTTTACCTACTCTGCATCTAGCGTGTCTATTCATGTGTAAAATAATTGTCTGGGACTCACTGTTTAGTGGTAGGACACAAACAAGTTGTTAGGAACATTTTTTCGTAAAATTTGTTTTTTCACTTTTATCTTATCTATTTTTCTGTCACCTATGAGCTCCAAAGTGTCCAATTTCTCATCTAGAGTATCTCGTCAAGTGTGAAATGATAGACTGAGACTAAATTGGCAACTTTTTGGAAAATATGATTTTGCCAAAAACGCGAAAGGCATAAATTCTGCAAAAATGTCACTTGTGGTCATTTTTATGTTATCTCAATTGTTGCCCCCAGATTGTACAAAAATGCCAAATCAGACATTCAGTTTAACTACTCTGCATCTAGCGTGTCTATTCATGTGTAAAATAATTGTCTGGGACTCACTGTTTAGTGGTAGGACACAAACAAGTTGTTAGGAACATTTCTTCGTAAAAAATTGTTTTTCACTTTTATCTTATCTATTTTTCTGTCACCTATGAGCTCCAAAGTGTCCAATTTCTCATCTAGAGTATCTCGTCAAGTGTGAAATGATAGACTGAGACTAAAAATTGGCAACTTTTTTGAAAAATATGATTTTGGCCAAACGCGTAAGGCATAAATTCTGCAAAAATGTCACTTGTGGTCATTTTTATGTTATCTCAATTGTTGCCCCCAGATTGTACAAAAATGCCAAATCAGACATTCAGTTTACCTACTCTGCATCTAGCGTGTCTATTCATGTGTAAAATAATTGTCTGGGACTCACTGTTTAGTGGTAGGACACAAACAAGTTGTTAGGAACATTTCTTCGTAAAATTTGTTTTTTTCACTTTTATCTTATCTATTTTTCTGTCACCAACGAGCTCCAAAGTGTCCAATTTATCATCTAGAGTATCTCGTCAAGTGTGAAATGATAGACTGAGACTAAATTGGCAACTTTTTTGCAAATATGATTTTGGCCAAACGCGTAAGGCATAAATTCTGGAAAAATTGTCACTTGTGGTCATTTTTATGTTATCTCAATTGTTGCCCCCAGATTGTACAAAAATGCCAAATCAGACATCCAGTTTAACTACTCTGCATCTAGCGTGTCTATTCATGTGTAAAATAATTGTCTGGGACTCACTGTTTAGTGGTAGGACACAAACAAGTTGTTAGGAACATTTCTTCGTAAAATTTGTTTTTCACTTTTATCTTATCTATTTTTCTGTCACCAATGAGCTCCAAAGTGTCCAATTTCTCATCTAGAGTATCTCGTCAAGTGTGAAATGATAGACTGAGACTAAATTGGCAACTTTTTTGCAAATATATGATTTTGGCCAAACGCGTAAGGCATAAATTCTGCAAAATTGTCACTTGTGGTCATTTTTATGTTATCTCAATTGTTGCCCCCAGATTGTACAAAAATGCCAAATCAGACATCCAGTTTAACTACTCTGCATCTAGCGTGTCTATTCATGTGTAAAATAATTGTCTGGGACTCACTGTTTAGTGGTAGGACACAAACAAGTTGTTAGGAACATTTCTTCGTAAAATTTGTTTTTCACTTTTATCTTATCTATTTTTCTGTCACCAACGAGCTCCAAAGTGTCCAATTTTATCATCTAGAGTATCTCGTCAAGTGTGAAATGATAGACTGAGACTAAATTGGCAACTTTTTGGAAAATATGATTTTGGCCAAACGCGTAAGGCATAAATTCTGCAAAATTGTCACTTGTGGTCATTTTTATGTTATCTCAATTGTTGCCCCCAGATTGTACAAAAATGCCAAATCAGACATCCAGTTTAACTACTCTGCATCTAGCGTGTCTATTCATGTGTAAAATAATTGTCTGGGACTCACTGTTTAGTGGTAGGACACAAACAAGTTGTTAGGAACATTTCTTCGTAAAATTTGTTTTTCACTTTTATCTTATCTATTTTTCTGTCACCTATGAGCTCCAAAGTGTCCAATTTCTCATCTAGAGTATCTCGTCAAGTGTGAAATGATAGACTGAGACTAAATTGGCAACTTTTTTGAAAATATGATTTTGGCCAAACGCGAAAGGCATAAATTCTGGAAAAATGTCACTTGTGGTCATTTTTATGTTATCTCAATTGTTGCCCCCAGATTGTACCAAAATGCCAAATCAGACATCCAGTTTAACTACTCTGCATCTAGCGTGTCTATTCATGTGTAAAATAATTGTCTGGGACTCACTGTTTAGTGGTAGGACACAAACAAGTTGTTAGGAACATTTCTTCGTAAAATTTGTTTTTTTTTTCACTTTTATCTTATCTATTTTTCTGTCACCTATGAGCTCCAAAGTGTCCAATTTATCATCTAGAGTATCTCGTCAAGTGTGAAATGATAGACTGAGACTAAATTGGCAACTTTTTTGAAAATATGATTTTTGGCCAAACGCGAAAGGCATAAATTCTGCAAAATTGTCACTTGTGGTCATTTTTATGTTATCTCAATTGTTGCCCCCAGATTGTACAAAAATGCCAAATCAGACATCCAGTTTAACTACTCTGCATCTAGCGTGTCTATTCATGTGTAAAATAATTGTCTGGGACTCACTGTTTAGTGGTAGGACACAAACAAGTTGTTAGGAACATTTCTTCGTAAAATTTGTTTTTCACTTTTATCTTATCTATTTTTTTTCTGTCACCTATGAGCTCCAAAGTGTCCAATTTCTCATCTAGAGTATCTCGTCAAGTGTGAAATGATAGACTGAGACTAAATTGGCAACTTTTTTGGAAAATATGATTTTGGCCAAACGCGAAAGGCATAAATTCTGGAAAAATGTCACTTGTGGTCATTTTTATGTTATCTCAATTGTTGCCCCCAGATTGTACAAAAATGCCAAATCAGACATTCAGTTTACCTACTCTGCATCTAGCGTGTCTATTCATGTGTAAAATAATTGTCTGGGACTCACTGTTTAGTGGTAGGACACAAACAAGTTGTTAGGAACATTTCTTCGTAAAATTTGTTTTTCACTTTTATCTTATCTATTTTTCTGTCACCTATGAGCTCCAAAGTGTCCAATTTTATCATCTAGAGTATCTCGTCAAGTGTGAAATGATAGACTGAGACTAAATTGGCAACTTTTTGGAAAATATGATTTTGGCCAAACGCGAAAGGCATAAATTCTGGAAAAAATGTCACTTGTGGTCATTTTTATGTTATCTCAATTGTTGCCCCCAGATTGTACAAAAATGCCAAATCAGACATTCAGTTTAACTACTCTGCATCTAGCGTGTCTATTCATGTGTAAAATAATTGTCTGGGACTCACTGTTTAGTGGTAGGACACAAACAAGTTGTTAGGAACATTTCTTCGTAAAATTTGTTTTTCACTTTTATCTTATCTATTTTTCTGTCACCAACGAGCTCCAAAGTGTCCAATTTCTCATCTAGAGTATCTCGTCAAGTGTGAAATGATAGACTGAGACTAAATTGGCAACTTTTTTTGCAAATATGATTTTGGCCAAACGCGTAAGGCATAAATTCTGCAAAAATGTCACTTGTGGTCATTTTTATGTTATCTCAATTGTTGCCCCCAGATTGTACAAAAATGCCAAATCAGACATCCAGTTTAACTACTCTGCATCTAGCGTGTCTATTCATGTGTAAAATAATTGTCTGGGACTCACTGTTTAGTGGTAGGACACAAACAAGTTGTTAGGAACATTTCTTCGTAAAATTTGTTTTTTCACTTTTATCTTATCTATTTTTCTGTCACCAATGAGCTCCAAAGTGTCCAATTTATCATCTAGAGTATCTCGTCAAGTGTGAAATGATAGACTGAGACTAAATTGGCAACTTTTTTGCAAATATTGATTTTGGCCAAACGCGTAAGGCATAAATTCTGCAAAATTGTCACTTGTGGTCATTTTTATGTTATCTCAATTGTTGCCCCCAGATTGTACAAAAATGCCAAATCAGACATTCAGTTTAACTACTCTGCATCTAGCGTGTCTATTCATGTGTAAAATAATTGTCTGGGACTCACTGTTTAGTGGTAGGACACAAACAAGTTGTTAGGAACATTTCTTCGTAAAATTTGTTTTTCACTTTTATCTTATCTATTTTTCTGTCACCTATGAGCTCCAAAGTGTCCAATTTCTCATCTAGAGTATCTCGTCAAGTGTGAAATGATAGACTGAGACTAAATTGGCAACTTTTTGGAAAATATGATTTTGGCCAAACGCGTAAGGCATAAATTCTGCAAAATTGTCACTTGTGGTCATTTTTATGTTATCTCAATTGTTGCCCCCAGATTGTACAAAAATGCCAAATCAGACATCCAGTTTAACTACTCTGCATCTAGCGTGTCTATTCATGTGTAAAATAATTGTCTGGGACTCACTGTTTAGTGGTAGGACACAAACAAGTTGTTAGGAACATTTCTTCGTAAAATTTGTTTTTTTCACTTTTATCTTATCTATTTTTTTCTGTCACCAATGAGCTCCAAAGTGTCCAATTTCTCATCTAGAGTATCTCGTCAAGTGTGAAATGATAGACTGAGACTAAATTGGCAACTTTTTGGAAAATATGATTTTGGCCAAACGTGAAATGCATAAATTCTGCAAAATTTGTATTTGTGATCATTTTTATGTTATCTCAATTGTAGCCCCCAGATTGTACAAAAATGCCAAATCAGACATTCAGTTTACCTACTCTGCATCTAGCGTGTCTATTCATGTGTAAAATAATTGTCTGGGACTCACTTTTTAGTGGTAGGACACAAACAAGTTGTTAGGAACATTTCTTCGTAAAATTTATTTTTCACTTTTATCTTATCTATTTTTCTGTCACTTATGAGCTCCAAAGTGTCCAATTTCTCATCTAGAGTATCTCGTCAAGTGTGAAATGATAGACTGAGACTAAATTGGCAACTTTTTGGAAAATATGATTTTGGCCAAACGCGAAAGGCATAAATTCTGCAAAAATGTCACTTGTGGTCATTTTTATGTTATCTCAATTGTTGCCCCCAGATTGTACAAAAATGCCAAATCAGACATTCAGTTTACCTAACTACTCTGCATCTAGCGTGTCTATTCATGTGTAAAATAATTGTCTGGGACTCACTGTTTTAGTGGTAGGACACAAACAAGTTGTTAGGAACATTTCTTCGTAAAATTTGTTTTTTTCACTTTTATCTTATCTATTTTTCTGTCACCTATGAGCTCCAAAGTGTCCAATTTCTCATCTAGAGTATCTCGTCAAGTGTGAAATGATAGACTGAGACTAAATTGGCAACTTTTTTGAAAATATGATTTTGGCCAAACGCGAAAGGCATAAATTCTGCAAAAATGTCACTTGTGGTCATTTTTATGTTATCTCAATTGTTGCCCCCAGATTGTACACAAAAATGCCAAATCAGACATTCAGTTTAGTTTACTCTCTGCATCTAGCGTGTCTATTCATGTGTAAAATAATTGTCTGGGACTCACTTTAGTGTGGTAGGACACAAACAAGTTGTTAGGAACACATTCTTCGTAAAATTTGTTTTTTCACTTTTATCTTATCTATTTTTCTGTCACCAACGAGCTCCAAAGTGTCCCATTTTTCATCTAGAGTATCTCGTCAAGTGTGAAATGATAGACTGAGACTAAATTGGCAACTTTTTTGCAAAATATTTTTTGGCCAAACGCGTAAGGCATAAATTCTGCAAAAAATGTCACTTGTGGTCATTTTTATGTTATCTCAATTGTTGCCCCCAGATTGTACAAAAATGCCAAATCAGACATTCAGTTTACCTACTCTGCATCTAGCGTGTCTATTCATGTGTAAAATAATTGTCTGGGACTCACTGTTTAGTGGTAGGACACAAACAAGTTGTTAGGAACAATTCTTCGTAAAATTTGTTTTTTCTTTTTATCTTATCTATTTTTCTGTCACCAATGAGCTCCAAAGTGTCCAATTTATCATCTAGAGTATCTCGTCAAGTGTGAAATGATAGACTGAGACTAAATTGGCAACTTTTTTGCAAATATGATTTTGGCCAAACGCGTAAGGCATAAATTCTGCAAAAATGTCACTTGTGGTCATTTTTATGTTATCTCAATTGTTGCCCCCAGATTGTACAAAAATGCCAAATCAGACATCCAGTTTAACTACTCTGCATCTAGCGTGTCTATTCATGTGTAAAATAATTGTCTGGGACTCACTGTTTAGTGGTAGGACACAAACAAGTTGTTAGGAACATTTCTTCGTAAAATTTATTTTTCACTTTTATCTTATCTATTTTTCTGTCACTTATGAGCTCCAAAGTGTCCAATTTCTCATCTAGAGTATCTCGTCAAGTGTGAAATGATAGACTGAGACTAAATTGGCAACTTTTTGGAAAATATGATTTTGGCCAAACGTGAAATGCATAAATTCTGCAAAATTTGTATTTGTGATCATTTTTATGTTATCTCAATTGTAGCCCCCAGATTGTACAAAAATGCCAAATCAGACATTCAGTTTACCTACTCTGCATCTAGCGTGTCTATTCATGTGTAAAATAATTGTCTGGGACTCAATGTTTAGTGGTAGGACACAAACAAGTTGTTAGGAACAATTCTTCGTAAAATTTGTTTTTCACTTTTATCTTATCTATTTTTCTGTCACCAATGAGCTCCAAAGTGTCCAATTTCTCATCTAGAGTATCTCGTCAAGTGTGAAATGATAGACTGAGACTAAATTGGCAACTTTTTTGCAAATATTTTTTTTGGCCAAACGCGTAAGGCATAAATTCTGCAAAAATGTCACTTGTGGTCATTTTTATGTTATCTCAATTGTTGCCCCCAGATTGTACAAAAATGCCAAATCAGACATTCAGTTTACCTACTCTGCATCTAGCGTGTCTATTCATGTGTAAAATAATTGTCTGGGACTCAATGTTTAGTGGTAGGACACAAACAAGTTGTTAGGAACAATTCTTCGTAAAATTTGTTTTTCACTTTTATCTTATCTATTTTTCTGTCACCTATGAGCTCCAAAGTGTCCAATTTTCTCATCTAGAGTATCTCGTCAAGTGTGAAATGATAGACTGAGACTAAATTGGCAACTTTTTTGCAAATATGATTTTTTGCCAAACGCGAAAGGCATAAATTCTGGAAAAATGTCACTTGTGGTCATTTTTTATGTTATCTCAATTGTTGCCCCAGATTTGTACCAAAATGCCAAATCAGACATCCAGTTTAACTACTCTGCATCTAGCGTGTCTATTCATGTGTAAAAATAATTGTCTGGGACTCACTGTTTAGTGGTAGGACACAAACAAGTTGTTAGGAACATTTCTTCGTAAAATTTGTTTTTTCACTTTTATCTTATCTATTTTTCTGTCACCAATGAGCTCCAAAGTGTCCAATTTCTCATCTAGAGTATCTCGTCAAGTGTGAAATGATAGACTGAGACTAAATTGGCAACTTTTTGGAAAATATGATTTTGGCCAAAACGCGAAGGCATAAATTCTGGAAAAAATTGTCACTTGTGTGGTCATTTTTATGTTATCTCAATTGTTGCCCCCAGATTGTACCAAAAAAATGCCAAATCAGACATCCAGTTTAACTACTCTGCATCTAGCGTGTCTATTCATGTGTAAAAATAATTGTCTGGGACTCACTGTTTAGTGGTAGGACACAAACAAGTTGTTAGGAACATTTCTTCGTAAAATTTGTTTTTTTTTTCACTTTTATCTTATCTATTTTTCTGTCACCTATGAGCTCCAAAGTGTCCAATTTATCATCTAGAGTATCTCGTCAAGTGTGAAATGATAGACTGAGACTAAATTGGCAACTTTTTTTTTGGAAAATATTATTTTGGCCAAACGCGTAAGGCATAAATTCTGCAAAAATGTCACTTGTGGTCATTTTTATGTTATCTCAATTGTTGCCCCCAGATTGTACCAAAAATGCCAAATCAGACATCCAGTTTACCTACTCTGCATCTAGCGTGTCTATTCATGTGTAAAATAATTGTCTGGGACTCACTGTTTAGTGGTAGGACACAAACAAGTTGTTAGGAACAATTCTTCGTAAAATTTGTTTTTTTTTACTTTTATCTTATCTATTTTTCTGTCACCAACGAGCTCCAAAGTGTCCAATTTCTCATCATCTAGAGTATCTCGTCAAGTGTGAAATGATAGACTGAGACTAAATTGGCAACTTTTTTGCAAATATTATTTTGGCCAAACGCGAAAGGCATAAATTCTGCAAAATTGTCACTTGTGGTCATTTTTATGTTATCTCAATTGTTGCCCCCAGATTGTACCAAAATGCCAAATCAGACATCCAGTTTACCTACTCTGCATCTAGCGTGTCTATTCATGTGTAAAATAATTGTCTGGGACTCACTGTTTAGTGGTAGGACACAAACAAGTTGTTAGGAACATTTCTTCGTAAAATTTGTTTTTTCACTTTTATCTTATCTATTTTTCTGTCACCAACGAGCTCCAAAGTGTCCAATTTCTCATCTAGAGTATCTCGTCAAGTGTGAAATGATAGACTGAGACTAAATTGGCAACTTTTTTGCAAATATTATTTTTTGGCCAAACGCGTAAGGCATAAATTCTGCAAAAATTGTCACTTGTGGTCATTTTTATGTTATCTCAATTGTTGCCCCCAGATTGTACCAAAAATGCCAAATCAGACATCCAGTTTAACTACTCTGCATCTAGCGTGTCTATTCATGTGTAAAATAATTGTCTGGGACTCAATGTTTAGTGGTAGGACACAAACAAGTTGTTAGGAACATTTCTTCGTAAAATTTGTTTTCCACTTTTATCTTATCTATTTTTCTGTCACCAATGAGCTCCAAAGTGTCCAATTTCTCATCTAGAGTATCTCGTCAAGTGTGAAATGATAGACTGAGACTAAATGGGCAACTTTTTTGCAAATATGATTTTGGCCAAACGCGAAAGGCATAAATTCTGGAAAAATGTCACTTGTGGTCATTTTTATGTTATCTCAATTGTTGCCCCCAGATTGTACAAAAAATGCCAAATCAGACATCCAGTTTAACTACTCTGCATCTAGCGTGTCTATTCATGTGTAAAATAATTGTCTGGGACTCACTGTTTAGTGGTAGGACACAAACAAGTTGTTAGGAACATTTCTTCGTAAAATTTGTTTTTCACTTTTATCTTATCTATTTTTTCTGTCACCAACGAGCTCCAAAGTGTCCAATTTATCATCTAGAGTATCTCGTCAAGTGTGAAATGATAGACTGAGACTAAATTGGCAACTTTTTTTGAAAATATGATTTTGGCCAAAAGCGAAAGGCATAAATTCTGGAAAAATGTCACTTGTGGTCATTTTTATGTTATCTCAATTGTTGCCCCCAGATTGTACCAAAAATGCCAAATCAGACATTCAGTTTACCTACTCTGCATCTAGCGTGTCTATTCATGTGTAAAATAATTGTCTGGGACTCAATGTTTAGTGGTAGGACACAAACAAGTTGTTAGGAACAATTCTTCGTAAAATTTGTTTTTCACTTTTATCTTATCTATTTTTCTGTCACCAACGAGCTCCAAAGTGTCCAATTTATCATCTAGAGTATCTCGTCAAGTGTGAAATGATAGACTGAGACTAAATTGGCACCTTTTTGGAAAATATGATTTTGGCCAAACGCGAAAGGCATAAATTCTGCAAAAATGTCACTTGTGGTCATTTTTATGTTATCTCAATTGTTGCCCCCCAGATTGTACAAAAATGCCAAATCAGACATCCAGTTTACCTACTCTGCATCTAGCGTGTCTATTCATGTGTAAAATAATTGTCTGGGACTCAATGTTTAGTGGTAGGACACAAACAAGTTGTTAGGAACATTTCTTCGTAAAATTTGTTTTTCACTTTTATCTTATCTATTTTTTCTGTCACCTATGAGCTCCAAAGTGTCCAATTTCTCATCTAGAGTATCTCGTCAAGTGTGAAATGATAGACTGAGACTAAATTGGCAACTTTTTTGCAAATATTATTTTGGCCAAACGCGAAAGGCATAAATTCTGCAAAATTGTCACTTGTGGTCATTTTTATGTTATCTCAATTGTTGCCCCCAGATTGTACCAAAATGCCAAATCAGACATCCAGTTTACCTACTCTGCATCTAGCGTGTCTATTCATGTGTAAAATAATTGTCTGGGACTCACTGTTTAGTGGTAGGACACAAACAAGTTTGTTAGGAACATTTCTTCGTAAAATTTTGTTTTTTCACTTTTATCTTATCTATTTTTCTCTCCCCAATGAGCTCCAAAGTGTCCAATTTATCATATAAAGTATCTCGTCAAGTGTGAAATGATAGACTGAGACTAAATTGGCAACTTTTTTGGAAAAATATGATTTTGGCCAAACGCGAAAGGCATAAATTCTGGAAAAATGTCACTTGTGGTCATTTTTATGTTATCTCAATTGTTGCCCCCAGATTGTACCAAAATGCCAAATCAGACATTCAGTTTACCTACTCTGCATCTAGCGTGTCTATTCATGTGTAAAATAATTGTCTGGGACTCAATGTTTAGTGGTAGGACACAAACAAGTTGTTAGGAACAATTCTTCGTAAAATTTGTTTTTCACTTTTATCTTATCTATTTTTCTGTCACCAACGAGCTCCAAAGTGTCCAATTTATCATCTAGAGTATCTCGTCAAGTGTGAAATGATAGACTGAGACTAAATTGGCAACTTTTTTGCAAATATTTTTTTGGCCAAACGCGTAAGGCATAAATTCTGCAAAATTGTCACTTTTGGTCATTTTTATGTTATCTCAATTGTTGCGCCCAGATTGTAAAAAATGCCAAATCAGACATCCAGTTTAACTACTCTGCATCTAGCGTGTCTATTCATGTGTAAAATAATTGTCTGGGACTCAATGTTTAGTGGTAGGACACAAACAAGTTGTTAGGAACATTTCTTCGTAAAATTTGTTTTTCACTTTTATCTTATCTATTTTTTTGTCACCAACGAGCTCCAAAGAGTCCAATTTATCATCTAGAGTATCTCGTCAAGTGTGAAATGATAGACTGAGACTAAATTGGCAACTTTTAGGAAAAAATGATTTTGGCCAACTGCGACAGTTGTGAATCGTGGAAAAATGTCACTTGTGGTCATTTTAATTTTATCTCAGTTGTTGCCCGCAGATTGTATCAAAATGCAAAATCAGACATCCAGTTTACATATTCTGCATCTGGCGTGTCTTTTTATGTGTAAAATAATTTTCTGGGACTCAATGTTTAGTCGTAGGACACCAACAAGTTGTTAGGAACATTTCTTTGTTAAATTTGTTTTTCACTTTTATCTTATCTATTTTCCACAATTCACGACTGTCGCATTTGGCCAAAATTATATTTTCCCAAAAGTTGCAAATCTAGTCTCTGTCTATCATTTCACACTTTACGAGATACTCTAGGTGATAAATTGGAAACTTTGGAGCACGTCGGTGGCAGTAAAATAGAAAAGATATACGTGAAAAACAAATTTTACAAAGAAATGTTCCTAACATCTTGTTGGTGTCCTACCACTAAATATTGAGTCCCAGACAATTATTTTAGACATGAATAGACACGCTAGATGCAGAGTAGGTAAACTGGATGTCTGATTGGACATTCAGGTACAATCTGCGGGCAACAATTGAGATAACATAAAAATGAGCACAAATGACAATTTTACACAGGTGCACGCCTATCGCGTTTGCTCAAATCACATTGTCCAAAAACTGCAAATTTAGTCACTGTCTATCATTTCGCACTAGAAGAGATACTCTAGATCAGAAATTGGACACTTTGGAGCTCGTCGGTGGCAAAAAAATAGATAAGATAAAAGGGAAAAAGAAATTTTTACCTAGAAATGTTGCTAATAACCTGTTGGTGTCCTACCACTTAACATTGAGTCCCAGACAATTATTTTACACATGAATCGACATTCTAGATGCAGAGTAGGTAAACTGGATTTCTGATCTGGCATTTTGATACAATCTGCGGGCAACAATTGAGATAACATAAAAATGACCACAAGTGACAATTTTACACAGGTGCACACCTATCGCGTTTGCTCAAATCACATTGTAACTTGTTGGTGTCCCACCAGCTTATAAGTGTGACTCTCGTCCATACGCGACTCATACGGGACGGTCAACTCAATCAGTATGAGCTGCCGTTTCTCCGCCGAGTGGAGAACTATGTCAGGTCGCAGACCGGTCTTCTGGATTACCTCGGGTTATCTTTCAATGCCCTTCAGATCAACCGCCAGTAACCAGTCCCTCGCAGAGTCTAGCACAGATGGAGCTAATGCGTTTGGGTTGACCTTACCTTTTTGTACCTGCCTAGCCTTGAGGAAACGTATGGGGACGATAGTAGAACTGGCTCTAGAGTTAGCCCTCATTCTAGCCTGGTCAACAACGGCTGCTAACTCTTTTAGCACCTTGTTGTGTCGCCAGGTGTATCGGCCTTGACCTAGGGCTTTCCTGCACGCGGACAGGACGTGCTCAAGAGTCTGCTTCGCTTTGCACAACGGGCAAGTCGGATCGTTAGTCGCAGACCACTTAACCATGTTAACACAGGACGGTAATACACCGTACGCCGAACGAACGATAAAGCTCAGTCAAAACGGGGTCGTTCACCAGATCTCACCCCATGTGAGTATTCTTGGCAATGCGATCTCCAGGCTGACCCAATGGCACTGCTGCGACTGCTGGGCTGCTTTATGGAAACGAACCTCGTTTTCGTTGTCCCTCACCATTTGTATTATCATGTCTCGGCGTTCTTTGGCTGAGGCCTTTGACCACCAATTGACCTTCCCGTGCCCTAGGCCTCGACGGTCGGTTTGAGTGTATCCCATTATCTCCTTCAATTTTAGTGCGTTCTGCGCAGATTGAATCGCATCGAGGACCCTCCACTTCTGGCCAGTCTTGAGAGCGGGCTGGACAGCGATGACAATTTAGTCTGAAGACTCGAGCAAGAGCATTGTGAGTCTTACTTTGCCAACTTTAAACTCGTCGGTTATCGATTTGAACGGGAGTACCAGCTTAGCCTGCTTGCAATACAAAGCCACGTCGGTCAGACAAGACGGTGCACCAATCCACTTTCTTAAGGCTGTGTTGATTTTCCTCTCCATGGTTTCCACTGCAGTCATCGTCACCTCGTAGACTTACAGTGGCCAGAGGAGCTTCGGAATCAACATGAATTGGAGACACCATAACTTGAGTTTCCCGATCAGCCTGCAACGCTCGATCGCGAGCAGGCCTGTAGCCAGTGACTCGTGTATTCGCCGGACCTCCGCTCTATCAGATAACTTCGAATCGTAAACGCGACCAAGGCTCTTCACCGGTTCCTCCAGAACCGTGGGGATCTTGTTCCTTGCCACCGTAAAACTGGTTGCCGACACCTTGCCCTTATGGATTGACAGACTCCTCGACTTCTGCGGTTTGAACTGCATACCGCTCCATTGGACCACCGCGTCCAAGCTTTTCAGGATCGTGCGGGCAGATTCCTCGCTGCTCGTTATAATAGTCGTGTCATCCATAAATGAGCGTAGTGGCGGCATCCAGTGATCCCCTATTTGAAGGCCCTGTCCGTAGCCGGCCGCCCCGTCTAACATGATCTGCATGGCCATGACAAACAGTATTGGTGTGATCGTACACCCCATAGCTATCCCAATCTGCAGCTCAGTCCACATCGTGGTAAACGTCGAGGTAGAGAAGCGCAAAGCGAACTTAGAGAAATATTGCTCGATCATATCATTGATCTGTGCCGGTACGTTTAACATGCGAAGGGCTCGCCACAGTAGCCTATGGGGGACTGCCCCGTAGGCGTTGGCTAAGTCCAATCAAATCACGTGCAATTGAGTTCTCTCGTGCTTGGCTCTCTGAATAGCCTCCCAAATCATGGTCTCGTGTTCAAGGCACCCAGGAACGCCCGGAATACCACCCTTCTGAACACTCGTATCTATGTACTTGCTAGCCATCAGATACTGTGTGAGCCGGCGAGCCATGACCGAAAAGAATATCTTACCCTCGACATTCAACAGCGAGATGGGCCTGAATTGGGAAAGACTCTTCAAGTCCTGCTCTTTGGGAATGTAGACCCCATTCGCCTTTTGCCATTCTGGACATATGTGTTTGCGGATCAACGCTTGTATCAACAAGACGTGAAGCATTTTTAGGGTTTTTTGGGCAACGCTTGTAAAGAACGTACGGAACACCATTCGGACCTGGGGCAGACTTGCCGCTGGCCTTTTTGACAACTTCCTCAACCTCAGACCAAAGGGGAGGTATCATTTTAAATGCTACCTTCGGCAACTCAGGCTGCTTGAGAGGCTCTCTCCTCTTTTTGTCAGAGTACATATTGCGTAGATGTGACTCAAGCTCTTCCTGACTGACAACCAGAGTCCCAGACTTCGGTTGCTCGAATAGACCTCGAGCAAACTGATACGGGTCCCTAAAGAATTTCTCTTGCTCCCTTTTGGTTCTTCGTCTGTTGGCACAGAAACTCTCAGCGCGACAGAGGGCACTGTGTCTGTTCTTTAAATGCAACGAGACTTCATACAGCCCCTCCCGTTCGCTGCCTGTAGCGGCTTTGAACCGTTTTCTGAGGGCATTCTTGTCTGCCCGACACTTCAGAATGTCCCTCTGCCTCCTGCTAGTATTCTGCTTGGCACCCGGCTGTGTCTTTTCCACCGTCCCGAACTCACGGGAGCAGTGTTCATATATAACATCACCAAATTTTGTAAGCGAGTCGCCTAACGACTTCTTGTTTAAATCATGTTTAAGTACCTCACATAATGTAGCCTCCAACTTACACTACACCACCTTATCGCTCGCAGGTGGAAACCTAATCTTGGAACGCACTTCCTCAGAAATCATCAAACGTGCTCCTCCGCAGTCGACGTCATGGGCTACTCCAGACGAGTTGGGTTCACCCTGCCCGTCGTTCCCTAACGACTCAGAAACTACCACAGGAGTAGTAGTTTTGCGACGGCGTTTACTGCGTGGAGCACCCTCGCATTTCATTCTTCCGGCATGCGTTCTCAGACCATGCAACCCCGAGAAGCTCTTTCCACAAGTACAGAGCCAGCCCGGACGTTGGGCGAGTATCTGAGTCCGCTGGCTAGCATTGTCATCACCGAGAGTATCAATTTGATTGGGCCCTTCATTCCCCCCCCCCCTTTTCTGAGGGCCCTGGGGGCATATTTCTACATTGGTTAACGCAAACGGAGGTATTATACTGTGTTAGGGGTGATCAACCCAGTCCACAGTCGACATCTGTCTCCAGATGTCAGTTTATCCCTCCGGCGATACCGGGGGGCCAGTCTTTCCATAGGTGTCACAAGGTCTTTCCCGAGAATTACCATTCTTTCATGGTAGTCTTGTGGGCTAGCCACGTACAATAGGAATAAACGCACAGGGAGCAAGTACAGCAGGTATCTACCAGTCATCAGTAGAAGTTATCCTCGTCGACAAGTGTTTCGGCCCACGATTTCTCCTAGACACTTTCGGAGGTGGGCCCACCTGAGTTCATGAAGCTCAGGGCTGGTACCCTGCTGCACGAAATTACCGGATGGTGTTTTTCTTTCGGATAGGGACAAGACGACTTGGTGATTTGCAGAAGGTACTGTGAGATAAGAAGCCGCAGCAGTAGCCTAATTAGATCAGTCAGCATACATGGACGACCGAGCGACACGCTTACGATTGGTTTACCGGACTCTAAATGATAAATTGGACACTTTGGAGCACGTCGGTGGCAGAAAAATAGATAAGATAAAAGTGAAAACTAATTTTACAAAGAAATGTTAGTAACAACTTTTGGTGTCCTACCACTAAACATTGAGTCCCAGACAATTAATTTACACATGAATAGACACGCTACATGCAGAGTAGCTAAACTGGATGTCTGATTGGAAATTTTGGTACAATCTGGGGGCAACAATTGAGATTTTGTCTCTGTGGGTGTCAGTATGTGTTTGTCTGCCTATTTGTCTGTATTTGTGTGCGTGTGTGTTTGACTGCGTGTGTGTCTATGTGGCTGTATGTATGTGTCTGCGTGTGTGTCTGCGTATGTGTGGTGTGTGTGTCAGTGTGTGAGCACGAATGTAAATATGTGTGCTGTGTGTTTCCCTGTGTGTGTTTATATGTAAGTGTCTGTGTGTGTGTCTGTATTTTTGTCTGAGTGTGTGTGTGTCTCTGTGGGAGTGTCCGTGTGTGCATGTGTGTGTCTCCATTCATGACTGTATTTATGACTGTATGCGTGTATGCCTGTATTAAGTATGAATGTATGTTTGTATCTATGTATGTATGTTTGTGTGTACGTATGCCTGTGTGTATGTGTGTATGCATGTTTGTTTGTATGTATCTGTGTGTGTATGTATGTAATGTATGCATACATGTTTGTGTGTGTAAGTGAGTGGGTGAGCGCGTGTATGTGGGTGTATGTATGCACGCGCGGGTTTTTGCATGCACCTTACAACTCATGCTTTTGTGTTCTTTTAAAATATTCATAATATGCATTTCATCATATGATCATAACATGCTTTATTAGTAAAATACAACTGCTGTGCGAAAGATGGTTGACTGGAAGGGCCGAATGTAAGACGGGCCTGCGTGCCCAATTTGTGACCCTTTGAAAATAAAGTTCGTTCGTTCGTTCGTTCGTTCGTTCGTTCGCGTTTGCTCAAATCACATTTTCCAAAAACTTCAAATTTAGTAAAAGTTTATCATTTCGCACTAGAGGAGATACTCTAGATGAGAAATTTATAACACTTTAAAGCACGTCGGTGGCAGAAAAGTAGATAAGAGAAAAGTGAAAAACAATTTTTACAAAAAAATGTTACTAACACCTTGTTGGTGTCCTACCACTAAACATTGAGTCCTAGACTATTATTTTACACATGAATAGACACGCTAGATGCAGAGTAGGTAAACTGGATGTCTGATTTGACATTTTGGTACAATCTGCGGGCAACAACTGAGATAACATAAAAATGACCACAAGTGACAATTTTACACAGGTGTATGCCTATCGCGTTTGCCCAAATCACATTTTCCAAAAGCAAAATTTAGTCTAAGTCTATCATTTCGCACTAGAGGAGATACTCTAGATGAGAAAGTGTACACTTTGGAGCACGTCGGTGCCAGAAAAATAGATAGGATAAAAGTGAAAAACAAATTTTACAAAGAAATGTTCCTAACAACTTGTTGGTGTCCTACCACTAAACAGTGAGTCCCAGACAATTATTTTACACATAAAAAGACACGCTAGATGCAGAGTAGGTAAACTGGATGTCTGATCTGGCATTTTGATACAATCTGGTGGCAACAACTGAGATAAAATAAAAATGACCACAAGTGAAATTTTTCTACTATTCACAACTGTCGCATTTCGTCAAAATCACATTGTCCAAAAACTGCAAATTTAGTCTCTGTCTATCATTTCACTCTAGAAGAGATACTCTAGATGATAAATTGGACACTTTGGAGTACGTCGGTGGCAGAAAAATAGATAAAATAAAAGTGAAAAACAAATGTTTCAAAGAAATGTTCCTAACAACTTCTTTTTGTCCTACCACTAAACATTGAGTCCTAGACAATTATTTTACACATGAATAGACACGCTAGATGCAGAGTAGGTAAACTCGATGTCTGATTTGACATTTTGGTACAATCTGCGGGCAACAATTGAAATAACATAAAAATAACTAGAAGTGACAATTTTAAACAGGTGCACGCCTATCGCGTTTGCTCAAATCACATTGTCCAAAAACTGCAAATTTAGTCTCTGTCTATCATTTCACACTAGAAGAGATACTCTAAATGATAAATTGGAAACTTTGGAGCACGTCGGTATCAGAAAAATAGATAAGATAAAAGTGAAAAACAAATTTTACCAAGAAATGTTCCTAACAACTTGTTTTTGTCCTACCACTAAACATTGAGTCCCAGACAATTATTTTACACATGAATAGACACGCTAGATGCACAGTAGGTAAACTGGATGCCTGATTTGACATTTTGGTACAATCTGCGGGCAAAATTGAGATAAGATAAAAATAACTACAAGTGACATTTTTCCACACTTCACGAATGTTGCATTTGGCTAAAATCCTATTTTCCAAAAAGTTGCAAATTTAGTCTCAGTCTATCATTTCACTCTAGAAGAGATACTCTAAATGATAAATTGGAAACTTTGGAGCACGTCGGTGTGGTAGACAGGAGATCGCCAGCACAATGCACAAAGAACACGATCGAATTGCCGCCTGGTGTGATGCTTCCAATGCCTATGTCAATCCTTCGAAGGCATCAGTGTCATGGTTCTCTTTGAACAATCACATTGTCAAGTCGGACTTACCAGAAGTGAAAATGGGTGATAATGTATTGATCCGAACCAACGTAATGACGTTTCTCGTGGTGAGGTTGTCATTCAGGGAACACGTTGGCCATGTGATAACAAAAGCACGCAAAGGTCTGTCTGCAATGAGAATTATGGCTGCTTCCAATATCGAGCAAAGACTACTAATACTTCTATTCTACGGTCTGGTCCTTTCACCCATTGAATACGCTCTGACCATCCTCACTGTCAGTGCTACCCAGATTGAACGACACGAAAAGGTGCAAAATGAAGCCATGCGCATTATTTTGGGAGGTACAAGAGACACATCTTGTGGAGCAATGAGGTATCTATCTACTCGACTTTCCAACAATGAACCAAAGGATCAGGATGTGGAGGGCTCGGGCATACCTCAAAATATGTGCTGATAAGAAACACCCACTGCATCAAGAGCTTTTCAGAGAAAAGGGCGACAGACTGAAGAGGGGAAAATCGTGGCTAGGTCGGGCAGAAGATGTTATTAGGCAAATATGCAGCCTAACCGACATCATACCTGGTGCAGAATGGATACCTGTGCCTCAGGCGTTTATTTGTACATTTTCCTGTATTGTCACACTCAACAGGCGGTGTAGAGAAGAGAATCCTGTTGCTGTTAATACAGAGGTCAACGCTCTCATCGGTGAAAATTCAGACGAAGCAGTTGCACTAGTCTATACAGACGGATTTGTTATACGCCAAAGAAGAAGCGCATGGGCATTCACAGCACGCTCAGTGGGCAAAACAGTCAAAGAAGCCAACGGCGCCTTTTCCATGACAACCAGCAGCATGAAGATGGAGGTGATGGCAGTGACGCAAGCGTTTGCCTGGCTTGAAACACAAAAATACACCCGCGTATGTATACTCAGTGATTCAATGAGTATGATCTGGAGGATTCAGGCAGGTTCAGTGCGAAGACAATGGCTTGAATCATTACAGAAGTCTACTGTGCGTGGAGTCACCTTGATGTTTGTTCCGGGACACGCAGGCGTCGATGGAAATGAAAGAGCTGACAGGTTGGCTGGATCCGCTATCACTACCGACGGTCAGCCTATGGATCATGCTGATATTATCAATGCCCTCAGAGAAACAGGAAGGAGAGAGGACTTTGGTGGTAGTGAATCCACATCACTCGCCAGAATGGCAGACTTGGGAATTAAGATCGGCACAGCAAAAAACGAGAAGCACACCAGACACGTCAGAAGACTTGTTAATCAACATAGAACTGGTACTATTAGCCATCGTACGTTAGGTTTCATACTGAGGGGAGGATCTGAGCACTTATGGACATGTCCGGAGTGCAATGATGATAACCCTACTAATTAACTAACTAACTAACTAACTAACTAACTAACTAACTAACTAACTAACTAACTAACTAACTAACTAACTAACTAACTAACTAACTAACTAACTAACTAACTAACTAACTAACTTGTTTGTGTCCTACCACCAACCATTGAGTCCCAGACAATTATTTTACACATGAATAGACACGCTAGATAAAGAGTAGGTAAACTGGATGTCTGATTTGACATTTTGGTACAATCTGGCGGCAATAAATGAGATAACATAAAAATGACCATCAGTGAAATTTTCCACAATTCACGCCTTTTTCGTTTGGCCAAAATCATGTTTTTTTTTTATAAAGTTGCAAATTTAGTCTCAGTCTATCATTTCACACTTGAAGAGATACTCCAGATGAGAAATTAGACAATTTGGTATTCGTTGGTGGCAGAAAAATAGATAAGATAAAATAAAAAAACAAATTTTACGAAGAAATGTTCCTAACAACTTGTTTATATCCTACCACTACACATTGAGTCCCAAACAATTATTTTACATATGAATAGACACGCTAGATGCAGTGTAGGTAAACTGGATGTCTGATTTGACTTTTTGGTACAATCTTGGGGCAACAATTGAGATAACATAAAAATGACCACAAGTGTAATTTTCCCACAATTCACGCCTGTCCAGTTTGGCCAAAATCACATTTTCCAAAAAGTTGCAAATTTTGTCTCAGTTTAACATTTCACACTTGAAGAGATAATCCAGATGAGAAATTAGACACTTTGGTGCTCGTTGGTGGCAGAAAAAGAGATAAGATAAAAGTAAAAAACAAAAATATTTGAAGAATGTTACACATTATCATTAACTATTATCGTCTTTCTCATACGGTATACCCATGAGTACAAGTAGTACAAGTTACAAGTAGTACAACTACAACATTTTTGGTTGGCTTTCTTCTGTTATTGGTATTCAA
Organism: Candidula unifasciata; assembly: GCA_905116865.2. Lineage (NCBI taxonomy): Eukaryota > Metazoa > Mollusca > Gastropoda > Stylommatophora > Geomitridae > Candidula > Candidula unifasciata. The sequence goes on from CAJHNH020000382.1 coordinate 24,065, forward strand.
AAGAATTATATAAATTTACGCGACATTCCGTCTCAGGTCAGTGTTAGAAACTAAAAATATCTAAACAGGTGAGCGTATTTATTTAAGTAACATTAGTAGTCAGTATCTACATGTTTTTTGTTAACTTTAAATAACAAGTGTGGACCACTTCTTAAATCCCGCAATGATAAATGTATACACATTATCATTATCATTTACCATTATCATTATCATCTTTCTCATACTCATTAGTACAAGTAGTACAACATTTTTGGTTGGCTTTCTTCTGTTATTCAAAAGAATAATATATATTTACACGAAATTCCGTCTCAGGTCAGTGTTAGAATCTAAAAATAAAACATCAGTCATTATGCATTATGTACATGTTTTTGTTAACTTCAAACAAATGAGGACCACTTCTTAAATCCAGCAATGATAAATGTATACACATTGGTCCATCAATCATTATGTACATTTTTTAAACTTCAAATACATGTGTGGACCACTCCTTAAATCTCACAATGATAAATGTGTGCACATTATCTGTTGGCTTTTTCATATTGTCTTATATACCGTCTTTTCTTACTATTCGCTGCCCAGTTTCTATGCATTTCCTCTTGAGTCAAAATAGATTGATATCTTATGCTCATATTTTCATTTATTTCAGCTATACTTCAAGTCACATTTCATTCAGTGCGTCACAAAATTTGTAGTTATGCCTCCCAAACGACAAGCGCTTGGCCTATCTACACCTAAAACACGCAAGAGAAGGGCATTAATTGCTTCAGAAACAGACGAGCAACGTAAGGTAAGATTGGAAACCATTCGAGTGCGCACTACTGAAGCCCGTTCATCTCAATCAGACCAGCAACGGAAAGCAAAACTAGACAACGTTCGAGTGCGCACTGCTGAAGCCAGATCGTCTTAGTCAGACGAGCAACGAAAAGCAAGATTGGAAACCAACAGAGTACGCACTGCTCAAGTCCGTTTATCAGAAACAGTCGAGCAACGGAAAGCAAGACTGGAAACCGTTCGGTTGCGCACTACTTTATCCAGGCGAACACTGCATGTTGATTTGAATCTTGGTGCATTCCATTACAACAGCAATTATGATTACAGTCTTCATCCGCAGGTGCTTATTGGCAAAATGGATAAAGTGTGCGTACATTGCAGTGCCTTCAAATTTAAGAATGAACCACCTCGTATGTGCTACGCTGGTGGCAAAGTTAAGTTGCCAGTATTACATTCACCACCCGAACCATTATCATCATTGGTAGCAGGTGACACAAGCCAGTCGAAACATTTCTTGGCCAACATTCGCAAATACAATTCGTGTTTCCAGATGACATCATTCGGTGCAACGATTATTTTGCGCGAGAATTACATGCCGACATTTAAAGTGCATGGCCAGATTTATCATCGTTCTGGCTCCTTACTACCACTGCCCGACGCAGATTACAAATTTCTTCAGATTTATTTCATGGGGAACACTGATAAACAAATTAATTACCGTTGTCGATTCAATAAGGGGTCACAACGAGGCATAATTGCTGCTTTACAAAATTTATTTGATCAACACAACAAATTAATTAGATTGTTCAGAACTGCTCTTCAACAAATGCCAGCTGATGACTACAGAGTTGTACTCAGAGCTGACAAAACACCAGTTGGCCAACATGAAAGACAGTACAATGCACCAACAATTGATGAAGTGTCAATTGTTATGGTTGGCGAAGACTTTAACTCGCGTGATATAATTCTTCATCGCAGAAATGGTGATATTCAGCGAGTCTTAGAAACTCATCGCACATATGACGGATTGCAATATCCAGTTTTATTTTGGCAAGGAGAAGATGGATATCATTTCAACATCAAATTGAGAATTCCACAAACACATGAGGAGATGATTAAGAAAGTCAGTGCCATGAATTATTATTCAAATCGATTGATGGTTCGTGAATACGCTAACAATCATATCTTGAAATGTCGACAATTGTTACACCAATACATTGTCGATATGTATGCAAAAATTGAAACTGAGCGACTCCTCTATATTCGATTAAATCAAACAAAGTTGCGTACAGAGGAGTACATTCAGTTACGTGATGCAGTTGTTAATGATGGCAATGTTAATCCCAATGAGTTGGGAAAAATGGTCATATTACCAGCCACATTTACAGGGAGTCCACGACACATGCATGAGTATGCACAAGATGCAGTGACATATGTTCGCGTTCATGGCCGTCCAGATTTATTTATCACGTTTACATGCAATCCTACATGGGATGAAATAAGAGAACTTTTATTACCTGGACAATTATCATCGGATCGTCATGATATTACAGCGCGTGTGTTAAAACAAAAATTTAAATCTTTAATGGATTTCATTGTCAAGTATCGTGTTTTTGGAGAGACCCGCTGTTGGATGTATTCCATTGAATGGCGAAAAAGAAGATTGCCACATGCACACATTTTGATTTGGATCATCAACAAAATCACACCAGGTCAGATTGATCAGGTTATCTCAGCAGAAATACCAGATGTCAACATTGATCCAGACTTATTTGCAGTCGTCACCAAAAACATGATTCATGGTCCATGTGGCTTACTAAACAATAATTCACCATGCATATCTGATGGAATATGTATGAAACGATACCCAAAAGACTTGCATGCCGAAACTATCATTGGCAATGACGGATATCCTCTCTATCGTCGACGATCAGTTGAAGATGGCGGCAAGTCAATCATTTTAAAAGTGCGAAACAATGATGTTGAAGTTGATAATCGTTGGGTTGTACCGTATTCCCCGTTACTCTCAAAGACGTACAAAGCACACATCAATGTTGAGTATTGCAATTCGGTGAAATCAATAAAGTACATTTGCAAATATGTCAACAAAGGAAGCGATATGGCAGTCTATGAAGTGGGACATGCAGCTGCATCTATCGACGAAATCGAGCAATATCAGCTGGGGCGCTACATTAGTAGCAATGAAGCAGTATGGCGCATTTTGTCATTTTCAATTCATGAACGACACCCAGCAGTTGTTCATTTGGCAGTGCACCTTGAAAATGGACATCGCGTGTACTTCACTACAGAAAATGCACATACACGAGCATTGTTACCACCGCCAACCACGCCAACTGCATTCTTCTCATTGTGTCAAGATGATATGTTTGCAAAGACACTACTTTACTCTGAACTGCCAACATTCTACACGTGGAATGCATCAGCTAAAAAGTTTCAACGTCGCAAGCAAGGTCAAGCAGTTGAAGGACATCCTAATTTATATTCTACTGATATTTTAGGCCGTCTGTACACTGTTCATCCCAAAAATGCAGAATGCTTTTACTTGCGATTACTTTTAATCAACAAACGTGGACCCACATCCTTCCAGGACTTGAGAACAGTTTATGGTAAAGTATGTGCTACTTACCGTGAAGCTTGCCAAGAATTAAATCTTCTTGAAAATGATGCACATTGGGACACTTCACTCGCTGATGCTTCGAATACTGCTCGACCACAGCAAATACGCACATTATTTGCAATAATATTAACAACTTGCTTCCCATCCAATCCAAAAGAGCTTTGGGAGAAGTACAAAGACTGTATGAGTGAAGACATTCTACATCGCTGCGTGAAACAAAGCAAGATCAGGACCTTCAATTCACACAAAATGTATATAATGAGGCATTGGTTTGCATTGAGGACATATGTTTGCCAATAGCTAACAAAGCACTGGTTCAGCTGGGACTGGCTGCACCAGAAAGATCTGCAAACAACCTTTATGATCGTGAGTTGCAACGAAAAACATTCTTTGATGTCACCGAATTAGGTACATTTGTTAAAACAAATCTTCCAAAATTGGTTCAAGAACAACGTACAGCATATGACACAATAATGCATGCCGTTACAAGACAACACAGAGGATTGAATTTCATAGATGCACCCGGAGGCACAAGCAAGACCTTTCTCAATTCGCTCATTTTGGCATCCATAAGGTCACAAAATAATATTGCACTGGCAATCGCATCTTCTGGAATTGCCGCAACTCTTTTGGATGGTGATCGAACAGCGCATTCAGCACTGAAGTTGCCTTTGAATATGCATATCACTGAGACACCAACATGCAATATCAACAACGATTCTGCAATGGGTAAAGTACTCAATGTATGTCAACTCATTATACGGGACGAGTGTACTATGGCACACAAGAGATCATTAGAAGCACTTCATCGTACACTTGAAGATTTAAGAGGATGACCACAATTTAAGCCATGATATTCAAAACTAATATTTATAATTTTAGTGATTTCTAATTATAGCCACGTTATAATTTGCGCATGCGCCGTTGTCATGCGCCGTAGTCAGAACGCAAGGCTTCCACCATTCGCCGGCGAATTACGTGCAGCCAACGCCTTCTCTAATACATAGAGTAGGTCGTGGTACAGCAAACAAGACTATCTCTATATTTGCCACAATAACCATATTAAACACGATTTCTATTTTCTTTTTTTTTTTTTTTCAAACAACCTTCGATTAGTGGGGGGGGGGGGGAGGGGGGTGGAGCCATCAAGGACCATCTAGACGTCGGCGCAGACATTGACTTCGACATTTACTTCATTAACTGTGTACACGTGCGATTTCTATTGTTGTGCCGTTTCATTAATATATCTGGGGTATCTGTCTACGAGAAAACAATTGCCTGCGGCTTTGAGTTATATTTTAATCGGGACACAGTATTAGGGAAAATCATCTCTAATAGTTAAGTTCTCTTTTCGTTGATCCGTTCAAGTGGCTGCTTGGTCGAATGGTTAGAACACTGGTTTCCTGTGCGGGAGACCTGGGTTCGAATCCGCTGTAGTTAATTTTTTTTACCCTGGACTAAAATAATATCCTCATCTGCTCTGTCGTGGTGACAGCACTAGCTATTTTGCCTTAATACTTAAAAAAAAAATTAAAAAAAACAAGTAAATGAGTAAACCATTTGATAATTAAATTTGACCATTTCGCAAACTTATAATTGCATTTGTAAACTTTCCGATTGCATGGTTAGGCTGAAATTTCATAGATTTTCATTTACTTTCATTTAGATTTAGTTATTTCATCTGCGTTGGAATTTTAAGCCGTGCTGTTAACCATGGCGTTCATTTCCTAATTATGGTGTTTTTTTTCCTGTGTTCATTTGATTTTCAAGCGTTTTTTTTTTTTTCTTCTCTCTCCCAACTACTTCAATGAGGGAAAGAGTTGTCGGTGAATTTGGGGGGGGGGGGGGGGGCAAACTATTAACTGAGAGAGCTTTAAGTCACAGTAACTGCTTTACCCACTTAAAGTAGCAGCAGCAGTAATAGTTCTGGTTGGGCTGTTACACCATAGTGCTCTCATGTGAAGACCGCCGGTAAAATTATGGCGTTCTTCTGTCAGGAAATGAAAATACATCCTAACCTGACCAGTCTGTCGCGACAGCACTAGCCATGCGGAACCAAATCTTCTGGCTCAAGACTCTCTGTCTACTCCGATGGTAACACAGATAGCAGTGACATTATTTTAGCTACTGTGGTGGTGGTCGTTGTAGTAGTTGTACTGGTACTTGAAGGATGGTGTGGTAAATATTACACTAGCCTCATTCACTACCTATCACAATCCCTGCTCCCCCATTTTAGTCCAGATGGACAGGGATGTCAATGTCAGTTACAGCAACAACAAAATATCGCCAGGTAGTGATTTTCAAATCCTTCGAAGAGGGAGAGAGCAGTAGTCGGTGGAAGAGGGGAGGGGGTAATGACTTAAATTTAAGAGAACTTAAAGGGCTTTACACGTGATTTTCTCATTACCTAATTTGTTTATATTTTACTAACGCTACCTCCGCTTTTCTATTTTTTACGACTTACTTTGTTATTCACAAGTACAGTTGTAGCGTTACTTCCGTCCCCTATATTAATACAAACAGCTTTAGCATGTGATAACCAAATAACCATTTTTGTTACTGTGCTAAAACATCATTTAAACGACCACTAATATAAAGACACAATTATAAGGTGCGTGTTATAAAGTTGGAAAACCAGACTATCTCTATATCTGTGCAGAGAATAATTGCGACATTAACTATATTAGACACGTGCGATTTCCATTGTCTTTCTTTTCCAAAAACCTTTGATGAGGGAGAGTAGTAGGTGGATTTAGTTGTGGTGGTGGGGGGGGGGGTGGGGCGGGGATCAAAGACTATCTCTGAATCTGAGCAGACAATGATTGTATTAGACACGTGATTTCTATTTTCTTTCATTTCCATTTAGCCAAACTATGCCACAGCATCGCGTGGCCGGGTACCGCTAGTCTATAATAAAAATGACTACAAGTGACATTTTCCACAATTCACGCCTTTCGCGTTTGGCCAAAATCATGTTTTTTTTAACAAAGTTGCAAATTTTGTCTCAGTCTATCATTTCACACTTGAAGAGATACTCGAGATAAGAAATTAGACACTTTGGATCTCGTTGGTGGCAGAAAAATTGATAACATAAATTTGAAAAACAAATTTTACGAAGAAATGTTCCTAACAACTTTTTTGTGTCATACCACTAAACATTGAGTCCCAGACAATTATTTTACACATGAATAGACACGCTAGATACAGAGTAGGTAAACTGGATGTTTGATTGACATTTTGATACAATCTGGGGGCAACAATTGAGATAACATAAAAATGACTTCAAGTGATATTTTCCAAAATTCACGCCTTTCGCGTTTGGCCAAAATCATGTTTTTTTTTTAAGTTGCAAATTTAGTATCAGTCTATCATTTCACACATGATGAGATACTCCAGATGAGAAATTAGACACTTTAGAGCTCGTTGGTGGCAGAAAAAAATATAAGATAAAAGAGAAAAAAAAATATATTTTTGAAGAAATGTTATTTAGAACTTGTTTATGTCCTACCACTAAACATTGAGTTCCGGACAATTATTTTACACATGAAAAGACACGCTAGATAATAGTAGGTAAACTGGATGTCTGATTTGACATTTTGGTACAATCTGGGTGCAACAGTTGAGATAGCATAAAAATGACCACTAGTGACATTTTCCCACAATTCACGCCTGTCCCGTTTGGCCAAAATCAATTTTTCTAAAAAGTTGCAAATTTAGTCTCAGTCTATCATTTCACACTTAAGTAGATACTCTAGATGAGAAATTGTACACTTTAGAGCTCGTTGGTGGCCAAAAAAAAAACAGATCAGATACAAGTGAAAATCAAATTTTACATACAAATGTTCTTAACAACTTGTTGGTGTCCTAATACTATCCATTGAGTCCCAGACAATTTTTTACACATAAATAGACACGCTAGATGCAGAGTAGGTAAACTGGATGTCTAATTTGACATTTTGGTACAATCTGGGAGCATCAACTGAGATAACATAAAAATGACCACAACTTGGTGGTGTTCTACCACTAAACTTTTAGTCCCAGACAATTATTTTACACACGAATAGACACGCTAGATGCAGAATAGGTAAACTGGATGTCTAATTAGATATTTTGGGACAATAAAAAAACTGCAAATTTAGTCTCAGTCTATCATTTCACACTTGAAGAGATACTCAAGATGTGAAATTTGAAACTTTGGCGCTCGTTGGTGGCAGATAATTAGATAAGATAAAAGTAAAAATCAAATTTTACGAAGAAATGTTCCTGACAACTTGTTTGTGTCCTACCACTTAACATTGAGTCTCAGACAATTATTTTACACATGAATAGACACGCTAGATGCAGAGTGGGTAAACTGTCTGCCTGATTTGACATTTTGGTACAATTTAAGGCAACAAATGAAATATAATAAAAATGACTACACGTGACATTTTTCTACTATTCAAGCCTTTCGCGTTTGGTAAAAATCATATTTTTTATAAAGTTGCAAATTTAGTCTCAGTCTATCATTTCGCACTTGAAGAGAATCTCTAGATAGGAAATTTGTCACTTTGGAGCTCGTTGGTGGCAGAAAAATAGATAAGATAACAGTGAAAAAACAAATTTAACAAAGAAATGTTCCTAACAACTTGTTTGTGTCCTATCACTAACCATTGAGTCCCAGACCATTTTTTTACACATGAATAGACACGCTAGATGCAGAGTAGCTAAACTGGATGTCTGATTTTAAATTTTGGTACAATCTAGGGGCAACAATTAAGATAACATAAAAATGACAACAAGTGTAACTTCTCGACAATTCACGAATGTCCCGTTTGGCCAAAATCAAATTTTCCAAAAATTTGCAAATTCTGTCTCAGTATAACATTTCACACTTGAAGAGATACTCCAGATGAGAAATTAGACACTTTGGAGCTCGATGGTGGCCAAAAAAAAACAGATCAGATACAAGTGAAAATCAAATTTTACAAAGAAATGTTCCTAACAACTTGTTTGTGTCCTATCACTAAACATTGAGTTCCAGACAATTATTTTACACATGAATAGACACGCTAGATGCAGTGTAGGTAAACTGGATGTCTGATTTGACATTTTGGTACAGTCTACGGGCAACAACTGAAATAATATAAAAATTAACAAAGGTGTAATTTTTCCACAATTCACGCCTCTCACGTTTGGACAAAATCACATTTTTCAAAAATTTGCAAATTTTGTCTCATTCTAACATTTCACACTTGAAGAGATACTCCAGATGAGAAATTAGACACTTCGGAGCTCGTTAGTGGCAGAAAAATAGATAAGATAAAAAAAGTAAAAAACAAATATTTTTTAAGAAATGTTCCTTACAACTTGTTTGTGTCCTGCCACCAAACATTGAGTCCCAGACAATTATTTCACACATGAACAGATACGCTAGATGCAGATTAGGTAAACTGGATCACTGATTTGGCATTTTGGTACAATCTGAGGGATACAATTGAGATAACATAAAAATATCCACAATTGACATTTTTCCACAATTCACATTTGTCGCGTTTGGCCAAAATCATATTTTTCCAAAAGTTGTAAATTAAGTTTCGGTCTATTATTTCACACGTGAGGAGATACTATAGATGAGAAATTTGACACTTTGGAGCTCGTTGGTGGCAGAAAAATAGATAAGATACAAGTGAAAATCAAATTTTACATACAAATGTTCTTAACAACTTGTTGGTGTCCTACCTCTAAACATTCAGTCCCAGACAATTATTTTACACATGAATAGACAGACTAGATGCAGAGTAGGTAAACTGGCTTGTTGGTGGCAGAAAAATAGATAACATAAAGTGAAAAACAAATTTTTACAAATAAATGTTTATAACAACTTGTTGCTGTCCTACCTGTAAACATTGAGTCCCAGACAATTATTTTTACACATGAATAGGCACGCCAGATGCAGAGTAGGTAAACTAGATATCTGATTTGACATTTTGGTGCAATCTGGGGGCAACAATTGAGATAACATAAAAATTACAACAAGTGACATTTTTCCTAAATTCACTCATGTCGCTTTTGCAAAAATCACATTTTCCTAAAACTGCAAATTAAGTCTCAGTCTATCATTTCACACTAGAAGAGATACTTTAGATGGGAAATTGGACACATTGGAGCTCGTCGGTGGCAGAAAAAAAAAGAAAAGATAAAAGTTAAAAAAAAATTTTTACTAACAAATGTTCCTAACAACTTGTTGGTGTCCTACCATTAAACATTGAGTCCCATACATTTATTTTACACATGAATAGACACGCTAGATGCAGAGTAGGTAAACTGGATATCTGATTTGACATTTTGGTACAGTCTAGGAGCAACAATTGCGATATAATAAAAATTACCAGAAGTGACATTTTTCTAAAGGTGCACGCCAGTCGCTTTTGCAAAAATCGCATTTTCCAAAAACTGCACATTAAGCCTCATTCTATCATTTCACACTTGAAGAGATACTTTAGATGGAAAATTTGACACTTTGGAGCTCGTCGGTGGCAGAAAAATAGATAAGATAAAAGTAAAAATTAAAAAAAATTTCACAAAGAAATGTTCCTAACAACTTGTTGGTGTCTTAACACTAATCATTGAGTCCCAGACAATTATTTTACACATGAATAGACACGCTAGATGCAGAGTGGGTAAACTGTCTGCCTGATTTGACATTTTGGTACAATTTAAGGCAACAAATGAAATATAATAAAAATGACTACACGTGACATTTTTCTACTATTCAAGCCTTTCGCGTTTGGTAAAAATCATATTTTTTATAAAGTTGCAAATTTAGTCTCAGTCTATCATTTCGCACTTGAAGAGAATCTCTAGATAGGAAATTTGTCACTTTGGAGCTCGTTGGTGGCAGAAAAATAGATAAGATAACAGTGAAAAAACAAATTTAACAAAGAAATGTTCCTAACAACTTGTTTGTGTCCTATCACTAACCATTGAGTCCAAGACCATTTTTTTACACATGAATAGACACGCTAGATGCAGAGTAGCTAAACTGGATGTCTGATTTTAAATTTTGGTACAATCTAGGGGCAACAATTAAGATAACATAAAAATGACAACAAGTGTAACTTCTCGACAATTCACGAATGTCCCGTTTGGCCAAAATCAAATTTTCCAAAAATTTGCAAATTCTGTCTCAGTATAACATTTCACACTTGAAGAGATACTCCAGATGAGAAATTAGACACTTTGGAGCTCGATGGTGGCAGAAAAATAGATAAGATAAATTTGAAAAACAAATTTCACGAAGAAAAGTTCCTAACAACTTGTTTGTGTCATACCACTAAACATTGAATTCCAGACAATTATTTTACACATGAATAGACACGCTAGATGCAGAGTGGGTAAACTGTCTGCCTGATTTGACATTTTGGTACAATTTAGGGCAACAATTGAAATATAATAAAAATGACCACACGTGACATTTTTATACTATTCAAGCAATTCGCGTTTGGCAAAAATCATATTTTTTAAAAAGCTGCAAATTTAGTCTCAGTCTATCATTTCGCACTTGAAGAGAAACTCTAGATAGGAAATGTGACACTTTGGGGCTCGTTGGTGGCAGAAAAATAGATAAGATAACAGTGAAAAAACAAATTTTACAAAGAAATGTTCCTAACAACTTGTTTGTGTCCTATCACTAAACATTGAGTTCCAGACAATTATTTTACACATGAATAGACACGCTAGATGCAGTGTAGGTAAACTGGATGTCTGATTTGACATTTTGGTACAGTCTACGGGCAACAACTGAGATAATATAAAAATTAACACAGGTGTAATTTTTCCACAATTCACGCCTCTCACGTTTGGACAAAATCACATTTTTCAAAAATTTGCAAATTTTGTCTCATTCTAACATTTCACACTTGAAGAGATACTCCAGATGAGAAATTAGACACTTCGGAGCTCGTTAGTGGCAGAAAAATAGATAAGATAAAAAAAGTAAAAAACAAATATTTTTTAAGAAATGTTCCTTACAACTTGTTTGTGTCCTGCCACCAAACATTGAGTCCCAGACAATTATTTCACACATGAACAGATACGCTAGATGCAGATTAGGTAAACTGGATCACTGATTTGGCATTTTGGTACAATCTGAGGGATACAATTGAGATAACATAAAAATATCCACAATTGACATTTTTCCACAATTCACATTTGTCGCGTTTGGCCAAAATCATATTTTTCCAAAAGTTGTAAATTAAGTTTCGGTCTATTATTTCACACGTGAGGAGATACTATAGATGAGAAATTTGACACTTTGGAGCTCGTTGGTGGCAGAAAAATAGATAAGATACAAGTGAAAATCAAATTTTACATACATATGTTCTTAACAACTTGTTGGTGTCCTACCTCTAAACATTCAGTCCCAGACAATTATTTTACACATGAATAGACAGACTAGATGCAGAGTAGGTAAACTGGCTTGTTGGTGGCAGAAAAATAGATAACATAAAGTGAAAAACAAATTTTACAAATAAATGTTTATAACAACTTGTTGCTGTCCTACCTGTAAACATTGAGTCCCAGACAATTATTTTACACATGAATAGGCACGCCAGATGCAGAGTAGGTAAACTAGATATCTGATTTGACATTTTGGTGCAATCTGGGGGCAACAATTGAGATAACATAAAAATTACAACAAGTGACATTTTTCCTAAATTCACGCATGTCGCTTTTGCAAAAATCACATTTTCCTAAAACTGCAAATTAAGTCTCAGTCTATCATTTCACACTAGAAGAGATACTTTAGATGGGAAATTGGACACATTGGAGCTCGTCGGTGGCAGAAAAAAAAGAAAAGATAAAAGTTAAAAAAAAATTTTTACTAACAAATGTTCCTAACAACTTGTTGGTGTCCTACCATTAAACATTGAGTCCCATACAGTTATTTTACACATGAATAGACACGCTAGATGCAGAGTAGGTAAACTGGATATCTGATTTGACATTTTGGTACAGTCTAGGAGCAACAATTGCGATATAATAAAAATTACCAGAAGTGACATTTTTCTAAAGGTGCACGCCAGTCGCTTTTGCAAAAATCGCATTTTCCAAAAACTGCACATTAAGCCTCATTCTATCATTTCACACTTGAAGAGATACTTTAGATGGAAAATTTGACACTTTGGAGCTCGTCGGTGGCAGAAAAATAGATAAGATAAAAGTAAAAATTAAAAAAAATTTCACAAAGAAATGTTCCTAACAACTTGTTGGTGTCTTAACACTAATCATTGAGTCCCAGACAATTATTTTACACATGAATAGACACGCTAGATGTAGCGTAGGTAAACTGTGTGTCTGATTTGACATTTTGGTACAATCTGAGGGCAACAATTGAGATAACATTAAAATGACCACAAGTGATATTTTTTTTACAATTCAATTCTTTCGCGTTTGGCCTAAATCATATTTTTTTTTAAATGGAAAATTTAGTCTCAGTCTATCATTTCGCACGTGAGGAGATACTCTAGATGAGAAATTGAACACTTTGGAGCTCGTTGGTGGCAAAAAAATAGATAAGATATAAGTGAAAATCAAATTTTACATACAAATGTTCTTAACAACTTGTTGGTGTCCTACCTCTAAACATTGAGTCCCAGACAATTATTTTACACATGAATAGACGCGCTATATGCAGAGCAGGTAAACTGGATGTCTGATTTGACATTTTGTTACAATCTGGGAGCAACAATTGAGATAACACGAAAATGACCACAAAAGACATTTTTCCACAGGTGCACGATAGTCACGTTTACCGAAAATATAGTTTCCAAAAAGTTGCCAATTTAGTCTCAGTCTATCATTTCACATTTGAAGAGATACTCTAGATGAGAAATTGAGCACTTTGGAGCTCGTTGGTGGCAAAAAAATAGATAAGATACAAGTGAAAAAAAATCAAATTTTACAAAAGAAATATTCCTAACAACTTGTTTGTGTCCTACCACTAAACATTGAGTCCCAGACAATTATTTTACACATGAATAGACACGCTAGATGCAGTAATTGTTGGATTTCCAGATTTTCCTCATCCTTCCAAAAGCAGCTCTAGCTTTGTTCAGACGTGACTGTATATCTTCCATTGTCCCTCCAAGTAGGGACACCACACTGCCAATATATGTGAAATGTTCTAAACTTTCAAGTGATTGGTTACTTATGGTCACTGGTTGTTGGTTTGGACTGTTTGTCATGATCTTAGTTTTCTTTGTATTTATTCTCAGTCCCACCATTTCTGCTGTGCAGTTTAGTCTCTTACTTTTCTCTTGTATATGTTCATGTTTATGTGATAGGAGTGCTATATCATTTGCACAATCAAGGTCCTCAAGTATGGTGAATGGAGTCCATCGTATGCCTCTAAATGTCCTGTCTACTGTGTTCTTTAGTATCCAATCAATCACAAGGTTAAAGAGGAGAGATGACATAACACATCCCTGTCTTACACCCGTCTCTCCTGGGAAAGATGTATTGTAATTTTTTATACTGCAGGAAAAGTCTTTATAGAAAAGAGCAATTATGTTGACTATTTTTTCTGGAATTCCATAATGTCGTAAAATGTTCCACAGACCGTCTCTATGGACGCTGTCAAAAGCTTTCTTAAAGTTCACAAAATTAATATATATACTTCTCTGCCATTCGTTGCATTGTTCTAAAATGTTACGTATGGCGAAGATGTGCTCAGTTGTTCCTCTGCCCTCTCTGAATCCTGCTTGTTCCACTCGTAGGCATTTATCTACTCCTTTTTCAAGCCGCATTATGATGATTTTACAAAATATTTTGCTTGATACTGAGAGTAGAGTAATGCCCCTCCAATTATTGCAGTCTGTTAAGTCTCCTTTTTTGGGGATTTTGACTATTGTTCCTACAGTCCAGTCATCAGGCAACACTTTTTTTCCCCCCAAATATCCTTGAACAATGGTTCTAGAATGCTAGCAGTTGTGTTGGGATCTACTTTGAGAAGTTCTGCTGGCAGTTCGTCTTTGCCTGGTGCTTTGTTGTTCTTTAAAGTGTGGATAGCTTTAAGGATTTTTGTTTGCTTGGTGGTTCAGTAATAATGTCAGTGTCCTGAGAGGCTGGTTGAATATCTGGGAGATTTTCAGGATCAGGTCTGTTCAAGAGGTCAGAGAAGTGTTTAGTCCACTGCATATCTTGTTTTTGTTCTGTGGTGAGCAGTCTGCCTTGGTTTTCTCTGATGGATATGATGTGATAATTGTTTCTGTTTCCGCAAATTTGCTGGGTAATTTTGTATAGGGTTTGTAGATCATGTGCTTGCTTTAGCAGCATTTTCTGCTGTTTCTGCGAGATTTTCCATAAATCTTCTCTTGTCAGCTCTGGCACTTTTCTTGGTCATTTTATTTAGTTCGCTATATTCTAACATTAGTTTGTCTTTCTGACGTTCTGATTTAGTGTGATTTATGAGGCTCTTTATTCTTTTTCGCTTGGCAATATAGTCCATGGTTTGACTGCTTATCCATTCTTTGTGGTGTTGTTTCCTGGTTCCTAATATGTTATTTTTAGTTGATTTATATGTTTCTTTGATCTGGCTCCATCTGTCTTGAATGCTGATTGTAGTAGGAATTTCTGGGTCACTTGATAGTTTTTGAAATCTATTCTTGAGTTTTACTATAAATTTAGTGGCAATGTATTTTTCTCTTAAAAGGTTAACATTGTAACGTGCTGTCTGTGTCTTAACTTGCGTGTAAACTTTTTTGAGTTTAAGTAGTAGTAGAGCGACTACAAGGTGATGATCGCTTCCTACATCTGCTCCCCTTTTGAAACGTACATCGAGTAGGGACCCACGCCATTTTCTGTTTACCATGAAATGGTCGATCTGGTTTACATCTCTTCTGTTTGGGGATATCCATGTAAGCTTGTGTATATTCTTGTGATGAAATAGTGTTCCTCCTTTAACAAGTCTTTTTGTCGTGCAGAAGTCGCTCAGTCTTTCCCCGTTGTCATTAATTGTACCACATCCTTGATTTCCCATTGAAAGTTCTCTATTCAAGTTGTTGTTACCAACTTTTGCTTTGAGATCTCTCATATTGCATAGAATATCATGGGCTGTGTCGTATGGCAGTTTTGTCGCGCACCTTTACTTACGGAATATTTTCACAAATCCCTCAGGTGCTCTGAGACAGGGGTGTTTTGAATGGTGGCTCTCGTTCGTCTAGAGGCCTAACCCTCGGTTCAAACTTCCATTCAACATGTCTCAGGAATGAGGTGACTCGAGCTCTGACTCCACGTGGTTACTATGAACTCTTGGGTACCTCTCGGCCAGACATCCCCATTACTAAATTTATCCCAGACTGGTAAACAATGTAAACACAGTCAAATATATAGACAACAGTGAATATGACAAGACATGAATACCCTTCTGACTACGACAATTGATTCACTAACACCAAACCTTTCGAAGAACAGAAAGTCTTATGAACTAAAACTTCAATGTATTCAATACTTCATAACAAGAAAGATTAAAAGTAGCACGAAGAACTAGAATGATTGTTCAATTCTTTGAAGAATAAAAGATAGAGAAAAAGTCTTTCTACAGGGCTACATCCATTTCCGGTATCATCATGATGTGGAGGTCTGAGACAGATTACGAAGGCACATCTGGACTCAAGCCGCTAATGTAGTGCTACTCTGACTTATCTGGTCGGATCCTGCAGCTCCTCAGGGTGCCGGAAGGTGGAATTCTGCAACGTCTCACTTCTCAGAATGTTTCCGCACGATTTATAATACCTCTGGGATTGATTAAAGGACAATCAACTCCCCAGAGACTGGTAGATGTAGACTTCACATACAGTCAAACATATTCGGTAATGGCTGATCAACGCACGTCGGTTGCTTCCCTGGTGTTGGTTGGTGGAAGAGCACGACTACGCCACTGATGCTTGTTGGATCTTCCAAAATCCTGAAATTAACAAGGCAACACACATGAGCAAACAGTACCCAATGCACCCTGTTAATCACTCTCCTCACGCTCTCCACATGCTCAGACATAATTGAGGCTAGTCCAAACCATGAAGGTTGACTTCCTATATCTTGGAACCCGTGCTGTTTCCCAGAGTGAGCACCAGAGTCATACATACGTTTCCATTAACTCGAACAGTTAATGAATTCAGTCCTTTAGCGAAAGCCAGACAGATCTCTATTATTCCCCATCCCTCTAAATATACCCTTTTCACTAGTTGGAAAGATAAGGTATAGGAGATGAAGACAAAACTAAAATAGAAGGAAATACGCTCCGAAAGCATTCCTAGGGCCTAAGCTTGTTGTGGTTACAGTAGCTCCTAGCAACAGCGAATATGACGTCATGCCTGACCCGAAGCTTCTTGTCCTTTCCAACGGTCCAGCGACACAACAAGTTCAGAGACCGAATAGAAGATAACAACTGATCATACAAAGTTAACAATACCATAAATACACTCCAGATATGTGGATTGATTGATCCGAAGAGGTTTAGAAAGCCGGCTCGAAGAATTCACAGAGAAATTTCAGCCGAAAGTGCATTCCAACCAGGATCGCTATCTGTCGTCTTTCATCGCAGGCGATCGTAGACAAACAGATTCGCATTATCAATCTGCTGACCTTTCTTACATACACATACAGGCACTGAGCACAAATATTCAATGAAATCCTTTTAGGAAAACTCACCCATGACAAATGGATAAAGAGAATAAAGAAGCTTGTCTTTTTAACGGTCAAGTGGCTAAAAAAATGCAAAACGTTCGCTCACTTGAACGGACTATAAAGAAGTGACGTATAAAATTATAGTCCCTATCTACGGCAGTTGGTGTGAGAATATGGCTCAAGTATACTGTGAAGCGGTCACACAATTTATCTTAAACGGGCGTAGAAAATGTGTCCTAACATGTAAATTGACACTAAACGCCTAAAAGAAACAATCTAAGAGTGATTTATATAGATTTCTCCCATCTGGACTCCCCCACAACAAACGAACTATATAACTACGGTCGGACCATCCGATATCATAGTTACAATGACGATTTTGGGGGTGTTCAGACTGTGGACCTGCCTATTGAGGTAGGTGTGTTGATTCTGTAATGTGACAGGCTGGTACTTTATCTACTACCTCTTGTAGTCTCCTGTAGAATGTTTCTTTATCTTCATCTTCAGCTTCATTAGTCGGTGCGTAGCATTGGATGACTGTAAGTTTGGTATTTTTGCCATTGAATCGTGCTGTCATTATTCTTTCATTGATTGGATGCCACTCGATAAGATTTTTGTGTATACCTTTCTTTAAAATAAGTGCCACACCTGCAGAATGTAGGTTATCATCTCTCCCAGAGTATATTATGGTTTCTCCTGTACCTGTTGTGGGTTGTCCAAACCCTTTCCACCTGCTTTCACTAATTCCAAGAATATGCAGTTTATAGTTCTGCATTTCTTTAATTACTTGGGCGGTTTTGGCCGTTTCAAACATGGTTCTTACATTCCAGAAGCCAATTCTTAATTTGGTTTTGACATCCAGCAGACTTGTTTTCCCATCATTGGCTTCCTTTCGGCTTTCACCCATGTTGTTCATGCTAACAGAGGGACTCTGTCCCAAGACCACTGGACGTTTAGAGCACTTATTTCCTCTTGAAGTTTCAGTAACGTTGTAGATATTTTACAGGGCAGAGCTGTCAACACTGCGCCCAACCCCCGCAGTTACACGTGACATTTTTTTCTCATTTCACGCCTATCGCGTTTGGCAAAAATCTCATTTTCCAAAAACTGCAAACTTAGTTTCTGTCTATCATTTCACACTTGAAGAGATACTGTAGATGAGAAATTGGACACTTTAAAGCTCGACGGTTTCAGAAAAATAAATAGGATAAAAGTAAAAATCAAATTTTATGAAGAAATGTTCCTAAATGTTCCAAATCAGATATTCAGTTTACGTACTCTGCATCTAGCGTGTCTATTCATGTGTAAAAAAAATTGTCTGGGACTCAGCGTTTAGTGGTGCGACACCAACAAGTTGTTAGGAACATTTCTTCGTAAAATTTGTTTTTCATTATATTCTTATCTATTTTTCTGCCACCAACGAGCTCCAAAGTTGCATTTTTTTTTTTTTTTTTTTTTTTTGAAAATTTGAAAATGCGATTTTGGCAAAACGCAACAGGCGTGAAATGTGGGAAAATGTCACTTGTGATTATTTTTAAGTTATCTCAAATGTTACTCCGAGATTGTACCAAAATGTCAAATCAGACATTGTTTAGTTTTAGGACACTAACATGTTTTAAGGAACATTTCTTTGTAAAATTTGTTTTTTCACTTTTATCCTACAATTTTCTATCTAGAGTATCTCTTCAAGTGTGAAATGATAGACTTGCAGTTTTTTTTTTTTTTTTTTTTTTTTGTGTGTGTGTGTGTGTGTGTGTGTGTTGAAAATGCGATTTTGGCAAAACGCGACAGGAGTGAAATGTTGAAAAATGTGCCTTTTGGTCATTTTTATGTTATCTCAATTGTTGCTCCAGATTGTATCAAAATGCCAAATCAGACATCCAGTTTACCTATTCTGCATCTATTGTGTCTTTTCATGTGCAAAATAATTGTTTGGGACTTATGTTTATTAGTATGACACCAACAAGTTGTTTAGAACATTTGTTTGTAAAATGTGTTTTTCACTTTTATCTTATCTATTTTTCTAAAACCGACGAGCTCTAAAGTGTCCAATTTCCCAACTAGAGTATCTCTTCTATTGTGAAATGATAGACTGAGACTAAGTTTTCAGTTTTTCGAAAATACGATATTCGTCAAACGCGACAGGCGTGAAATGTTGAGAAATGTCACTTGTGGCCATTTGTATGTTATCTCAATTGTTGTCCCCAGAATGTACCAAAATGCAAAATCAGACATACAGTTCACCTACTCTGCGTGTCTATTCATGTGTAAGATAATTATCTGGCACTCAATGTTTAGACGTAAGACACCAATACGTTGTTAGAATTATTTCTTTGTAAAATTTGCTTTTCACTTTTATCTTATCTATTTTTCTGCAACCGACGAGCTCTAAAGTGTCAAATTTCTCATCTAGAGTATCTCTTCAAGTGTGAAATGATAGACTGAGACTAAATTTGCAGTTTTTTTTGAAAATACGATTGTTGCCAAACTCGACAGGCGTGAAATGTGGGAAAATGTCAGTTGTGATCATTTTTATGTTATCTCAGTTTTTTTCCCCTCATTGTACCAAAATGACAAATCAGACATCCAGTATACCTACTCTGCATCTATTGTTTTTTTTTTTTTTTTTTTTTTTTTTTTTTTTTTTAATGTGTAAAATAATTGTTTGGGACTCAATGGTTTTAAGTATGACACCAACAAGTTGTTTAGAAAATTTGTTTGTAAAATTTGTTTTTCACTTTTATCTTATCTATTTTTCTGAAACCGACTAGCTCTAAAGTGTCCAATTTCTTATCTAAAGTATCTCTGCAAGTGTGAAATGATAGACTGAGACTAAATTTGCAGTTTTTAAAAAATGCGATTTAGGCCAAATCAGGCGTAAAATGTGGAAAAAAATCACTTGTGGTCATTTTTATGTTATCTCACTTGTTGCACCCAGATTGAAAAACAAATATCAGATCAGACATACAGTTTACCTACTCTGCATCTAGCGTGTTTATTCATGTGTAAAATAATTGTTTGAGACTCAATGTTTACTAGTAGGACACCAACAAGTTTATATGAACATTTCTTTATAAAATTTGATTTTAACTTTTATCTTATCTATTTTTCTGCAACTAACGAGCTCCAAAGTGTCAAAATTCTCATCTGGAGTATCTCTTCATGTGTGAAATGACCCTGTGGAAAAATGTCACTTGTGGTCATTTTTATGTTATCTCAATTGTAGCGCCCAGATTGTACTAAAATGTAAAATCAGACAACCAGTTTACCTACCCTGCATCTAGCGTGCCCATTCACGTGTAAAATAATTGTCTGGGACTGAATGTTTAGTGGTAGGACACAAACAAGTTGTTAGGAACATTTCTTTGTAAAATTTGTTTTTTTAACTTTTATCTTATTTATTTTTCTGTCACCGACGAGCTCCAAAGTGTCCAATTTCCCATTTAGATTATCACGTCAAGTGTAAAATGATAGGCTAAGACTAAATTTGCAGTTTTTAGAAAATGCGATTTTTTAAAAAGCGACTGGCGTGAATTGTGGAAAAATGTCACTTCTGGACATACTTATGTTATCTCAGTTGTTGCGCCCAGATTGTACCAAAAAATGCCAAATCAGACGTCCAGTTAACCTACTCTGCATCTAGCGTGTCTCTTGATGTGTAAAAAAATTGTCTGGGACTCAATGTTTAGTGGTAGGACACAAACAGGTTGTTAGGAAAAATTCTTTGTAAAATTTGTTTTTCGCTTTTATCTTATCTCTTTTTCTCCCACTAACGAGCTGGAAAGTGTCTAATTTCTCCTCTAGAGTATCTCTTCAAGTGTGAAATGATAGACTGAGACTAAATTTGCAACTTTGTATAAAAACATGATTTTGGCCAAACGCGACAGGCTTGAATTGTGGACAAATGTCACTTGTGGTCATTTTTATGTTATCTCAATTGTAGCCCCCAGATTGTACTAAAATGTAAAATCAGACAACCAGTTTACCTACCCTGCATCTAGCGTGTCCATTCATGTGTAAAATAATTGTCTGGGACTGAATGTTTAGTGGTAGGACACAAGCAAGTTTTTAGGAACATTTCTTTGTAAAAAAAATAAATTTTTTTCACTTTTTTATCTTATTTATTTTTCTGCCACCGACGAGCTCCAAAGTGTCCAGTTTCTCATCTAGAGTATCTCTTCAAGTGTGATATGATAGACTGAGACTAAATTTGCAGTTTACCGTGACAGTTATCACTTTCCTTGCGTCGTCCTGGTGGAGAAGAGCAATAACAAAGGTCAAGTAATCAATGTGCCTGCTTTTATATATGGCCGTACAGGGCAAGATGCCATTAGCAAAACCAGACGACGTAAAACAAGAGCAGATCGCAGACAGCGGGAGAGATGGGCCCAGCCACCATGGTGGAATGAAGTAGTCAACATGGCGTGACTATAAAAATTGAAAGCTGTCAGGCCATGGCAAAAGGCAAGGAAAACTGATCCGTCACTTTCGGAACTCCTGATCATTCTGAAAGATGAAGTCAACAAGCAGATAGTGGCTTTCAAGGTAATTGCGAAGGAAGCCAACACAGCGAAATGGAACGAATTCTGGAATAGCATTTGCTCCGAGGGATCTCTTGTGACATTCTGGCGTTTTCAACGGAGCATGCACGGCGCCGAACGACCAAGGGGTATCCCTGATTTTTAGGGTACAGACCTGATATGGCAGAGAACTGATGCTGATAAAGGAAAAACCCTTCTTGCGCGCTATTTGTAGCAAACTGACCAGAAAGACGAAGCTGCAAGAATAGGGGTTAGGATGAAACTGTCGATGTTGTGCGAGAACACTGTGCTAGGCGCTGATTTCACAATCACTGCAGATACCTTAAGAACTTGCCTCAAGAAATCGCGCAGCACTGCTTCAGGCCATGATGGCATCCGATACAACGACATGCTGATGATGTCAAATGCTGATTTGAAAAGCGTGGCAAAGGAATTCAATATCAGCATCCAGAGTGGCCAGATAAAAGAGGAATGGCTCCATAGTTGTTGGTTTCCACTAAAAAAAGCCGAATAAAGACCACTCAAAGATCTGCGGCTACAGAATCATTTCGATGCACAATACTGTTGGCAATCTTTTGGAGAAAATTGTCGCACAAAGATTGACCACCTACTTGTAACTACTTGATAAGTTCCCACCAACACTTGGAGGGTACAGGTTGAATAAAGAGACATGGTTCAATTCTGCAGTTTTCGCCTACGATGTTTACGAGGGATTTCAGATTAACTCTTTGAGTCCCATTGAACGCATCATACGTTCATAGATTCGTACCTAGAAGCCCAATGAACGCAAGATGCGCCAATTTTACGTCATTCTTGACTTGGGCCTGTGATGCTAAATCCCCTAGGACTCAAAGAGTTATAGAAGAGTGCGGCAGTGTTGGACTTAGAAGATGCCTACAATTAAGTACCATATGACTATCTAATGCAATTACTGCTTAAACTAGAAGTAAATCCTATTCTGATCCGCTGGATTGCTGCGGTCCTGTTAGAGAGAAAGATTGTACTAAGATGTGGTAGCTGGTCCTCAGAACCGCAAACGATATGTCCAGGCTTGCCACAAGGATCACCGCTATCACCAGTCTTATTCAACGTTTATACGGTGATGGTCACTGAGCAGCAGTTAAATGGAAAGGGAAGGACTTTGTCATATGCTGATGACATTTTGATTTATCGACGAGAGCATGATAGACAGGAGATCGCCAGCACAATGCACAAAGAACTCTATCAAATTGCCGCCTGGTGTGATGGTTCCAATAGTTCCAGAAAAAAGATTAGATAAAACATTTTCCAAAAAGTTGCAAATTTCGTCTCAGTCTATCATTTTACACTTGAAGAGATACTCTAGATGAGAAATTGGAAACTTTGGAGCTCGATAGTGGCAGAAAAATGATTAAGATAAAAGTGAAAAACAAATTTACTGAAGAAATGTTCCTAAAAACTTGTTTGTGTCCTACCACTAAACATTGAGTCATAGACAATTATTTTACACATGAATAGACACGCTAGATGCAGAGTAGGTAAACTGGATGTCTGATCTGACATTTTGGTTCAATCTGGGAGCAACAACTGAGATAGCATAAAAATGACCACAAGTGACATTTTTCCACAATTCACGTCTGTCCTGTTTGGCCAAAATCCCATTTTTCAAAAGGCTGCAAATTTCGACTCAGTTTATTTTTTCACACTTGAAGAGATACTCCAGATGAGAAATTGGACTCTTTAGAGCTCGTTGGTGGCAGAAAAATAGATAAGATAAAAGTAAAAAACAAGTTTTACGAAGAAATGTTCTTAACATCTTGTTTGTGTTCTACCACTAAACATTGAGTCCCAGGTACTTATTTTACACATGAAAAGAAATGCCGCTAGATGCATTGAAGGTAAACTAGATGCCTGATTTAACATTTTGGTTCAATCTGGGGGCAACAACTGAGATAACATAATAATGACCACAAGTGTCATTTTTCCACAATTCACGCCTGTCATGTTTAGCCAAAATCACATTTTCCTAAAAGTTGCAAATTTAGTCTCAGTCTACCATTTCACACTTGAAAAGATGCTCCAGATGAAACATTTGACATTTTGGAGCTTGTTGCTGGCAGAAAAAAGGATAAGATAAAATAGAAAAACAAATTTTACGAAGAAATGTTCCTAACAACTTGTTGATGTCCTACCACTAAACATTGAGTCCTAGACACTTATTTTACACATGAATAGACATGCTAGATGCAGAGTAGGTAAACTGTATGTCTGATTTTACATTTTTATACAGTCTGAGGGAAACAATTGAGATAACATAAAAATGACCACAAGTGACATTTTTCCACAATTCATGCCTTTCGTGTTTGGTCGAAATCACATTTTCCAAAAAGTTGCATATTTCGTCTCAGTCTTTCATTTTACACTTGACGAGATACTCTAGATAAAAAATTATACGCTTCGGGGCTCGTTGGTGGCAGAAAAATTGATAAGATAAAAGTGAAAATCAAATTTGACAAAGAAATGTTCCTAACAACTTGTTTGTGTCCTACCACTAAACCTTGAGTCCCAGACAATTATTTTACACATGAATAGACACGCTAGATGCAGAGTAGGTAAATTGGACGTCTGATTTGACATTTTGGTACAATCTGGGAGCAACAATTAAGATAACATAAAAATGACCACAAGTGACATTTTTCCACAATTCACGCCTGTCACGTAAGGCCAAAATCACATTTTCCAAAAAGTTGCAAATTTGGTCTCAGTCTATCATTTTACACTTGATGAGATAGTCTAGATGAGAAATTTGACACTTTGGATCTCTTTGGTGGCAGAAAAATAGATAAGATAAAAGTGAAAAACAAATTTGACAAACAAATGTTCCTAACAACTTGTTGGTGTCCTACCACTAAACATTGAGTCATAGACAATTATTTTACACATGAATAGACACGCTTGATGCAGAGTAGGTAAACTGGATATCTGATTTTGGCATTTTAGTACAATCTGGGGGCAACAACTGAGATAACATAAACATGATTACTAGTGACATTTTTACACAATTCACGCCAGTCACGTTTAGCCAAAATCACATTTTCCTAAAAGTTGCACATTTCGTCTCAGTCTATCATTTGACACTTGACGAGATACTCTAGATAAGAAAGTGTACACTTTGGGGCTAGTTGGTGGCAGAACAATAAATAAGATCAAAGTTAAAAACAAATTTTACGAAGAAATGTTCCTAACAACTTGTTGGTGTCCTACAACTAAAGGCTGAGTCCCAGAAATTTTTTTTTACTCAGGAATAGACAAACTGGATACAAAGTAGGTAAACTGGATGTCTGATTAGACATTTTGGTACAATCTAGGGGAAACAATTGAGATAATATAAAAATGACCACAACTTGTTGGTGTCCTACCACTAAAGGTTGTGTCCCCAAAAATATTTTACAAAAAAATAGACAATTTGGATACAGAGTAGGTACATCATGTCACACTTGATGAGATACTTTGGTACAATCTAGGGAGCAACAATTGGTAACATAAAAATAGATACCATAAAAGTGAAAAACCACAATTCATGCCTTTCGCGTTGTGGTCGAAATCAAATGTTTTGTCCTAAGTTGCTAAACATTGAGTCTCAGTCTATCATTTTACACATTGACGAGATGCAGAGTAGATGAAACTGAACTCTGATTTGGCATTGGATACAATCTGGTTGCAGAAAAATAGATAAGATAAAAGTGAAAAAACAAATTTGACAAAGAAATGTTCCTAACAACTTGTTGGTGTCCTACCACTAAACATTGAGTCCCAGACAATTATTTTACACATGAATAGACTCGCTTGATGCAGAGTAGGTAAACTGGATGTCTGAATTGGCATTCTGGTACAATATGGCGCCAAAAGTATAGATAAAATGAAAATGAGCACTAGTGACAGTTTTAAACAATTCACGCTTTTCGCGTTTGGCCAAAAAAACATTTACCAAAATATTGCAAATTTAGTCTCAGTCTATCATTTCAAACTTGACGAGATACTATATTTGCGAAAGTGGACACTTTTGAGCTCGTTGGTGGCAGAAAAATAGATAAGATAAAAGTTAAAAACAAATTTTACAAAAAAATGTTCCTAACAACTTGTTGGTGTCCTACCACTAAAGGCTGGGTCCCAGAATTTTTTTTACTCATGAATAGACAAGCTGGATACAAAGTAGGTAAACTGGATGTCTGATTAGACATTTTGGTACAATCTAGGGGAAAAAACATAGGGGAAACAATTGAGATAATATAAAAATGACCACAACTTGTTGGTGCCCTACCACTAAAGGTTGTGTCCCAGACAATTATTTTACTCATGAATAGACAAGCTGGATACAGAGTAGGTGCACTGGATGTCTGATTAGACATTTTGGTACAGTCTGAGGGAAACAATTGAGATAACATAAAAATGACCACAAGTGACAGTTTTCCATAATTCCCGCTTTTCGCGTTTGGCCAAAATTATATTTTCCAAAATATTGCAAATTTAGTCTCAGTCTATCATTTTACACTTGACGAGATACTATAGTTGAGAAGTTGGACACTTTGGAGCTCGTTGGTGGCAGAAAAATAGATAAGATAAAAGTTGAAAACAAATTTTACAATGAAATGTTCCTAACAACTTATTTGTGTCCTACCACTAAAAATTGAGTCCCAGACAATTACTTTACACACGAATAGACACGCTAGATGCAGAGTAGGTAAACTTGATGTCTGATTTGACATTTTGATACTATCTGGGGGCAACAATTGAAATAACATAAAAATGACCACAAGTGACAATTTTCCACAGGTGCATGCCTGTCGCGTTTGCTAGAATCACATTTGCAAAAAACTAAAAACTTAGTCTCAGTCTATCATTTCACACTTGAAGAGATACTCTAGATGAGAAATTTGACAATTTGGAGCTCGTTGGTGGCAGAAAAATAGATAAGATAAAAGTGAAAACAAATTTTACGAAGAAATAATCCTAACAACTTGTTTGTGTCCTACCACTAAACATTGAGTCCCAGACAATTACTTTAAACACGAATAGACACGCTAGATGCAGAGTAGGTAAACTTGATGTCTGATTTGACATTTTGATACTATCTGGGAGCAACCATTGAGATAACATAAAACTGACCACAAGTGACATTTTCCCACAATTCACATCTGTCACGTAAGGCCAAAATCACATTTTTCAAAAAGTTGCGAATTTCGTCTCAGTCTATAATTTCACACTTGGCGAGATACTCTAGATGCGAAATTGTACACTTTGGAGCTCGTTGGTGGCAGAAAAATAGATAAGATAAAAGTAAAAAACAAATTTTACGAAGAAATGTTTTTAACAACTTGTTGGTGTCCTACCACTAAACATTGTGTCCCAGACAATTATTTTACACATGAATAGACACGCTAGATGCAAAGTAGGTAAACTGTCTATCATTTCACACTTGAAGAGATACTCTAGATGAGAAATTTGACTTTTTCAAGCTCTCTGGTGGTAGAAAAATATATAAGATAAAAGTGAAAAGCAGATTTTACAATATAATGTTCCTGACAACTTGTTGGTGTCCTACCACTTAACACTGAGTCCCAGACAATTATTTTACACATGAATAGACACGCTAGATGCAAAGTAGGTAAACTGTCTATCATTTCACACTTGAAGAGATACTCTAGATGAGAAATTGGACACTTTGTAAATTTATGGTGGCAATAAAATATATGAGATAAAATTGAAAAGCAGATTTTACAATGAAATGTCCCTAACAACTGTTTGTGTCCTACCACTAAAAATTGAGTCACCGACATTTACTTTACACACGAATAGACACGCTAGATGCAGAGTAGGTAAACTTGATGTCTGATTTGACATTTTGATACTATCTGGGGGCAACCATTGGGATAACATAAAACTGACCACAAGTGACATTTTTCCACAATTCACGTCTGTCACGTAAGGCCAAAATCACATTTTTCAAAAAGTTGCGAATTTCGTCTCAGTCTATCATTTCACACTTGAAGAGATACTCTAGATGAGAAATTGTACACTTTGGGGCTAGTTGGTGGCAAAAAAAAATAGATATAAAAGTTGAAAACAAATTTTACTAGGAAATGTTCCTAACAACTTGTTTGTATCCTACCACAAAACATTGAGTCCTAGACAATTATTTTACACATGAATAGACACGCTAGATGCAGAGTTGATAAACTGGATGTCTGATTTGACATTTTAGTACAGTCTGAGGTAAACAGTTGAGATAACATAAAAATGACCACAAGTGACATTTTTTCACAATACATGCCTTTCGTTTTTGGTCGAAATCAAATTTTTCCAAAACGTTGCAAATTTAGTCTCAGTCTATAATTTTACACTTGATGAGATACTCTGGATGAGAAATTTGACACTTTGGAGCTCGTTGGTGTCAGAAAAATAGATACGATAAAATTTAAAAAGTAATTTTACAACGAAATGTTCCTAACAACTTGTTAATGTCCTACCACTAAACATTGAGTCCCAGACACTTATTTTACTCATGAGTAGACAAGCTGGATACAGAGTATGTAAACTTGATGTCTGATTTGATTTGGTACAATCTTGGGGCAACAATTTAGATAACATAAAAATGACCACAAGTGACATTTTTCTGCAATTCACGCCAGTCACGATTTGCCAAAATACATTATCCAAAAATTGAAAATTTAGTCTAAGTCTATCATTTCACACTTGAAGAGATACTTTAGATGAGCAATTGGACACTTTCAAGCTCGCTAGTGTCAGAAAAATAGATAAGATAAAAGTGAAAAACAAATTTTACAAAGATATGCTCCTTACAACTTGTTGGTGTCCTACCACTAAACATTGAGTCCCAGACAATGATTTTACACATTAATAGACACGCTAGATGCAGAGTAGGTAAACTGGATGTCTGATCTGACATTTTGGTGCAATCTGTAGGCAACAACTGAGATAACATAAAAATGACCACAAGTGACGTTTTTCCACAATTCTCACCCGTCGCGTTTATCCAAAAATTGCAATTTAAATTTTTTGTCTATCATTTCACACTTGAAGAAATACTCTAGATAAGAAATTGGACACTTTCAAGCTAGCTGGTGGTAGAAAAATTTATAAGATAAAAGTGAAAAGCAGATTTTACGAAGAAATGTTGTTAACAACTTGTTGGTGTCCTACCACTAAACATTGAGTCCCAGACAACTATTTTACACATGAAAAGACACGCTAGATGCAGAGTAGGTAAACTGAACGTCTGATTTGACATTTTGGTACAATATGGTGGTCAAAGGCCTCAGCCAAAGAACGCCGAGACATGGTGATACAAACGGTGAGGGACAACGAAAACGAGGTTCGGGTTCAGAAAGCAGCCCAACAGTCGCAGCAGGGCCATTGGGTCAGCCTGGAGAGCGCATTGCCAAGAGTACTCACATGGGGTGAGATCTGGCGGATGACCCCGCTGCGACTGAGCTTTATCGTTCGTTCGGCGTACGATGTATTACCGTCCGGTGTTAACATGGTTAAATGGTCTGCGACCAACGATCCGACTTGCCCGTTGTGCAAATCAAAGCAAACTCTTGAGCACGTCCTGTCCGCGTGCAGGAAAGCTCTAGGTCAAGGCCGCTATACCTGGCGCCACAACAAGGTGCTAAAAGAGTTAGCAGCCGTTGTCGACCAGGCTAGAATGAGGGCTAACGCCAGAGCCAGTTCTAGTATCGTCCCCATTCGTTTCCTCAAGGCTGGGCAGGTTCCTAAAGGTAAGGTCAACCAAAACGCATTCGCTCCATCTGCGCTAGACTCTGCGAGGGACTGGTTACTGGCGGTTGATCTGCCAGGACATGAACGGTATCCCGAGTTGATCCGTAAAACCGGCCTGCGACCGGACATCGTTCTCCATTCTGCGCAAAAACGGCAACTCATCCTGATTGAGTTGACGGTCCCGTTTGAGTCGCGTATGGAGGAGAATCACTTGTACAAGCTCGAGAAGTACAGTGATTTAGCAGCCGGTTTGAGGAGAAACGAAGCTTACACGGTACGGGTATTTGCCGTCGAAGTGGGAGCGAGAGGCCTCGTTTCCACTTCGCTCTACAATGTGGTTAAAGAATTAGGATTGCGCGGTAATGAACGGAAACGAACACTCAAAAAACTGGGAGAGGTGGCCGAAAGGGCCTCTAGCTGGCTGTGGACGCAACGCAACAACGTAGGGGACGGGCCTCGGTGAGCTGGTCCGGGTATCTAGTGGAAAAGAGTTTCTTATCCCTTTGAAAAGTCCATCGTGTACGAATTGTCTGCCAGTGTTCCTCTGCCAACTGCTAATAAAAGTTCAACATGTGTCCGGTAAACCAAAGTAAGCTTGTCGCTCGGTCGTCCAGGCATGCGGACTGTTCTAATTACGCTGTCGCGGCGGCTTCTTATCTCACAGTACCTCCTTCGAAACCACTAAGTCGTCTTGTCTCTGGCCGGAATAATAACACCATCCGGTAATCCCGTGCGGCGGGGAAGCAGCCCTGAGCTTCATGAACTCAGGTGGGCCCACCTCCGAATACGTTTAGGAATCGTCGGCCGAAACGTGTGTCGAAAGAGGATAATTTCTACTGATGACTGTAGATCCCCGCTGTACTTGCTCCCTGTGAGTTTATTCTTATGGGGGCAACAATTGAGATAACAAAAAATGACCACAAGTGACTTTTTTTTTTTTCACAGGTTCACGCCATTTGCGTTTGGCAATAAGCTGACATTTTCCAAAAGTTGCAAATGTAGCCTTTCTATCAATGGCCTTCCTGTCTTATCATTAATTATTTCAGTGGGGTTGTAGCTCTCATCTCTTTTCCGCATATTTTCAACTACTTTGAAAAATTTTTTGCTGGCTGTTTTCTCATTTTCTGCTAGTGACTCACCGAAACGTTCCCAGGATGCTTGTTTTGCTTTCTTGACACTCCTGTTGGTTTCTCTCCTTTGCAGTCTATAGTTTATATAATCTTCTTCTTTCTTTGATTTTATCCACTGTTTATATAAGTCTTTTTTTCTTTTTAATTGCTTCTTTTACTTCTTCGCACCACCAAGGTGAATATTTGTTATTTCCCCGTCTGTTTCCACTCTTCCGTTTTCCACATAATTCTTCTGCAATACTAAGCATAGTGATTTTATATTTACTCCATTCTTCCTCAATATTGCCAACTACATGTGGAAGTTGTTTGAATGCTGTCTCTACTTTATGTTGTAACTGTTCTTTTACTCCTTCCTGTTTCAGATTTGCTATCTTGATGAGATCCTTGTTTTTGATTAATTTCTTTCTGTGTTTCTTTAATGTAAGATGTTTTGCTGTTAACACAACTATTTTATGGTCAGTGTCACATAGACCATTAGGGATTGCTCTTGAATCAAGAATTCTCCTTCTTCCTTGAACTCTGGTAAGTATAGAGTCAATCTGGCTCTTGATGGAGACATCATTCCATTTGTACCAAGTGTAAAGTTGTGAATCTCTATGGTCAAAGAATGTTTTCGTAATAAAAAGATTGTGCTGGCTGCATAGATCCAATATTCTTTGACCATTTCCATTTCTAGCACTGTTCTTAGCTGCATTTGGACCTAAAAACTGTTCGTATTCTTTTCTGTTATTTCCTACCCTCCCGTTGAAGTCACCCATTACATATAGTATGCTGCTTCCCTCAACTTTCTTTATCTCATCAGACAGATCGTCAAAGAATTCATCTTTCTGCTCTTCTGTATAATTATCATTGCATGGTGCATATATCTGTATATATGTTTCAGCTTGTTCTCCTCTTTTAATTTTCAAAGTAATAATTCTATCTGAGTGATAATGTATGTCTAATATGTAGTTAGATATGTCCGGATGTACCAGAAAACCTACTCCATTCTTCGATGTTTCTTCTCCTGCATATGTTAGTAAGTAGCCTCTGTGTATTTTCTTATTAATATTTCCCTTGCGTCTTATGTCAGCTAGCCCCATTAACTTGATTTTTCTTTTTTCCATCATTTCAATAATCTCTTCTGTTTTATTTCCCAGGCCAGCGGTGTTAAGTGTTGCAATCTTGTATTTCGCTTTTCTGTCTCGTAGTCCCTTAACATTGCCATGGTCAGATACCGTTTGATCAGTCCGTTTATATCTCATTTTAATTTCTGTAGCGATAATAAATCCATTGCCGGCTTGCTAGGCCTGTCGCAATTTCACCAGAGCCCCGTTGGCCAGGACGTTTCGGGGTGACCCAGGGTGGCCTTCATGGCTACCGTAGCACGAGGCCACACCATACTTCGCCCACACCTAGCAATCCCCTGCTTTGTCCTGTTACCACCTCTCACGGCGAGGACGTGGGGTTGGCCTTTGAGAGGCATTGGAATGGTTTGATTTCATTCAAATAGTAATCATCAGAATTAAAACCAATAACAGACGGTTCGTGTAATTAGACCTCTGTTTAATCAATGTATCCTCACCTAAAGTTACCAGGTGAGCAAAGGCACTAGCAAACTGAGTCAGCAGAGGGCATTTCCTGCAGAGAGTTTAATGAGTTGATCGATCATTTCCTCTACTAACAGTTGAGGGTCCTGTTTTCTAATGAAGAAGAGAGGACCTTGGAATTCGTCGATGTTTGAAGAACACGACAACGGCACATGATTTGCTACGTACTGGGTAGACTAAAAACATGTCGATGGCAATGGTCTGCTCGCTAACGAACAGAGCCAGGTGAGCAAGGTCTAGTGTCTCCGGTTTATGTTGATTCCAAAGATTCTCTGGCCGTTGCTAGTGTACGAGGTTAGCACGAGTGTAGTAGAAGCAGTGGGGCAGAAAATTAACAGCTATGAGAAAATTGCTCTTAGCGCCGCTTTTTCTGCCCGACGTCGCTTTTTTACTGTTAACAGGCCACGCTGGTACTTCCTTTCAAGTCATTATCGGAAGAGTTTAAAGTCAGCAACGTTAAACCAGGTTCGTCTGTATATAAATAGAAAAGGCCGTGGTTAAACTTACAATGGCGTTGCGCAAGTGCAGACTCCATAAGAGCCACTGTCCAGCCTGGGCTAAAGACGGGGCGGAAATGGAGGGTAGACGACGCGATAAAAGCTGCCCAAAATGCACTAAAATTGAAGTCATAGATTACACGTAAACCGACTGACGTCTGACGGCAGGGGAAGGTCACATGGTATTCTAAGGCCTCAGCCAAAGATACATGGCAACACAACAGATCATGGAAACCGAGAACGAAATACGGGTCCAGAAAGCAGCCCAGGAGTCGCAGCAAGGCCAACAACTCTGCCTTCAGAGTGTCTTGCTGCAAGAACTCACAAGGGGTGAGATATGGTGAATGGCTCCACTGCGACTGAGCTGTTTCCTTAGATCTTCATACGATGTGACTGTGAAGCACTAGCTTGATCAAATTACGTGGACCAACAACAAAACAGGTCCTTTATGCGAAGCAAAGTCCTTACTCTAACGTCTGCCCGTGCTACTGCTTTGACGAACCAACCGTATATTTGACATTTCGGTCGTGCAGGTATGCGCTCAATTTGCTACCGCAGCGACGATATACCACCAAAGTCTCAGTACCTGTTGTAATCACCATAACGTCTTGTCCGATAAGAGCTCCGGGAAATGTCCACGGCTCAGAACTCAAACCCAGCTCGGCTAGGCCCCCAACCACCCTCCACACAAAAAACTGTTCAAGGGAAACAGCTGCTGAACATGTTCCCTGTCGTATGGCAGTTTTGTCGCGTACCTTTACTTCAGGATCATTTCCCTGAATGTTGGCTCTCGCTCGTCTAGAAGCTAAGTCCTCGGTTCAAACATACATTCAGCCTATATCAGGGATGATGCGACTCAAGTTCTAACTCCACAGAATTATTATAAATCTCCCCTTTTCAACTCGGCCTGACTTCCACATCACTTTCTTTGAACGAAGAATATAATGTAATAAATACACTGCCACAAGATAAGATAAAACGTAGAATACAAGGAAACAGAACGAAAGTTCAAACTGTTCTCGAAGAGGCAGAATTAGATGACAGGTCTTCTTTGAGTGCCAAACCCATTTCCGATTTCACAATAGCAAGGAGGACGGAGAGTGATAAGTATGCGCATTCTGGTTCTGGCTGCCACGATATTCCTTATGACTACAGGCGTATCTGGGTAGAATCCAGCAACTCCTCTGTGTGCAGAAATGTAAATCTCCACAGCCTCCCGATTCCTCGAATAACTCAGCAGAATAAGAATTCTCCCCCACATGCTAGTAGAAAGGCTAGCGAGTCCTTCCAGAGACTCACTGGCGTCGACTTACTATCCTAGTGACACAAACGTGTTGATACAAACCAGGTCGATGGTTTCAAGGCAGTCTCAAGCACATTCCCTTCGTGTTGGAAGAAATGTTTCCCATGATCTGCCTGTAGCATTGCAATGCCCACAGCGTCACAGTACAGATGAAAACACTATGTCTATTTCGGGAAAAACCTGTGCCGTTCTGCACCGCGCTTTCATGAATTAATTATAACTGGGGGAGCCGCCTCGGTGTAGCGGCTAGAGCTCGCTTGCGAATTAAAAGTCGTTGGTTCGGGTCCTGGCGGAACCGGACATTTGTTTTCAAAAACGGCATTGGCTCTCAGGTCGACCTAGTTTAAACTGGTACCAGGTAAAGTCCTGGGCAGTAAGGGCCACCGGTGTGATCTTTTATCTTAACATCACCCATCGAGTGCTAACTGATTTATAAAATATTGGTCTAGCCGTGTATGCATAATATGCCTTAAGGCGTGGAAAGTGGTTTTTCACTGCTTTTCTTTATTCGTATTAACCCATTCCTAAGTTACTTTACTGTCTTAAAATAATGTGTGCTGCACATATCCTCCTCTCTCTCTCTCTCTCTCTCTCTCTCTCTCTCTCTCTCTCTCTCTCTCTCTCTCTGATTTGGTAAGGGACAAATTCTGGCCACGTTCAACCAGCTCACTTCGAAATGGAGCTTTTGATTATAATTTTGGCTTTGTTACTTGCGTCATTTTAGTTGGCTAAAATGTGATACTTGTGCCATATTTAATTATATTGAAAATACCTTAAGAATAGAACACCCCATTTTACAAGCTAACCGTTATCACAGACCAGTATGGCTTATTCATCACTAACAATTTTGATGACCTTTAAGTTTTTTTTTTTTTTTTTAGATTTCAGAGTGTCAGATCTAGCGAAATGGCGGGTGAGGAAAAATTTAAATATTCACACTGTCGACTGCATTTATTTTGTCCTTGAACAAAAAGTTAATCTGAGTGTGGTCATTCTCTCTTTTTCTTGCAACGTTTTTTGTTTTGTCAGAAGACCTGAATAATACTGTCTTCTAAGTCTCGCCTAGAGGCATGTAGTCTTTCAAAAGAACACATTTGGCGCTAAAAGCATTACTTTCCATGCAGATTATGTAATCTTACTTTGACAGTTATTGGGAAACCTGGAGTATTCAGGTGCATGCTGGCAATTTTGGTTTAGAGGTCATAACTCAAGTATCATCTACTGTCACCATATTTGTCAAAGAGTTTTCTAACAGTCTTTCTAAATAACTGTCGACTCTCATTTGGTTCTGTTGATATGTTAAAGAGGCGTGGAATCAAGCGAGCGCACATTTTGTCATGTTCAATCTGTTGTGTAGAATTCTGGCAATTGTACTTTTACTCAGCTTAATTGCGCTAGAAATGTCTTCAGTGGTCACTTTCTAATCTTGGTCAATGATTGTTCTTCCCCTTTTCTGAATTTTCTTCAGTGCACTCTGAAGACCGTCTTCGACATCTTAATACTGATTCAAATGAAGAAGAGAATTTATGAAATTCTACTGCTTCAATCTGTGTACATATTTGTGTTAGTGTTTTACCCAGCAACCAGAGGAATTGTATCACAGATTTAGCATCGGATGGCTTAATTGTTTATGCAAAATGTACGCAGCAGATGCAGTCAATGATTCCTTGTGAGTAAGGGTAAGGGCTTTTGCAGCAGCCCTGGTATGTTGGTTCTGCTGTGGGTCTTCTACCTGAGCTCAGCTCCTGGTGTTTGTCTGCTATGTTCGTATTTATATATAAAATCCATTTTCTTTAATAGTCCACTATAGCGTTTGTTCTTTATCATCGTCTGTCCACATATGTGAAAAGTCGATTTCTTTTCTACTAATGATTTTAAGATATTTAAAATTTCTAAAATTACCTTAGATCTGGGTGAGCCTACAATAAATATAGGAAATTACCTCGGCTTTGGGAAAGCCTACAATAGATTCACTCCTGTCTCAGCAGCATGACCATCTAGAGAAATATTTAACAACTGTCTTGCCCGCTTGCCCATACAGAGACAAGCCGCATGGCTTTTAAGTGACATTTCCACCATAACTTTTACCTCAGCTTCAGGGAAGAGCATAATGGATATCAGACCTTACCTCGGCCAAAGCCTACAAACTGACCTTTTTTTCTCATCACTGCTACTGTCACGTGGTTTCCAAGTGAGGCTTTCACCACAATTACCTCAGCTACGGTAGAGCTTACAATGTATTGACTGGTTACAGCAATGTTAAAAACTGCATTGCGTCACGGGCTTGGTCGGTGTTCTTCACCCAAGGATCCCTAATATATGAACAGACCTACAGTAAAACCTGATACAGAGACATAATAACACACACAAAAACTGACCCTAGGCTCAGGTCGAAACGTAAACAAGCCACTCAGTGGACAATAGAACCCCCCCCCCCCCCCCCCCCAGTCAACAATAGACACAGACCACTCCGTGACTAACAGGCACTGAGCACTGCAAGTGAAACAAAACTGTATCATCTAATCACACACCATTAACTACACAGGCCACACCTACACAAGATCCCAACCAAACTAAAATGTGCATCAACATGATAACCTAAACCGACTAGACTTGGCACACAAGAAGATCAACAACGTTACTCCTTCTATCTATCTTATCTATCTATCTAGCTGTCTGTCTGTCGATATTTGTTTGCAAGCACAGGCACCACTTTTATTCCATGCGGATGGACTAAGGTCATCCCCACAACCCAACCCCGGTTACGCCCAATAGGCCAACCCCTCTCTCCCTCCTTAGACACTGAGTGTACGCTGTTGGCGTCAAACCCGTCCCTTTTTTTACCCTACCTGCGCGTTGGAGGTATATATAAGCTGACCGTCGTTTCATTGAACGAAGTTTTTTCGCCAGGGACACTAGATGAGTATCACTTATTCTATACATTAGAGTCCTATGTAGTCACTTCATAGTTAGAGCCTATTTGTGTATGAGTGCTGTGTTGTCCTTTATGTGCTGATGAAGGCTAATCGCCGCAACGTCCTTTGTTTGTTTATTGTGATCGATTTTGTAAAGCTAACATAAACTAATTGTTGTTTCTTACCTACTTTTTCTCTTCCCTATAATTTTCTACTCCTTATAAAAACTCCTTGGTGAACAAGATGATGTAACATCTAACCAAACACACGCTGAAAGTCTGAAATAAAGAAACCACATACGTGGGCGGCATTCAACACCAATCTAAAATATGAATCACTATGACTTGAACTAACTAGAACTAACTAGAAGTAAATTATGTTAACACACATATTCAAAGATGAACAAAAAGAGCACAAGAGAAACCCAATCTAATCACTATGATAACCTAAACTGACTAGGATTGCTCGTTAATGAAATTATGTAACATCTAACTATACACATATCACAAGACTGCAATATAGAAGCCATACACGTTGGGCACCATTTGTGTTAGCTGGAAGAAAGAAAAGGAAAAACACAGAAAGTAGGAGAAGCTAAGGAAAATTGTGATTTAGACAAAAATAGTTCCCTGCTGAACAGCAAAAAACAGAAAAAGTGGAGAAAAGACAAGGGGTTCTTTTGCGCAGCGGCCCTTGAAAATTTCGCCATAACCCAGACAAAGGATATCTTCATGGTGAGTTACATGACAACAACCTAACTACATGGCTACATTCACCTAGACGAACCACGAACTACAGATCTGAAAGTGAATCAAGCAAATGAATTATAATCATCACATTAAATAGCTGTTTATTTTACTGAACCCAACACAAAATTAATGTACACTTCACAAAAAATACAGTAACAACAACCAACGTGCTCGACCAGAATCTAAAGTGCTAATCATGTCCAGCTAACAAGGAAATATGATAATGAGCTAAAAAAAAAATTACCTCAACAATGGCAAAGAACGAAACATATTAACATTTCCGTTAGGTATCAACCAGGTGAGTAAATCACTTATAGCGACCTCCAATCAAACTAT
The DNA here is from genome assembly GCA_905116865.2 of Candidula unifasciata. NCBI lineage: Eukaryota > Metazoa > Mollusca > Gastropoda > Stylommatophora > Geomitridae > Candidula > Candidula unifasciata. The sequence goes on from CAJHNH020000382.1 coordinate 61,981, forward strand.
CTCCGAGTGAGGAGACACACAGATATATCTAGCTATACAGTTTAACTACTAAAAACAAATTTAGATTTAACTATGGAAACACACCACAATCACGAAATCAGCCAGGCAACCGGTCATACTTCGCAATCGCCCATACCCACACGGTTCAGCCCAATCTGCAGAGACACAAAAACTGGGTGGATCTCGTGCCACCTGAGCGACCGCAGGTTCAGTCTGGAGGCCAAAATGAGACTGGCTTTTGGTTAGTTGGCCTTTTTATTCGCATGTGCAAGTCAAGCTGCTGAACAGCGGTCTTTGGCCTGTTACAGTAGATTCTGATTTTTCATTCTCCCTTCTCTCCTATTATACTAACTGCTTATCTCTCCTGTACTCTCTCTTAATCCATCCGTTCTTTTCTCCCCATATCAATTATTCTTTAATAATCCCCATAACCTCTTGATGCACGATGTGTAAACTTTAATAAAATCACTTAATAAAATGCTCCAGCTAAGTACACTGAACACGTATAACCAGCTTCTAATAAAGCTGCTAAAACTTACCAGATGAAATGCTATCATGAGACTGGTTGTCCATGCTATAACTCATTACGCTCATATTCTCACCAAAATCCTATGGTAGCAAGTTTGGTATCACCATTAAATCCAACACATCACATAATCTTTTTAGTAATCAGTGCCAAAGTCAACTGATGGTAGTCTGATGCACGTTTAGATGTCTGTCAGCCTGAATCTTGACTTTAACTAGTAATCAGTGCCAAAGTCAACTGATGGTAGTCTGATGCACATTTAGATGTCTGTCAGCCTGAATCTTGACTTTCACCTGACTGCAGTCGAGCAATAGCAATGTTCCTGAATGCATCAAAATGATCTTGACTCCCAGGTGGGCCCAGCCTAAAGTGGGTACATGTGCAGTCCCGGGAAGTAAAGGCCGCAGGCATGATGCTGACTACATCACCCATCATGTGCCGATTGGTCTATAAAAATATAGCTCTAGCCCTTTATACCCTATACGCCTAAAGGTGTGGAAAAAGGGACCTCTACTTTTCACTTTAAATGTATCAAGATATGCCACATATGTCTGCTTGAAAATGAACTAAATTTTGTGGTGCAGTTGTATCCTTTAATTGGGTTTCAGTTGTGGAGTCACTTCTTCTTCTTCTTCTTTCGTTCGCCTGAAATAAGTTATCTATATCAGCAGTTTTGTCTCTTGTATAAATTTCACTGTCGTTGTTAGTTCATTCAGTGGTCCATAGAGTTTACGTTCCACTGTTGTTCTTTCTGGCCAAAAGGTTTGCCTTAATGTGTCAAAATCGGTGCAGTCCTGGAGTACATGTGCACATGGCTGATACACCTATCTTGAATTTTGTGTACATGTGGTTACGTAATCGGTTGTGCCCTGTTCTGAGGCGGAGGATAATGACTTGTTCTGGCCTGTCCATAATAAAATAGTCATCTTGTGCTGGGGCTGGTGGTTTCCTGATCGATTTAATGATTCTTTTCTTTTGGAGTCACTAAATAGTGTTCATTCCAAATTTTGCTTTCTCTTTAGCGCATCATGAGCTAAACCCAAAAATATGGCCACTGCATTATAATGATTATAAAAACTCACACAATTCATGCTAACATATCCATTTGGCAATGTAAACAACATTAGAGTCTGCTTTTTACATACTGTAATACAAAATTTCACTAACCAAAAAAAAAAAAAAAACGAGCAACTGGACAAATATGGGTTGCTTTGGGGGAAGGGGGGTGGGAGGGGTTAATCAGCATATCGTGTTGTTGTGATACCATTATCAACGTTAGGGTGTTTGATAGTGAAGTCCCAATCTCTTTCATCGATGACCAGCAATATTCTCAAACATGTCCCGAACATACCTCACACATGTCACACATTTTCTGCCATTTTGTTTTATATGTGATTGATTTACATAGATGTTTTCACATTGTTCGCTGTCTCTGTATACCAAGAAATCTATGACCTAACATATGAAAGCCCATCAATTCACTGCTCAACAAAGTTTTTGTCAGGAACCTATCTTTACTTTTAGCTACAAATAAAATTAATACATTTTATTAAAAGTCAGGGGAAAAAATAACAAAGGTTACAAATAACAAGCATTAATGTCCAGCAATTAGTTAACAAGCAAGAAAACACTGAAGGACAAAAGCCACATTTAAAATAAAAAAGTACTTACATGATACATGGAAACATTTAGCACAAGAAATAGATGTTATCAAAAGGTCAAAGAGGCAAGTGAACTGTGTTTTGTTACTGGCACTAAAAAACAAAATTGTCAACATTCTTCTCATTCTTTAGGACAGAATGTAAGACGGGCATAAGTGCCCAATTCTTAACTCCTTGAAAAAGAAAAGCCTGTTCGTTCATTATTGCGAATATATAAAATACGTTGCTTCCATACTTTGCATTGTTATTATTGATGCTGCCATGTCAAGGCTCCAGCATTTCAGCCTAATACCATTTTGTGATATATGCAAGTGTTCATTATTTGTTTCCCATAAAGTATTTCCGTTATCTGGCTTTGGCCGAAGTAATTTTCTTATAAATGAATAAACTCGACACACAGTAAAGTTCGGTTTTGGCAGTCTTGTAAGGATTTTAAGGACGAAGGCACTTCAGAGTGAGAATATTAAATGACATGTTTGTGTTCAGAGTCTGAAAGTAATGCTCTCCTTTTTTTTCTGTCTGTTGTTCTATATTGTCTTTTCCTTTCTTGTCAGATGTTTTATACTGTCTTTTAGGCCAACACTGAGCATGTTCATATATTTTCCTGTCTGTTGTAACATGCTCAAAAAGTCTTCATATTACCACGAATTAGTTCTAAAAGTTCTCTGAGAAATTCATGTGAGTGCAAGTAAAGCCATATACATTTTGGCTAGTATGTCTAATTTATTATTACATGGTATATATCAATTAGTAAAGAGGATGCATTGGAAAACCAATACCTACAGGTTTAGATCTGTTTACAGATTTTCCCGAAAAGAGGTATAGATAAACATTATGACCCAGGCCAGCCAAAAAGGCATTAAAGCAAGAGAGAAAAACAGAAATCCAAGGTGCGGAAGGGAATTTTATTTCCCTCCTCCGACTACACATTGGAGCAATGTATATTTGCAGAAATATTTTCCAAGCTGTGACAGCTTGGGAGTGTTATAGCTGAGGCAGTACTTGTATTTGGCCAACCTTCTGCTATAATGATAGTGTTATTATTTGCTTGGATGATCACAGGAGTTCCAGAAGTCTGAGATTCAAAAATCTGTCCATCAACAACTTGTATTGTCTGCCCATCAAAACTGTGTAGTGTTTGCCCAAATTCAATCATTTTCAATTCACCTGGATCTCTGATCTTCTTTGGACGTCCTCGTTTCATTAACGTTCCATTTTCATGTGATCTCAGATGTCGCCCTAAATGCCCCTTGTTACTAAAAGCACCACCACACAAACCACAAAGGAATGGACGTTCACCAGTATGCATCCTTGCATGGTCTTTCACCATGTAACGCATAGAGAAGTCTTTGCCACAAACATTACATTTATAAGGCTTCACACCGGTATGAGACAGCTTATGCTTGTTGAGAGCGACCTGTGTCATATAACTTCTGTCACATTCATCACACTGAAATGTTATTCCGCTTACTTCCGTTTTATGATGTTTCATATGTATTTTAAAGCTTTCCTTTGCTTTACTTGAGTAAGATTTTCCACAGATATGGCATCTTAAAGGTTCTGTGCAAGGTCTTCCTTGTCGATGCTTATTGTATCCTAGTGTGCTATAAAACCTTTTACCACAGTCAGAGCATGCATGTGTGTCCTTAGGATTTTCATGCACTTTGTATCGATGTAGTTTCAAGTAACCTTCTGTGCTAAATCGAGACTCGCATAGATCGCAATTAAATTCTCCTGTGCGTCCATCTTCAAAACCATCCCTTTTTGAGCAGGTCCCCATTCTAAAGTGTTTCACATATCCTGCATGGGTTCTATAAAAACGATTGCAATCACTACATTCAAATGCTTCACTCTTTACTTCACTTCCGTGTATCATAAGATGATTTTCTAGCAGCTGCTCATTTTGAAATGCTTTCGAACAAATAAAGCAAAATACTGATGAGATGCAATATCCCTTTTTCATATGCCTGGCGCATGCCTGAACACTACTAAAATTTATGTTGCAAAACTGACACATTTTTAAATTGGATGCCATTCCTAATGCATTGTCCCATTTTCTCTTTCTGCCTCTTTTCTTCTGGCACAAGACCAGAACATCAGGATCTAATGCATTCATAATACTTTCACCACTGCAAGGTTGCATGACATGACTGTATGAACTGTCATGTAATTTTCCTCTGCTCATTTTTCTCAATGAAGTGGATGATTTCTGGTAATTTGTTCTACTTATATTTGGGATATAATCTTGACTGCTGTCATTAAATTCTTCATTCCAATCACTCTCCCTATCTGTTACAGGTTCTGCTTTGATATGTAGGGAGTCGTTATTGGAGGTGGATTCAACAACAAACGCTTCATTAAAAACTTGTTCTTGTGCTGATAGGTTTTCTTCAGACTCTGGCAATCTCGGTAAGACTCCTTTTTGTGTTGAAGATACAAAACCTTTTTCTTTTATAATGCTCTTCCCTATTTTCTGTCTACTTTCTGAAACAGCGCTGAGAAATTTCAAACCACCATCAGGAGATGTTCCCCACTTTGATGGCACTGCATCAGTGCTGCAATTATCAGCAATGGCAATTTCAGCAACTGAAGAAGAAATGAGATCTTCTGTTGTCTCAACACAGTCTACACCGAGAATGACAGGCTCTTCTTCCTCCTGCATAAAAACAAAGGGAAGAGATTTAGCAATTTTTAATTAACACATTTATGTATATTTAAATACTTCTTGCTGAAAAGTTCCCAATTTTTTTTTTTCAACCAATAAATTTAAAAAAAAATTATTTTATTAATTATTAAATAAGTATTCTCATTTAGTGCGGATAAACGCTGCCTTTTTTTCAACAGGAGAAAATATAGGTACCTGAGAATATTCCTATCTTTGAGATTATTCCTTTTTTTAATATACACTCTTCCTTATAGTAAAAGTGTAACCAGCTGCAGCTTGAAAAATCACGACTGCTAAAAAAAGTAAAGAAGAAAACATTAAAAGAATTGTACTTATTAGATCTTAGGTTTTGCGAATATGTTTCGTAATGCAGTGGTGAACGTGAAATCTGCCTTAAAAAACCACAATAGCCACAAAATTGCTTGGGTTGGTTCTGTAACATCCTGTAAAAAACAGGCAACTAAATAATTTTTAACTGGTTAGATCAGTCTCCCCCCCCCCCTCCCCCCCCCCCATTTTTTTTTCTTCAAAACCCTAAATCCCGATTATAGTAGCTTCTTGCCCCTGAACTCTGTTATATGAAATGCATCCAAGTGCTTCTAGTGGGTTATGGTTTTTTTCTAGACTGCTGGGTATGGTCCATAAATGGAAAAACCAGTTTAATAAATGAAGACATCTTGTTATTCAGAATTCATCTTGAATTAATTACACACACACACACACACAAAAACTGCCATTACTGCCTTATTTACACATTCGTTGTACTAACTCCCAAGCCTTGCTTTACAAACACAATTTCGTTACAACTGAGGGTGGGTGATGGGCGCCTGAAAGCCCCCCCCCCCCCCCCCCTTTCCGTTAAGTTTTACGTCATGAAGTATTTGTTAACTTTATATTATTACAAGGGGTAAAGTTTAAAAAATATCGGGGGGGGGGGGGGGGGGGGGAGTTATAGAGAACTTATTGGTCCCTTGCTGTAATTTCGAGATAGAAAGACAGACTCCGGTCCGTCCATATACGTGTAATTAAGGAATGCTGGCATCGCCGATTATTCTAGTTGAAGTCGTTTTAAGATAAGTCATTTCTAAGTGTCGCTAGACTGATGTTTAAGATAAGCTGCTTTAAAAGTTTACTCTGATTACTGTTTTATAAAAGTTTAAAAGTTGGGTGGGGGGGGGGGGGGGGGGCGCTCAAGTGACTGAGTCCATTTTTTTCGGCGCCTAAGGTTGATAGCGAGGTTAACGATACGACATGGCAAACGTGATCTTCAGATTTATTCTCAAACAGAAGTTTGTTTCTGTCTAGTGAACGAAACATTGTCGGAGTTGAAAATGCCTTTGGTTGGACAATACACAAATGTCAAATCGTGGTTGTGCTTGAGAGTTGAGTTGAGTCAAGAATTTACATAATAGAACCCGGGGCATTACCATGCGTGCTCCGTCCTCATCTTCAGCAGCCAGCGCAAAGTTCCAATACAGATGGTGCGGTCAAAATCTGGTTATCTGTCCGTCTTGCCTTTCCTCTGAGTGTAGTGAGCAAGCCAGACCGTCTGGTTACACCCAGGTGCCTCATTCTCTCTAGGCCATAACAATACGGTTTCTCTACTGATTCCGTTGCTTGTTCCCAAAGGGCCTTGATCACATCTACCTTGTCATGTTATCAATTCAACACCCAGTGGTGCAGATCCAGCCAATCTGTCTGACTGTTCATTACCTACAACGACGGCATGCCTGGAGAAAAGATCTAAAGTATGCTCACTACCCGTAAGACAGTAAGTTTGCTTAAAAAGTAATATTCTGGTACTGCAATGAAGAAGGTTCCCTGTGTGGATGCCCATGATCCTTTTTGTCTAAAGGAAAAAAGGTGCCAGTACTCATCAAAAAATGTCTAATGAAGGTGTAGTACTCAACACAAAGTTCAATTACTATAGAGCTGGAAAAAAATTATGTTCATTAAACGGTGCTGGTACTGCATACTGTTTCCTACAGCCAGAAAAAAAAGCCCTGATTATAACCAACATAACATCACCAACATGATGGAAGGTCCTCTTGTTGACCCACCATGTTCGTTTGTGTTTTCAAATTGTTCTGGTTTTAACCAATATCTTCAACTGGAATTAACAAGTTGTGTTTCAGTCGGACACCGTGTAACTAATTTTTTTTTTTTTATCTGGAGACATTCTCCACATGAGATGAAACGAACATGCATTTCTCCGTGTACCAGTCCTCAACAGACGGCATTGTTGACACAGCCATGTGTTCGTGGTAGTAAGTTACGCAAAGAAAGAAAGGACGGGCTACTTGATCTAGTGAATCGAAGCTAACTTTCCAGCTTGAAAAAATACCTCCAGCTTGCGTGCAATCGGGTTTGTGTAGCGCTTCCATGCCAACACAAGATGTCAATAAAAGTTGATTAGGCACTCCTCCTGGTAGGTGGAGCCCGTCAGCTGGGGGACAGCAGCCCACCTCTGAAAAACTATCATTTCCCTGTGGTCAGGCCTTGGTTGGTTACGGGCTAAGGAAGCACATTCCGAAAGAAAGCTAAGTTAAAAGAGGACTCAATAGGTCGAAAGGCACCAACAGTATGGCGGAGTATTTCCAAGAAACATGGCGTCACGCACACTTTCCTGAATGTCATAAATCCTAGCAGGAATGAAGATTGGTGTTTAATCTTTTAATACTCCACTAAAACCACACCAAGTGGGCCCTACCTCAAAAGTGGCAATCGGACAAACTCACTACTCACAAATCTAGGTGAAAACCCCATATATCATATCCAAACAGACGGACAAGATGAATTAAGAAGACCTGCGCGCTCTCTGGATTCTACAACAAAACGCAGAGGAAGTCCGCAACAAAAAGGCTGCACTCGCAAAACAACTTATCGAAGGGAATATCGATATTGCCTGTACACGGAATTGCCTGTCACCTAAATATAGAAACGGTAGAAAAACAACATTACGTACCACGCAGCAGAACCTAAACTCAAATAAGAAACAATCCAAGCAACTAGGAAGAGCTGGAAATACAAGACCAAAGCCTAAGGTTTTGAACAGAGAAGTCTAACAAGCAAATCCAATAGAAATAAACAATGGTAACGATATCAAACCTGGAAAAGATGTTTCAAATATCCTTTTAGATCAGTTTATATCTGTTAGAAGATAGGGTAATAACAAGAATTGGAGAACTCGTGGAAACCAGAAAGGTTAAACCAGCAGAAAGCATCATGACAATTAAATTCTAAATTTACTGACGACTGGTAGATCCCCGCTGTACTTGCTCCCTGTGAGTTTATTCCTATTGTACGTGGCTAGCCCACAAGACTACCAGGAAAGACTGGTGACTATCGGGAAAGACCTTTTGACACCTATGGAAAGACTGGCCCCCCGGTATCGCCGGGGGGATAAACTGACATCTGGAGACAGATGTCGACTGTGGACCGGGTTGATCACCCCCTAACAAAGTATAATACCTTCGATTTCGTACAACCACAATGAAATATGCCCCCAAGGCCCTCCGAAAGGGGGGGGGGGGGGAGAATGAAGGGCCCAATCCTATTGATACTCTCGGTGACGACTTTGCTAGCCCCCGGACTCAGATACTCGCCCAGCGTCCGGGCTGGCTCTGTACATGTGGGAAAAGTTCACGGGGTTGCATGGTCTGAGAACGCATGTCGGAAGAATGAAATGCGAGGGTGCTCCACGCAGTAAACGCCGTCGCAAAACTACTACTCCTGTGGTAGTTTCTGAGTCGTCAGGGTACGACGGGCAGGGTGAACCCCACTCGCCCGGAGAGGCCCATGACGTCGACTGCGGAGGAGCACGTTTGATGATTTCTGAAGAAGTGCATTCCAGAATCAGGTTTCCACCTGCGAGCGAGAAGGTGGTGTGGTGTAAGTTGGAGGCTACATTATGTGAGGTACTTAAACAAACTCTAAACAAGAAGTCGCTAGGCGACAAGCTTACGAAATTTGGTGATGTAATATATGAACACTGCTCCCGCGAGTTCGGGACAGTAGTAAAGGCACAGCCGGGTGCCAAGCAGAATACTAGCAGGAGGCAGAGGGACATTCTGAAGTGTCGGGCAGACAAGAATGCCCCCAAAAAACGGTTCAAAGCCGCTACAGGCAGCGAACGGGAGGGGCTGTACGAAGTTTGGTTGCATTTAAAGAACAAACACAGTGCCCTCTGTCGCGCCGAGCGTTTCTGTAACAACAGACGAGGAACCAAAAGGGAGCGAGAGAAATTCTTTAGGGACCCGTATCAGTTTGTCCGAGGTCTATTCGAGCAACCGAAGTCTGGGACTCTGGTTGTCAGTCAGAAAGAACTTGAGCTACAACTAAGCAAGATGTACTCGGACAAAAAGAGGAGAGAGCCTCTCGATGACAATCCAGAGATCCTTAGCGGCCTTAAACAGCCTTCGGTGCCGAAGGTGCCATTTAAAATGGTACCTCCCCTTTGGTCTGAGGTTGAGGAAGTTGTTAAAAAGGCCAGCGGCAAGTCTGCCCCAGGTCCGAACGGTGTTCCGTACGTTTTTTACAAGCGTTGCCCGAAAATCCTAAAAATGCTTCACGTCTTGTTGAGACAAGCGTGGATCCGCAATCACATATGTCCAGAGTGGTCAAAGGCAAATGGGGTCTACATTCCCAAAGAGCAGGACTCGAAGAGTCTTTCCCAATTCAGGCCCATCTCGCTGTTGAATGTCGAGGGTAAGATATTCTTCTCAGTCATGGCTCGCCGGCTCACACAGTATCTGATGACTAACAAGTACATAGATACGAGTGTTCAGAAGGGTGGTATTCCAGGCGTTCCTGGGTGCCTTGAACACGCGACCATGATTTGGGAGGCTATCCAGAGAGCCAAGCATGAGAGAACTCAATTGCACGTTATATGGTTGGACTTAGCCAACGCCTACGGGCAGTCCCCCATAGGCTACTGTGGCGAGCCCTTCGCATGTTTCACGTACCGGCACAGATCAATCAAATGGTCGAGCAATATTTCTCCAAGTTCGCTTTGCGCTTCTCTACCTCGACGTATACCACGAGGTGGACTGAGTTGCAGATTGGGATAGCTATGGGGTGTACGATCTCACCTATACTGTTTGTCATGGCAATGCAGATCATGTTAGACGGGGCGGCCGGCTACGGACAGGGCCTTCAAATTGGGGACCACTGGATGCCACCATTACGTGCCTTTATGGATGACGCGACTATTATAACGGGCAGCGAGGAGTCTGCCCGCACGATCCTGGAAAGATTGGACGCGGTGGTCCAATGGAGCGGTATGCAGTTCAAACCGCAGAAGTCGAGGAGTCTGTCAATCAATAAGGGTCGGGTGGTGGCAACCAGTTTTACGGTGGCAAGGAACAAGATCCCCACGGTTTTGGAGGAACCGGTGAAGAGTCTAGGTCGCGTTTACGATTCGAAGTTATCTGATAGAGCGGAGGTCCGGCGAATACACGAGTCACTGGCTACAGGCCTGCTCGCGATCGAGCGATGCAGGCTGGTCGGAAAATTCAAGGTTTGGTGTCTCCAATTCATGTTAATTCCGAAACTCCTATGGCCACTGTCAGTCTACGAGGTGACGATGACTGCAGTGGAAGCCATGGGGAAAAAAATCAACACAGCCTTGAGAAAAAGGATTGGTGCACCGCCTTGTCTGACCGACGTGTCTCTGTATTGCAAACAGGCTAAGCTGGTACTTCCGTTCAAATCGATAACCGAAGAGTTTAAAGTCGGCAAGGTAAGACTCGCCATGCTTTTGCGCGAGTCTTCAGACCCAAATGTCATCGCTGTCCAGCCCGCTCTAAAGACTAGAACCAAGTGGAGAGTCCTCGATGCGATAGAATCTGCCCAGGATGCACTAAAATTGAGAGAGATAATGGGATACACACAAACCATCCGTCGAGGCCTAGGGCACGGGAAGGTCAACTGGTGGTCAAAGGCCTCAGCCAAAGAGCGCCGAGACATGGTTATACAAACGGTGAGGGACAACGAAAACGAGGTTCGGGTCCAGAAAGCAGCCCAGCAGTCGCAGCAGGGCCATTGGGTCAACCTGGAGAGCGCATTGCCAGGAATACTCACATGGGGTGAGATCTGGCGGATGACCCCGCTGCGACTGAACTTTATCGTTCGTTCGGCGTACGATGTATTACCGTCCGGTGTTAACATGGTTAAATGGTCTGCGACCAACGATCCGACTTGCCCGTTGTGTAAATCGAAGCAAACTCTTGAGCACGTCCTGTCCTCATGCAGGGAAGCCCTAGGTCAAGGCCGTTATACCTGGCGACACAACAAGGTGCTAAAAGAGTTAGCAGCCGTTGTCGACCAGGCTAGAATGAGGGCTAATGCCAGAGCCAGTTCTAGCATCGTCCCCATTCGTTTCCTCAAGGCTGGTCAGGTTCCAAAAGGTAAGGTCAACCAAAACGCATTCGCTCCATCTGTGCTAAGACTGCGAGAGACTGGTTACTAGCGGTTGATCTGCCAGGCCATGAACGGTACCCCGAGTTGATCCGTAAGACCGGCCTGCGACCGGACATCGTTCTCCATTCTGCGCAAAAACGGCAGCTCATCCTGATCGAACTGACGGTCCCGTTTGAGTCGCGTATGGAGGAGAATCATGTCTCTGGCCGAAAGAATAGCACCATCCGGTAATTCCGTGCAGCGGGGAACCAGCCCTGAGCTTCATGAACTCAGGAGGGCCCACCTCCGAATACGTCTAGGAATCGTGGGCCGAAACGCGTGTCGACGAGGATAATTTCTACTGACGACTGGTAGATCCCCGCTGTACTTGCTCCCTATGAGTTTATTCCTATAAATGAGCGAACTTAACACAGGTTTAAATAAAATTCAATTAAGCTCCTGGTCTCGATAAAATCACCAATGATATGTTACTACACATGGGATCAAGAGCTAAAAAGAAATTACTAAATATCTTTAATGCCTGCTGGAATTTTAGTATAGTTCCTCTAGCTTGGAGAAAGTCTGAAATATTCGTAATCCTGAAGCAAAGCAAGAACAACGCAGACGGCTAGATAGAGACCCATCAGCCGTACTATTTTTTAGTGCAAGGTACTTTAAAGATAAGTTAACAACAGACTGACTAGTTTCCATCAAAACAATTTCAAACTAACAGAGAACAGGCAGGTTTTCGGCGTTGTAGATTAAATGAAGATCAAATTACACTTATTGCTCAACACTCTGAAGATGCTTTTGAAGAATAGAAACACACTACTGCAATCTGGGTGAATATGGAAAAAGCCTTCGACAAAGTGTAGCAAACTGTGCTAAATTAAAAGCTTTTTGGAAATTTGGAAATGCAATATCCCATCACATGCTTAGGGGGATCTTAAAAGCATTGAAAATCATACTACCAAAATCAACACACAGGGTTAAGGAGCAGATCAGTCACAATGAAACATGGCGTCCCACGAGGTGGAGTTCTGTCCCCAATTCTATTCCTCATTCACATTAATAGCATAAAATCGACCTTCTGTAATGGAGTTCAAGATGCCATGTATGCCGATGATCTGGTGCTACTAAGCCCAGAGAAAAATACTGGCCCAGCACACAAGGAATCCCTCGGAAATCTAGAGAAGTGGTCAAATAGTTGATACATGCCTGTAAATGGGACAAAAACCACACACAATTACCATTTTCAGTCTGTCCATTAAACCCCACAACGTTTCACTTACTTATGGCATACAGATACTGAAACACGATGGCTCACCATCGTACTTACGACTAACCTGTGACCAAGACTCACATAGAGAAAATATAAAAGAATTTGAGCAAGGAACTCAAGAGAAGTCAACTGATGAGGAAATTAGCTAGAACAGATTGATGGGAGTAGCAGATGGGAGAGAAAAGGGAAAAGGGGGGGGGAGAAACCTCAAGAGAAGTTATACAGGCTATGTGAGGCCAACATTTGAATATGGGATAGCTGCTTGAGGCACGGCAGCTAAATCAAATTTTTCAGAAAGTCTCAAAACCATGCTCTGCGTATTATTACGGTGGGACACGCCCATATCAGACACGGAAACATTTACTCGTCTCTATACTCTGGAATACAAGAGACAAACTCCTCACCCAGCTCTCCACATACTAACATTTGAATGAACGACCGATGCAGAGCTGACTGCAGAAACCTAAGAGGGCTAGATCTAGACTGAAAATAACATGTTTCATCAAGAACGTAAATGCAGGGCTTAATGACCTCAAACTCCCACCCATAGCACCAAACATGCGACCGAAACCGTACAATCACTGTCCCTCCCCCCCCCCCCCCCCCCCCATTTTAGGGTTAACATGCCAACAGTCGGAATTATTGTACAGGGATCTCCTCTAAATCAGATATAAGCAGCACTGACATGGTCTATAATAAAAAGAGAGATCAAGAAACTTTATTCACACCAGAGCTGGATTACAGTTTATACAGATGGTTCAGCTAAAACAGCAATGAGGCACAGAGAAAGAGGAATATAAACAGCATACCCAAATGGTTTAAAAACTGAACAAGCTTTAGCAAAAAGTTATCATTCCTCCAATTACGGAGCAGAGGCAAAGGTATTTCTGGTGGCATGTTTCTTCCTGAAATGACAAAAACCTAGCAATATAGCTGTCACATATCACTCCTGTCGCGTGCCTAATGTAAGGATTCCTCCTTCAGAACCAACAGCACTCAGAGATAATTATGTTGAGTCGTTTGGCTCGTATTGGTCTAAGGGATTCCCCGTGGCCAATATACGATCAACTTATCTCTGGAGTAGGGCAACTCAAGTATTGGCACTACAAAATATGTCAGTATATATATATATATAATATTTCTAGGCACACTTGGCTGGACACCCCCACTACTTACTAAAGAAAGCCCCCAGGTTATGATAGTTCATTATCATAATCATGTTAACACATATACTGAAGATACACATACATACACAACTGCTAAACACTTAAAAAGGTGAAATAGAGACACCTAAGTCAGCCATGAAAATGAATGTATGTAATCAATATAAATTCGATATATAAAAGTGAGACAAATGCCAGATCTCAGGATATCATGTCCAAATCACAAAGAAACTACACAGACAGAAGGTCTTGGAGATGACATCTTCTCATCACTGGACACAAGGAGCTGTGAGGAACACAACATCATGCGAAGCATCAGACTTATCTTCTCTTCTCTCTGTCTATGATGCCTCCCTCAGCTCCGGATGATTCGACTGTCTTTGACTCTGGGAATTCTGCTCCACTGGATCAAGTAGTAAGAGTACTTCACTATATAAGACGTAGCAACTGTACTGGTATTTAGCAAGTCTCTATCACCAGTAAGGACACACAATGTCTTTGAGCCACATTAAGCTCTAGCACTGGTAGCTGTTTGAGGCACAATCTCCCACATTTTGGAGATGTCAGGAACCTTCACAGGTGTTAGCTGGTGGGTAACAAGTTGTTTCTGGTGGTTTGATGGTTGGTGGATGTTGGTGAGACTGTGAATCTTCTGCCAGCTCTTCAGAAAATATACATCCTGTCAAGAAAATAACTCAACATTAGTCATCATCAAGAGGGTAACATCTTGACAGGAAAGACAGAGCAAGCATCAGTCATCAACCCCCATCTGCTGACTCCTCCCTGCTCTCCTGTTTCATTCCTCAGATAGCCTCTCCAGACCAAAAGACATAAGTCTCCTATATTTATCTGTCTGTTTAGTGCAAGAGAAGGCAAGTCAGATATACAGTGGAGATAGATAAAGTGGTCTAACACATATATCACTCTCCCTCTCACTCTGCACACAGACACCAATATTTACTGTCAGTACCTGCATTCACTAGCTTTCCCAACCGCCCCAGCACTCATTGATCTGGGTCAAGCACACACATACTTTGATTAACAAAGCCCTGACCCAATTCTGTCCCCATTTCGTATGTACAGATTCTGTAAGTAGTTTAAAACGTACACAATTGTAAGGGCATTAAATGTTTATCAGTATGGGTGGTTTATTGAGGGCATAAGCTATTTAGTCTGTACAGTGGAAGATCTACGTTCGAATCCGCTTCTCTAGCGATCAAGAACGGTCGAACTAAGTGAGATCACACAGCCGATATGGATTTCTCTACAGCAGTGACTACTTTACAGACATCATTCTAGGTACTCGTAAACTATAATTAACTTACCCAAGCATATGTAAAAACTGAGACATTTCCAGATTGCCTTGAAAAGTGAAATTTATACAGGCACAGATTAACACATCTGGACGCTTGAGAAGCTGGCAAGGAGAATAGCGTCGCTTAGACACTTCAGGCGTTGGTACAAAAGAAGTTCCTTGTATACTGGCGCAAGGAGTAAATCGGTTTCCAAGAAACCTCAAATAACTCCCTAAATATATCTCCAAGAGATATACATTTAAAAGTGGAGTTTAGTTAAAGTAACCAGAAAAGGCAGACATAATAATGTTGTCCAATACAGGCCTATATATATAGATATAAGGGACTATATATTTCTGGGCGAGTCCAAGTTTGAATTTTGTGCAGATTACAGGTAAGACAGGTTATCAGCCTTACAGACCGATGCGTAATGGCTATCATTTCACGACAATAGCAGAGTGGTCTTTCTGACTGATACTATGTCAGTTATACAAGCAATTGTTAAACTAAAAGACATGCAGTGTGTAGACTTGACACAAAGGCTGATTATCTTAATTAGAACAGTCTGTACTGCGGTGGATTCCAGGATCACTGTGGCTTGGAAGGTAATAAAATAGCCGACAGATTGGCCAGAAGCGGCCATGATATGGTACAATTAAATATTGACATTAATACAATCTAGTATCTAAAAAAGGTGGCTAGATACAAACACCAAATTCTCTTCTCGAGACTCGCTTTATCACCTTTCTAAAGAGGGGAAATGTATAATATTCCGACTAAGGACACAACAGACTTGTTAACATATTATATGTTTTCGGTGTAGGAACCATGGAGATGTGTGCCTTAATAATAATAATAATAAGGAGAAATTGGTGGAGGATGAGGAGGAGATGAAGAAGAAAAAGAAGAAGAAGAAGAAGAAGAAGAAGAAGAAGAAGAAGAAGAAGAAGAACAACAACAACAACAACAACAACAACAACAACATATAGGTAGATGAAATTTTTTTTTACACCAGGACTGCAGTCAAAGATGAGTAAAAATAAGATCTCCGCAGGGAGCATGTACAGCATGCTGACATCAGTAGAAAAATCCTTTGTCGACGATTATTTCGGCCCATAACTTCCTATACAATCTCGGAAAGTGAACCCGACCTGGTTTATGACTCCAGACCTCGATCTTTCCCCGCTACACTTTATCGGACTCTCGGACAGGGACAAGACGATATGGTGATTTTGCAACAGGTGTTATGAAATTGGTGTTATATTGACGCTGCGGTAGCAAATTAGGTCAATAGACTACCTTAACGATTAGAGTGACGAAGTTGACGGTGGGTTCATCGGACAGACTTTGGCATTTGTGTTAGACTGGCATTTGGCAGAGAGACACTGGCAGACATTTATCGGACTCCATCTCTATCTCCACTAGTGCTCAGACTAGTCTACCAAGGCCCATCCTACACGACGTTCCGTTGCGTCCAAAGGCAACTCAAAGCTCTTTCGGCAGCTTCGCCTAGTTGTTTTAGTGACCGTTTATGCTCGTTTCCTCTTAAACCCAGCTGCTTTAGCGCATTGTATGTGGAAGTGGAGATGAGATCTCTTGCGCCTACCTGGACGGCGAAGATTTTTACTGTGTACGCTTCGTCTCTCCTCAGATCGGCCACGAGCTCACTTTACTTTTCTAGATTGTACAGGTGATTTTCCTCCATCCGCGACTCGTACGGCATGGTCAGCTTTATCGGGATGAGCTGACATTTTTCCATAGAGTGCAGAACTATATCAGGTCTCAGGCCGGTCTTCCGGATTGACTCTGTTCCGTAGAGTGCAGAACTATATCAGGTCTCAGGCCGGTCTTCCGGATTGACTCTGTGTACTTTTCGAAACCAGGCAGGCCGACAGCCAATTACCAGTCCCTCGCACAGTTAAGTATTGATGGAGCGTGTGCGACCTTGCTGACCTTACCTTTAGAATTTAAAAATCTGCCCAGCCTTGAGGAAACGCATGGGGTGACAACAGGACTGGTCCTTGCGTTGGCCCTCATCCCAGCTTGGTCCACAATGTCCGCTAGCTCATTCAGGACTTTGTTGTGGCGCCAAGTATATCGTCCCTGGCTAGGGTTTTTCTGCACGAGCGTCTGCTTAGCTCTGCATAGAGGACATGTCGGGTCGGTGGTTGCATGCCATTTCAGCATGTTGGCGCCACAGGGTAAGACATCATAGGCAGAGCTTATGACAAAGCTCAGGCGCAGCGGGGCCATTCATCAGATCTCACCCTATGCGGAAATTCGTGGCAAGACGCTCTTGGGGCCGATCCCCTTGCCTTGCGGCGACATTGGTGCTGCTTGCTGGACCCAAGTCTCGTATTCGGTGCCCCTATTTGCCGTATCACCATGTCTCTGCATTTTTTGGACCACCAACTGACTTTTCCATGTCCTAGGTAGCGTCATTTCGTTTCTGTGTGACCCCTGACTTTCTTGAATTGCAGTGCACCTTGAGCAGATTGTACTGCATCTAGGACCTTCAATTTCGTACCTATCTCATAGTAAACGTGGTGGTAGAGAAGCGTATGGTGAACTTCGAGAAATATTACTCGATCATTTTGGTGATCTGTGTCTCTACGTGGAACATGCGAATGGCTTGCCACAATAGCTTATGGGGTACCGCCTCAAAGGCATTGGCAAGGTCCAACCTTATCACATGCAAATCGATTCTCTCTGCCTTAGCTCTCCGGATCATGGTCGCATGCTAAAGACACCCAGGGACGCCAAGGATTCCACCTTTCTGAACCACTGTATATTTGTTCTCCACGAAATACTGTGAATCTGCGCGCCATAACCAAGAAGAATATCTGGCCCTCAACGTTCAACAACGAGATAGGTCTAATTTAGGATAGATTAAAGGAGTCTCGCTGCTGGGAAGTGTAGACTCCATTGGCTCTTTGCCACTCGGTACATATATACTTTTGGTGCGACGCTAACCGTAGCAGGCAGTGAAGCATTCGGAAGACTTTAGGACAACATTTGTACAACGGGTATGGACATAGTTGGGTCCCAGGGCAGATTTGCCGCTAGCTCCAAATGAGTAGCTACGCGCTGACGCTTACTGCATGGTGCACCCCCGCTTTTCATCTTTTCGACATGCGTTCTCAGTCCATGCTCCCCCATGAAGCTTCTCCCACATGTACATATCCAACCCGGTCGTTGGGCAGAAATCTCGGTCCGAGGGCCAGCGGGGTCGTTACCGTTGGAATCAATAGCAGTGGGTCCTTCATTCTCCCTCCCTTTCGGAGGATCCTGGGGGAATCTTTCATTGTTTGCTTTCAAAATCTGAGGTTTTATACTGAGTAAGGAGTGATCCGCCTGGTTCTCAGTCGACCACCCTGTTGCCAGTTAACACCCCTGCGCAGCTGGAGCACGTCTTTCCAGGGCATCAACAGGTCTATCCTGACAGTTACCGGTCTATCCTGGTTGTATGAGGATTAGCCACGTACAATAAAAAGAGCCCCACAGTGGAGCGTGTACAGCCGGGGGCCATCGTTTATCAGTAGAAAGATCCCTCGTCGACAACAGTTTCGGCCCATTACTCCTTAAACAATCATAGACCCACTGCCTATCCAACAAGCTGGTCGTAAGGGTCGACTAATTGGGGCTTCCTTGAAGTCAGAGTGAATCTGTTTGAGAGACAGAGAACATCAGTACATATACAGATAAGCCACTTCTATAAATCGGATGTGAATCCAACACTCATGTTCTGGGAGAAGACTAAAGGTCCAGAGGCGTAAAAAAAAAAGCGATCAGAACTTTCTGCCGGAGTTTACAGACAACGAAGAAGAGGGGCGAGAAGGAAGCGGTACAAATACTAGAAATCCTGTTTAACCGAACAGCACAGCGATATTGGGACAACACAAATCGGTTTACTAAGAAACCTGTATTCCAGTATCCTCGGGATTTTCACAAAGGATAGCAGGGTTCATAGCCAAATTTACCAATCAATTTCAAGGCTTTTCAAGGTCTTTTTCAAGGTCTCCTTAGTTTTTTTCAAGGTTGTCTCGGTGTAATACTGAAACAAGATTTTTGCCTTGTTCAAGGGTGTACTGAGCACACAAGGTACTTCACTTGTGCCACATGTGTTGGTATACCAGCACAGATATCATCATCATGTAGCATTTCCTTTGTCCTAACAAAAAAACCTCGGTCTCTCACCAGCCCTCCCGCCTCATGTACTTTTTTATACTCAAGGAGTCACTTATATCCTGTGCCCATCTTCGTGTTGGTCGGCCCCTGAGCTTGATATAGTGTTTGAAATTTTTTTTTAGGGCTTGGTGGTAGAGCGCAGCAAACTGAAGTCCTGTCTGTTCTGGACCTGGTACCTGAGAGGGTTAGGGGAGAGAGAGAGTCATGAAGAGAGAGGAAGACACATGCTGAGGTAGGCTGGGAGAGACAGTGTAAAGATGGACAGATGAAGGTACAGAAAAGAAGGAAAAGAAGTCTGGGGAAGGAGGAAAAATGAGAGGGAGGGATGGAGACATGATGAGGAAAAGTGGGGAAGGGACAGCGAAAGACAGAGAGGGAGACAATACAGAAAGAGGGAATGCAGATACAGAGATGGGCAGATGAAAAGAGAAGGAAAAAGGGAACGAAACAGAGATATGGAAGGAGGAAAATATGACAAAGAGTTGAAAGAAGGGAGACAGAGGGAGAGAGAACGGACAGGGTGAGAAGCAGATGCAAGCAGAGAGAGATGTAGACATAAAGGAGAGAGAGACAAAGGGACAGCACAGAGAGGCAAGCAGACAGAGGGAGAGAACCAAAGAAAGAGAAAAAAGGCAGAACAGGAGAATGGGAGGGAGGTATACAAAGAGGAAGTGATGAAGGGAGGCAAACAGACATAAAGCAAGAGAGAGAGAGAGAGAGAGAGAGAGAGAGAGAGAGAGAGAGAGAGAGAGGTGGGTAAGGAAGGCAGTGACAAACACAGATTAAGAGAGAGGGGCAGAAAGGGAGACAAGATACATTAAAGAAAAAAAAACAGCCACCTACTCCCCCCCCCCACCCCCACACAATTTCAAGTGTAGTGGACACAACCACTAGGAAAAGAGTTATGGGGCAAAAAAATACGTAGATGAACCAGTAAAAAATGGGGGGGGGGGGAGAATGAGAGAGGGGAGCGGGTAAAGAAAACTAGAGAAAATGAAAAGACAGGATGGAGAGGAGACAAAGAAGAGATGGGACAGGAGAAAGGGCAAGGAAAGGAAGAGAGGAAGAATGGAGAGAGAAAGGAGAATAGTAGAAGATCAAAGGAAAGAGAAGGGGTGAGAGAAGAAAGGTAAGACACGGTTGTGGGGGGTGGGGGGGGGTGTAAGAACAATGAGTGCCAAAAATAGAATTAGGAAATCTCTAAGTGAGGCCACTTTTCCAGTTCCTACCCTCTCCCAGTGTGAATGTGGCCGTGGTCCAAAAACAACAGTGCTAACCCCTACTGCCCCTTGCTTGTCCTATCTGTGTGTGACAACAATAATTCAATTTCTTACACTTAAGGCTGGTGACCTGAGAGCCAAGGTCATTTTATGAAGAAAAAAAAAGTCCAGGGGATCCCAACCCACCACTGGTGGAAAATAGAGAAGTTTACCCACACACATAAATAGGTCAGGGCAGCAGTGGACTTCAGTTTTATTTCTGGTTTTCCAATTACAGAAAGGAGGGGAGAGAGGAGGTGGTGGAAAGTGGTGTAGAAGGCTGAGGTGGTAAGGGTGAGACAGGGGAGGTGAGAGAATAAAGTTTAAGAAAATAAAGTGGGAATGAGACAGGGAGAGAAAGAAGGGAGTAAGAAATAAGATGAGACACAGAGGGAAGAAGGTAGCAGGAAGGGGTGCACTCCCTCCCCTAGGTGTCATCAATGTGGGAGGAGAAAAAAAAAGGGGGGGGGGGGGGGGTGACGGCAAAAAGTGTTTTTAAAAGTACACATATATTTAATGTGTGGGAGGGGGGAATGGTGGACATGAAATGTTCTGCACTAGGCAACACATAACCTTCTACACCAACTGAAGGTATGGAGAAAGAGAGAGAGAGAGAGAGAGAGAGAGAGAGAGAGAGAGAGAGAGAGAGAGAGAGAGAGAGAGAGAGGGAGAGTGGCAAATACAAAGAGAAAGAGAGAGAGGAAAGCAGTGACACAGACAGGCAGAGAGTGAGGAACAGGTAGGACAAAATGTGAGGGGCGGGAAGGGAGATGGACAGAGCTTAAGGCCGCTAGGAAAACAAACACATCAAAAGAAAATATCCACCATGTTCACACAGAATGCCCCCCCCCCCCCCCCCCCCCAATACAACTTCCTGTGTACTTGAGTTGCTAGGAAGAGTTATGGAGCCGCACATTTACTAAACTACCATACTAAACATTTAAACAAGAAATAAAATAGGAAAAAGGGGGAGGGGGGACAGGAAATGAGAGAGTCAATGGAAAGATAGAGAGAAAGAGAAGAAGATAAAGATCAGAAGGGAGGGTTAGAGACAATGCAGGAGACGGGAAGGAAGGAGCAATAGGTAAAAGAGTGAAAGAGGGAGGGAAGAGAGAGAGAGGGGTGAGACAACAGAAGAGGGAATCTCGGGGAATTACAATACTGATCGCCAAACACACTGTAAAGATAAATCCAGGCCAAAAATAGAACTGGGAAATCCAGCTGCAGTCACTTTGCTTAGCCTCAATGCCATCTCTAATTAATAGAGAAGGCCGTGCTTAGCCCCCACCAAGCGACTCTATTTCTAGATACAACTGAACCGAGCCCCACCATCTCCCAATGTAATCCTTTCTAGAAACCACGGCCATAAACGATTTTTACTGTTCATTCTGCCCGACTTGCTAGAAACAAAGGCACACACACACGCGCGAGACGGAATCTGCTACTTCCCGCCCCATGCCACACCGCTGCTGTCTGCATGTATTCATGATCTGCAACACAGCCCGTCCTCCCCTGGCCTTTGACAAGCCATTTCGGCTGAAAATAGCCAATAATCAGCTGCCCTCACACCTGAAACGACCATACAACGAAAGTAGCCAAAAACTAGCCAAATGGCCAAAAAAGCCAAATGGCTCCCCCAAAATTGCCTGTGCTGAGAAACACAGGATTTCTGACGATTTCATTGCCGTGGTCAAAATTCACGGCTTTTCAAGGTCGGAATGTCTTTTATAAGCTAAAATTCACGGTTCAAGGTCAACGAAAAAAATCCCGGTAATTTCCCGATTTCCCGGTCCACTACGAACCCTGGGATAGGATAGAAATGTCAGATGGTGTGCTTAGCAGACCATGGTGACCAGATCTCTGGATTAGAAGATTATAATGAAACAAAACGTAATGGGGCACATCAGAATGTGATGTGATGGTTATAGACAATGGGCTTTATGGCTGTGGGTTATGCGGTAGAAGCGTGAAGTCTGGTTAGAAGGAGGAGTGCCGCTATGAATTCTTTTAAAATATCCCCTGCCTCTTTCCTAGCAACGCAGACAAAACTAGAGTGACCTTTTACTTCCTGCATTGACATATTTTTCTATGGATTGTGTACTTGAAACTAAAAATATTCATATACGGAGCTATAGAGTGCATGTTCTGTGCTTGATACTATATTCATCAACCAATCGAGGAAGTGGGGAGAGAAGCGGGAATGAAGACAGGAAAAGGCATATAAATAGGAGACGGGAGAGAAGCGGGAATGGAGACAGGAAAAGGCATATAAATAGGAGACGGGAGAGAAGCGGGAATGGAGACAGGAAAAGGCATATAAATAGGAGACGGGAGCCCGTCAAAAATCGGAATTAAACCATATTAGTGTGGTTTATTGGAACTGGCGTAGTGCCAGGCAGACTGCACCTGTACTGGAGAGGATGATCTCTAAATATGATGTCAGCATGCTGCAGAAATTAATCACACATAGATCTGAGAGTTCTGTATACACCAGTTAAATCAATCCTACTGGATGCGAAGGAGACAGCAATCTCTGGCGGTGAAAAAGGGGGTGAAGCATGTGATGCTTGAACTGGGCTAGTGGAATCACAGTACAACAGAGGTGCACAGCTGATAAGGGGACACAAACTGAAATTTACTAAATTTTTACGCTGCTGTTGACTTTTGTCACAAAAGACCAGTGGAACTGGCACAAACAGTTAAACGAAATTCCTGGCAATAGGCTCTCGTTTGTGGGGATTTTAATGAGCCGAACAGAGCTTGGGATAGTACTGATGAAAAAGACAAGGAAATGCCATAGCAGATCCATGGTGGATGCAAACAGTCTGTATAAACATCTGTAGGCCAACTACAGTGGCACGGAGACGTGATGCAGACACGGCTACTGATTTGGTGTTTTTATCCAGTCAGTAGTGATGGAGACAAAATGGAGTGTGCTGGGCAATCATGGGAGTGACCATACGCCAAGCTCAGTCTTGATTTCTAAAGCTAACATCATTAAGGTTTTAAGAAAGAGCAAGACCTTTAAATATGAGAGCGCCAATATCTTCTTGGGCGCCTTCAGCAGAAGGTATGCAACAAAACCATCCGTTCTGAGTTTATGCAGCCTCAATGGTGGACGCCAGAAGTAGAACAGGCATAAAAAGATAAGAGAGCAGCAGCTAAACAATTACAGAAAGTGTGAAAGACACCTCAAAGGTTACAAGAGGAGATAGAGGGAGACTGCAGAAAAGAAAAGAATGTAGCAAGTGCAAAAAATACCAAATGATAAAATGTTATGAGTGAAATAGGAGGGGATAAATCACTGGGTAGGTTCTGGAAACTTTACAGACAGATGAAAAGAAAGGATAGGCCTATCACAACCGGTATTATATACACAGACAACAAGTTGCCCATGACTACAAAAAAGATAAGGGTAAGCATTCTTGCTGACATTTACATCACACACTGATCATAATGATAGAGAACATAGAAATTCAGTTAGGGATAATCTATCGAATATCATTAATGATAACTGCTATCAGGATATTATTAGGTGGATGACATAAAATATATATTGCAAAAAGCAAATGACACTGTACTTGGGTGGGCGGAGTCAGGCATGCCCACATAAAGAGCATGAGTGATGAAGACTTGAAGGAGATGGCTTTTTACAAGAGTATCAGAACAGCATCAGTACTCAAGGACTGTGTGCACAGCTATTTAATTAATTCTAAACCCAGGTAAAGATCATTCAAGCTAATGTATTTTGGCAAAGTGTGCAGTTGCTGAAGATTATTTTAAAGGAAATATATAAATAATTGCATTATTACTTATTTTTGAAACAACACACATTTTGAAGCTATCGAAAAGACTTGGGGATAACACACATTTCTAATGTACTCCTCCTTTTTGTTTCTCTTTTTTTGTGTGTGGAAAGTAGATGATGGTGGGTCTAACTGTTTTTCCCTAGTAATAATTCTGATAATAATAACCACGGAAATGAGATGTCTGAGAAGGGCTGTAGGAGTGACCATAAGAGATAAGATCAGGAATGAGATCATAAGAGAACAAGTCGGCACAGAACCAATTCTGGATTACATACAAAGACAGGAAGTGAAATGTTTTGCCCACTTGGAGAGAATGCCTTGTGACACCATACCATACAAAGCATACATGGAAAGAGAAGAAGGACGTAGAGCACGGGGTAGACCAAGAACAATATGGAAGGATAACATCAGAGAAACTCTACAACAGCACGATGTGTCTATGGTCGAGGCAGCCAGAAGATCTAGAAACAGAACCTTATATCTCCCTCAACACCCACAGCGGTAAAAGAGGAAGTGAAGAAGAAGAAGAAGAATTCTGATATCCTTTCCATCTAATCCTTATTTTGGAAGCATGCAATAAACTTGTCATTCTGTGCCCTGTTGAAGGCTTTACAGTTAAAACAATGTTTCCATACAGCATCCTTGTCAGACACATGCTACAAGCAAGAGAGAACAGTATCTTCATTATTACTATTACCTTACAATCAGCCCTTCCAAACACTCATCTTTCACGCATTAAATTGTATTTTATCAATACACCTGTGTACTTATCAAACCATATCTAGTTATAAAATGATAATAAATTATGGATTATTAACTAAATTTAAGGTAGCTCAAATCACTAGTAAGCATAAACTGAACAAAACTGTGTGGTTAAATGATTTTGAGCTTTTTGAATTTTCAGATCAAGTGGAACATGGTTCCATAAATGAGCAGTAGAATAAGCTTAACTTTTTTTTAAATAAACCTATTCTAGGTTTAGACAAATGTAATAGACCTAACTGTTGCTATTTACAGAATTAGTTTGAATCAATCGAAAATGTAATTGGGAGTATCTTGATATAAGATTTTATCAATGCATTTGGCCTTGCCAAAAATTAAACATTTACAAAACAAAATGGCAGAAGTCTTTGATAACTATATAGGATATTTGTTATCCACGCGTTTTCCATCCAAGACTAGGTGTAGGGTCCGATTTTGTAAAAAGACAGCAGGATTTGGAGCAACCATCCTAAACTGTGGAACAATAGTCAATATGCGTTTGAAAAAAGGATACATAAAATATTTTTTAAGAGTATTTTTGTTCAGAAAGTGCTGAATTTGTCAAGCTGATAAACTTTTAGTGGGTTTGTGTGTGTGTGTGGTTATGGCATGAACGTGGGAACTCCAAGTTAAATGGTTGTCAATTAAAATGCCTAATAATCTGCAATGAGGTGAAAGTTTCAAAAACTACCCAGTTAACATAGTCTAAAGTAGGTACAATGATATGTCTTAGGAAGTAAAGATGACTGGCATGACTTTATATTATGTTATCACAATCAACATCACTGCAATTTAGGCAATTTTATGTGTGCTCAGTCCTCAAATGCAGCAGCCACTTCAAGCTACCTCCGCTGATTTTTCACATGCGAAGCTGGTTACAGTGTCTCCAGTCTTGGCCCCCAATACGGCATTGGCATGCTTCACCAAGCCTTACTCCCAGGTTACGCAACCATGACAACATCAGATATTCATCTCTATTTGCCAGCCTATAGTGTAACTAGTGCCTTCAATGTTTCACTTAAGTATGGTTTTGAAAAAAGTGTTGTAATGTAGCTGAAATATTTAACCTGTCCCTTTTTTATTTATTTCTGAACTTTTTTAATCCACAGACTTTAACCTTAACTGCAACTTCTGAATGCCTTCTACCCAATATTTATTGCAACCGTAGTTGCCTGTTCTGCTGTGATATGGAAGCACTGGTTATCTCCATGGACATGCTTGATGGAGTTGTCTAGTATGCACCACTATCCCCTTTACTTTTTTTCCCATCCTTTGTACTCTGTATACCCATGCTGACTTTGACCCTGTTTCATTGACCCATCTGTGTAGCTAGGTCACACACGTGGAAAAAATGGGCAATTAGATACTTCCTGGTGTAAGTCCACTTAGATATGTTGAGTTTTGATGTCCATGCACCGCAGTGCAGAAGACTCTGTTCTTTCAAAGAAAACTGCTGCAATCCAGCTGACCCATTTCATCGCTATGTTCATGCATCGCATCACAATGATACTTTATTTCCGAAGAGTACTACTGCTATCCGCAAGAAGAGGCAGCCATTAGGATTGACAATCAGGTTGGAATTTTTCAAAACATTAAACAAGGCGTTAGACAGGGATGTGTAATATCACCCGATTTATTCAATTTGTACGGCGAAATATAATTCGATCCACACATAGTATGCCAGAAATAGTGGTGGGCATATTGTTAACAACCTGTGATATTCTGATAATATAGTTCTGATCACTGAAAATGAAACACAAGTGCAAGAAATGAATGGATATAATTGTAATAGAAAGTGAAAACGAGGGTCTTAGTTTGAACAAAAAAAAAATAGAAGTGATGGTAATAAAGAAAGCTGACCCTTCAAAATGCAACATTAAAGTAAATGGGACAAATCTCAAGCAAGTTAATTAATATGTTTAAGTATTTGGGTACTCTGATAACATCAAATGGAAGATGTATTAACTCTCTGATTCCTAGAGGATTTAATACCAGAGGCACAAGGGGTAGTAAAGAGAGGTGTAAAATCGAAGCATCTTGCTTTCATTAGGTTTGTAGGTAAGAATCTATAAACATATGATGCGTTCTTTGTGACTGAAAGAGTTAAGGTAGTTAAATGTCAAATAACTCAAGCAAAGGCAGCATTTTACAAAAGAAGAATATTTTATGCAATCTTTCTTTGTCAACTGAGAATGCAAAACTTCTCTCATGTGGTGTGCTTATTATCATGAACGGAATGAATGCTATTAAAAGTTAAAACTACTGAAAGATGATTGGAAAAAAAAATAATGCGAAAAGATGGTTATCCAAACACAATATAAAAACGAATATGAAAAACATACTGTTTTCACTTTGGTATCCAGAATCTCTCCTGTCTTCAGGTGCACCTTCTGAACTGTGACCTTCCTGCAAACCACCATCTTTACAAATGCCTCCACAACTGTTTTCTTAATAATATCCTGCTCTTTATCAATTTCATCAGAAGTAGTATGTGAAGCTATGAATTCAGAAGCTCCTATGCCATTACACCAAGTGGAATGGGCACTTCCACTTGCAAGCTGAGGTACTGTTACTTGCATCGGCTCTATAGAAAAAGAGGTGTGTGGGGCATGATCTTGTTCAGCACAGGAATGTGACATTTTTGATTCTGCTTCGGAATCATCAGAAGACTGACTGACTTGAAACTGTTGAAAAATATTTCCTATAACTGCCGATGAAGATACAGGAGCCATCAGGGCAATCTCTTGAGCAGTTTTGTCAAGATCTGAAACTACTATTCTGGTAGGTAGTAATGATAACAGCTTGCTTTCTGATTGCACATGTGTACCATCTGCTATTTGAAGTGAAAAAATACTTGAGCGTGGTTTAGGAATAATATTCAGAAAGTTTTTTGGCATCAAACTGTTTAATTTGTTTGAATTTGTTGCAACAAGTTCTGGATTCATGTGACAAATGACAGACTTGCTTTCAATCTCAGATGAGTCTGAAGAACACTGGTCAAGTGCATTCTCCAGTCCAGTGGCTAAAGAGTGTGACTGTTGTGATGAATTAGATGCATGATGTTCAAGAGGAATCACAGTGTGTAAATCACTGTCCATTCCAGGTGTGTGATAATCAGTCCTTTCTCACAATGGAACATCAATTTCTGAAGAAGAAAAATGCGAAATAAAACATACAATTATCTTAAGGGTCAGACTGCAACATTTTTTTTTTAAACTATAGATTTTTGCAATGAGTAAAAACTTCAAATATTTAGATGGTAATACAAAGCAAATAAACTTAACAATTAGAACAGACAAAGCCTAATGATGTCCAAGCTATGCTTAATCCACTGACTACCAAGACTGCACATTATGCGATTAGCTACAACCATCGCATCCCTACAATCATAACTCTGGACGCTCACTGGAATATTATTAAAATTGTAAGTTTTGTGATAAATATAGTTGAAGTCGTTATTCCATTCATTTCTCTATGTTTATTTAAGGAAAACAATTAAGAAGTGCTTAAAGTAAATTTTCTGCAAATTTTTTGGTGATCTCCCATGTGGATGACACGTTAGAGCCGGAATGGTGGAAGTTTCGAGAATATTTCTGATGCTATGGAATATTTTCTTGAATGTTTTAAGTGAAGGTGAAGATATTTCTAAACAGCCTGATGTCTGTGATCATTCTTATGCACTGCCATCAAAAAGATTGTTAAAACTGGAAGACGCCATTTTGCTTACAGCAGCAGCGTGGCAGTCACAGGTAGGTGTATTATGTTACAGTATTTTGTGGAAACTGTTTCATGAATGTACATCTGGTGTGTATTGTTAGATGCACCTTTCAGTGTAGATTGCGTACATTATGGCTATGTGGCTAAAAGTTTAGTAAAAATCATTTCACAGTGTAATCCTAAAGCGTTTACCTGGTTGCGATGTTTGTTTTGGGGAAAGACTGTTTTTGTGGCTTTTTGAGTTTGACAATTTTCCCCTGTGCATTCTGTGGCCCCACTGAGGGTAAAACAAGAATAGACCCACTACCTACTCAACAAGCATGTCGTTAGAGTTGACTAATTGGGGACTTCCTTCAAAGTCGGAGTGTATCTGCCCGAGAGGCAAGGTACAACCAACTGCACATAAATAAGCCAGTAAAACAGACAAAATTCAGGTCCTGACATGAAGTTAAAAGTCGGACTGGATGAATAACCAGAACTTTCCACCAGAGCTCAAAGCCAGTGGGGAAAAAAGTTTGACCAGATTATAAAGAAAGGATATTAAAAAAAAACCTGGCAATCATTTGACAAGATAACTTACAATCAAATTGTAATAAATAACAGAAATGCATCAAACATACAAGTTAGAAGCTACAGAGGAGCTGGGTGTCACATTGACTACTACCTAGTTGGTGCTAAATTAAAAATTAAGCTTAGAGTGATGAAGACTTGAGGGAGATGGCATTTCACTTCAACCAGACCATCAGAACAGCGTCAATACCCCAGGACTAGATACACAGCTACTTACAAAACCAGGTAAAGATAATTCCAGACTCAGCGGTTTCAGGATTATCACTCTACAAAATACTTTTTGGCAAGG
Organism: Candidula unifasciata; assembly: GCA_905116865.2. Lineage (NCBI taxonomy): Eukaryota > Metazoa > Mollusca > Gastropoda > Stylommatophora > Geomitridae > Candidula > Candidula unifasciata. The sequence goes on from CAJHNH020000382.1 coordinate 91,566, forward strand.
TGCTAAAGAAAATTATTGCTGTTAAACTATAAATGTTTTCAGAAAATGAAGAGCTGGTGCCAAAAGGTTTGGGTAGTTACCAGCCACGAAAATATACATGGTCTAATGCAGCTAATTACTCTTGCGGAAACTTCTGGTTGTTCATCCACTTCTTATGCATATTTGCAGTTGTACGGTCTGTGTTAATTTTTGTAAACTAGCTTCTGCTTCGTGAACACTGGCTGTAAACTCTTACGGAAACTTCTGGTTGTTCATCCACTTCTTATGCATATTTGCAGTTGTACAGTCTGTTTGTACCTTGAGGATACATATTTAGTAGTGCTATAAGTACTGTTAAGAAAACTACTCTGGGTGAAAAAAGTATTGCACATATCAATTTCATACTGATTGTGCTTGTTTACTAATTATTAAATAACAGTATAATTATACTTTGTAGTAGTCTACTAATAATAATAATAACCATCAATCATTTATATTTATGTTATGTATCATGTGTTTGTTTCATAGCAGTATTTTTATGTGCTAAATTTGATAAAGTACAAATGTCACCCCTCCTTCTCCTTCCTCCTCCCCCCCCCCCCCCCCCCACTTCTATGCAACAATACCCTCTCAGAATCAAAGAGTTAGCACTGATATTTCTTTACTTTTGCTGGAACAACTTTTAGCTTATATCTAAACGTTATTGATGTTTATGTTCATGTTGACTGTAGCAAAAGCATTTTTTTTTTGTCTGTAAGAGCCTTTATTGTTATATTTAATTGGCACACTTATTTACCTTAAAAATTACATAGTTTTATCAAATATGTCGAAAATTAATGAAACTAGTTTAATTTGTGTATACATCTCCTTGATAAAAACTGTGGATGAGGAGGGACTCAATTCTTGCCAAAGAACGGGAATCCCTGTTGACCTGTTTGGCCTATAAATAGAGAAGGCTGTGGTCTAACATCCTTTAATGTGGTGTAACTGTGTGTCATGTTGTTGTTGATCCTTAGATAGTTCACTTGCATTCTGCATTCATTTCTCTTTATTTGACGTATTATATGACATTATACAGCAAATACTTTTTCAATAGGACAGTTTTAGCTTTGTCATGTTGCTGTTAAAAAATTCATCAAAACAATTGTCATTTGGTAGTTCAAAATGTTGACATGTCACACACGAATGGTCATAGAAGGCAAAGTATTCAGAATAGCTGTCTCATATAAATGCTGGCTGATGTATAATTGAGTGGAGAAGGCGTGCGAATTCTTAGAAATTGACACAATCGTTTCCGATCGAGTAAAAAAAGGTTAAGGTAAACACATTTCACATCTAACAAATATTCCTGAGCATCTAACAGCAATTAATAAGGTATGATTTTAATGTTACTGTTGCAATACTGATCCTTAAATGGTTGATGTGCATTTTGCATTCATTTCCCTTGAATTTGATGTATTCTGTGGCACTATACAGCCAATACCAAAACTTTTTCAATAGGACAGTTTTATCTTTGTCATGTTTCTGTAAAAAAAAAAAGAGACTCGCTTTCAAATCCAGCTGCGACTCGCTGTCTGTAGCTATGGGAGTTGCATGCGGACGGCGACATAGGCTGACAAATTCTTATAAGCTGATATATGATTATATGAGTATGAGACTGATCATTTCCCCCTGGATGTTTTTGGGGGTATGAGTTATAAGTTAGATTATCTTCATATCACTCCGGACACATCCATAGGTGCTCAGATTCCCCTTTCAACATATTCATCAGCATCAAGCGGTTAATAGTGCCAGTCCTATGTTGGTTAACAAAACTCTGTGTGCATCTGGTGTGCTTTTCATGCTTGGCTGTGCTGAATTTTACTCCCAATTCACGTATTCTTAGCAGTGATGTGAACATGTTGCTTCCAAAATCCTCAGAATGTCCTATCTCTATAAAGGCAATGACAATGTCTGCGTGATCCATGGGCTGGCCAAATTATTGTAGCACCTGCCAGTCTATCAGCTCTTTCATTACCAACAACACCTGCATAACCTGTGATGAATATAAAGGTAACTGCACACACAGGAGAGTTTTTCAATGACTCAAACCACTGTCTGCCTCGACCCGCCGGATCATGCTCAAAGAGTCACTCAAAACACACACGCGGGAATACTCCTGTGATTCTAGCCACATGACAGCTTGTGTTACCGCCATAACCTCCATCATCATGCTGCTGGTGGTCATGGAGAAGGCACCACTGACTTCTTGAACTGTTCTGCCTAAAGAGCGAGCGGTAAATGCCTATGCACTCTTATGTCCTCGTATTACAGAGCCATCTGTGAAGATCACATCTGTCTCATATTTGTCACTGATAAGCGTGCATACCCCAGCATTGACAGTAGCTGGATTCTGCTCCCAACAACTCCTATTGAGTGTCACGACACAAGAAAATGTGAGGTTAGGCGCTTTAGACGCTGGTATCCATTCCTCACCTGGAATGATGCCTGTAAGGCTGCAAACCAGCATGATGTCCTCCTCTGCCATACCCAGCCATGATTTGCCCCTTTTAAGCCTATTGCCCTTTTTCTTGAAGAGCATGTGGTGCAAAGGGTGCTTCAGATCTGAGATTATCTTGAAGTATGCACTCCAGATCTTGATCCTGTAGTTCATGGTAGGCAAGACAAGAAGGTACCTCATTGCTATACTCCAGTGCACCCCAGAATAATGCGCATTGCTTCGTTTTGCACCTTCTCAAGTCTTTCGATTTGAGTATGGCTGACAGTGAGGATGGCAAAAGCATATTTGATAGGCAAAAGTACAAGTCCCTGAAACAGAAGCAGTCTCTGCTCAGTATTAGCAGCGGCTAGGACCCTAATTGTTGACAGGCCTGTTATGACACTGTCAACATGTTCTTTGAAGGATAGGCTGCAATCAAACCTTACTCCGAGGTATATCATCCGATTTGTTCTCATCAAAATTTCCTGGCTGCTTTCCACTGCTGGTGGTAGTCGTCATGGCGGAGCGGCTAGAGGCTCGCCCGTGGATCAGAAAGTCATGAGTTCGCTCCCTGGCGGAGCTGGACTTTTTTCAAAAATGACCTTGGCTCCCAGGTCGACCCAGCCTTGAGTGGGTACCCGGTGCAGTCCCGGGAAGTAAAGGTGGCCATTGTGATGTGACCACATCACCCATCTTGTGCCGATTGGTCTATAAAATGCACTGTATGCCTAGAGGCAGGGAAAGGGGTCTTTTACTTTTTTCCACTGCTGGTAAGTCTGCCTTCACTATATGCCTGTTTAAGGAGTATCTGCACATCAGGAGGAGATGCGATTAAGTTCATTCTGCATTGACTTGGCAATCTCTGACGATTTCTTCCATGTCAATATACTAAGAGGTCATCAGCAAATGACACGGTCCTGCCACTCCTGTGCAAATGCTGCTCAGTTATCAACACTATGTATACGTTTAATAAAACTGGAGACAGCGGACAAATTGAGGCAATCCTGGGCTGATGGTTATCAGTTCTGAGGACCAACAACCACACATGAGTATCCCCTGTCTCTGAAAAAGTGCTGCGGCTACCCAGTGAGTGATGAAGGGAGATGCAATTGGAGAAGTATGTGCACCAAGTATTCAAAAGGTACTCTGTTGTACGCATCCTCTAAGTCTAGTGCAGCTGCACATGTCTCTTCTCTCACCTGAAAACCTTCACAGACTTCACAGGTGAAGACTGCTGCATTGAGCCATGTCTCTTTGTTTAGTCTGTATCCCCCAAGTGTGGATGGTAACCTGTCACGTTTTTCCAAGTCATCAGCGAGTCTATGTGCTACAATTTTCTCCAGAAGCTTGCCTGTAGTGTTCTGCGTGGTAATGATTCTGTAGCCACTGATCTTGGAATGGTCTTTATTTGGTTTTGGTAATGGTAGTAGGTAGCTGTGTAGCCACTCCTCTCTGATTTTACCACTCCTCATGCTATGTTGAACTCTTCTGCCAGTTCTGACATATTGTCCTCTGACATCTGCAGCATACTGGATGCCGCCAGGGCCAGGTGAGGCGTTGGGCAATTTCCTAGGTGCTGTCCATATGGTCTCAGTTGTAATATTGTAATTGTCACTTAGCTCTGATTTTTTTACACAACTCTGAAAGTGTTGACTAAACTCTCAGTCTGGCTGCCTTATCTTTTTGGTCGGTCTGGTCCAAGTAGCGCTGAAGGAGAGCCTGTCCTTTATCTGCATCAGATTTCTGCCATGTCAGATTTGCGCTTTGAAAGTCTGGGATACCCTGACGTCATGTGGTGCCATTCATTGCCCGATGGAGTCGCCAAAATGTTCTTCATAGCACACCTTCTTACAGTAATCGTCCCATTTCTCCTTCTAAGAATGATTCTTGACCTGTTTTGCGCATAACTTAAAAGCCATGTTGTCTTATTGACTTTATCTTTTAGGTCACTCAGAAACTCAGGCTGTGACGTGCTACTCTTCCTGGCCTTCTGACACACCTTGACGGCCTGCCTTTTTTCCAACCATGCCCTTTCAACCTCTTCATCCCACCACGGTGGCTGAGTCTATTTCTTTCTCTGTCTGGTAGTCTTAGTTTCAGCTTCATAGCAAACAGGTCACCCCAACTTTGCCCCGCTCCTGTGCCAGCAAAAAGCACACAGAATGTTTATTGAAAGATAGATTTCTCTGTCTGGGGAAGTATTTACTTTGCAGCGTCTAACTTTGCTGATGGCATCCTGTCCTGTGTTATCATACTAGAAAGTATTTATTCTGCTTATCTGGCTGCCTTTTCTGCTCTTCTCAACCAAGACAACTGTCACAACACAGGGCAGTGGTCGCTATCTAGTATCTAGTGCACTCCATCTAGTCTACAAACAAACAAGGGCAATCACACTGTCAGAGCAATGAGCTCTTTAAAATAATCTGGGACACAAGATCTGATTCTGGGACTGTCCCCGAAAATCGAGGGGAAAATGATCATCTTACTCTTACTGCTCAATATTATTAATTTATGATTGCATTCTCTATTTACTATAATATGTATGTTACTAGTAGTACTAGTAGCGACTAGGTCACCACATGTGAATAAAAACATGGTTGAGATTTGTTCATTTTTATTTACAAAATTGAAGTATGATTTAAACAAATAGGTGTCAACTTACTTTTGTTCTGTACCTACTAGTCCTATATTATTCTAAAATGTCTAATGTTAATCGCATTAAAAAAGTACAACTTGAAAAATAAAAATCACTGGTACTCAAAATCTGCCACTCACTACCAGCTTCCCTCAAAGATGGCGTGCCGTTGTTTAATCTCATCGTGTTTGCAACGAAACAATAAAACTTCCGTTTTCCAATATGGCGGCTGTTGTGTTTGTGCCTATAAGCCAAGTTTTCGCTTTTTATCCTGCTTATTTTACTTGAGCCATACTGAAATATCGACTCAAAGGCAACGCAGAAATGTGTTACACTGCAAGATATTTGTTCGAGGCCTATGTGGTGATTATGCGTGACATTGTTAGTGGGTGTTCGATGTGTATGCTGCCGCTGGTCGTCATGGCAGCCTTAGCAACAACAATGACGACCTTTTGAAACGTGTGATCAGGGAACATCTCATCCATTCACATTAACATCTGGAGCAAGATAGGGGTGTGTCTTATCACCACTGCTGTTTATCACCTACATCAACAGTATATGCAAGAATGCCAAGCCCATGAATGAAAATGTTAGTAAGATCAACGAATTACTCTTTGCATATGTCCAGGCCTTGATAGCAGATACAGCCATGAAATTGCAACAACATCTAACATCCATGAAAGAAGAATGTAAAACAAATAATATGAGAATCAACACTGAAAAGACATAAGGAATCAATAGGAAAAAAAGAAGACAGATCTATACATAGCAATGGAGTACAAAGGCATTAAACAGGCATCTGCGTTTAAATATCTGGGAACTACATTTACCGAAGATGGGAAATTGGATAAAGAAATTAACATTAGATGCAGTAAAGCAAACCAAGTATTGGGACAGCTAGCCCCCCTCTTACAGCATAAGACAATCCCAATCAGCACAAAGAGACATCTTATTCAAAGCATATTATTCCAACTCTGTGCTACCAGTGCCAGACATGGTCACTCACAGCAAACCATAAAAGAAAATTAGTAACCATGGAAATGAGATGTCTGAGAAGGGCTGTAGGTGTGACCATAAGAGATAAGACCAGGAATGAGATCATAAGAGAAAAAGTCGGCACAGAACCAATTCTAAATTACATACAAAGACAGCAAGTGAAATGGTTTGACCACTTAGAGAGAATGCCTTGTGACGCCATACCATACAAAGCATACATGGAAAGAGCAAGAGGTAGACCAAGAACAATATGGAAGGATTATATCAGAGAAACTCTACAACAGCATGATGTGCCTATGGTCGAGGCAGCCAGAAGAGCTAGAAACAGAACCTTATATCTCCTTCGACTACCACAGCAGTAAAAGAGGAAGTGAAGAAGAAGAAGAAGACCAGGTACAAACGAATGCGGTATAAAATAAATTACAATGCCACCAGCCAAGTGTGGTAGAACAGTCAGAGATTAATTCCTAACGACGAAACAGGACTCCTATAAAGTTAACAACAAACTTCAAGGCCACCAAACGGCAGTTAAATGCTGAAGGCAATGAATGGTGTATTGACGAACACTGATCCAAAATGAGAAAATGTGCAAATAATCTGACACTTGGTGAAGACTTGCCCAAACACACCAGCACACGCTATCACACGCACATTCTCTAGAGAAATTCAAATGACATCTTCAAATAACTCCTTACGGTCAACAGTCCGACGACTTTGAGAGTCCGGTCACGTCAATCTCCTCTTCTGCAGTCTGAACAGGGCAGTGTCCCTCCTTCGGCCATGAGGCCCGTAGTTTCAAATATACCGGCTTCCTGCCGAGCGCAGTAATCAATGTACCAGCTCTTGGCTGAGGTTCTACATGGAATCCCTGGGTAAAACTTCCTCAAAGATCCACCGAGACACGAACACATTTTTGTCTCCTTCAAACTTGATACTCGAAATCCCATAGATTCCAATTCCCTAACAACTTTACGTATTGTTTTGACGTCCTATTTGCTCAGTCAGTATCACTGTGATTTAGTGCATATGCGCACGCGACACACCAAGATGGCCTACCAACCAGAAGAAGAAGACAGTGAGCTTGATTTGGCTTTCGTGTCACCTGCACTTAGTCCACACTGAAGTTGGTATGTACTAGGTAATCATGGCAGTGACCACTGTCCCTGTGTTATTCTCTTTAAAAAAACGCAGCAAACATCATATGATCAATTCAAACCCTTTTAAATACACATCGGACAATAATGTCTTAAGAAAGCTTAGGAAAATCAAAAGCCAACACCCTTGTAGGCTGAAGAAAACAGCTGCAACAACATTGTGGTGGAATGATGAGGTTGAATAAGTGTGGGTACTTAAAAGACATGCTGTAAAGATCTGGCAGAAAGCAGTGAAATACACTGATTCTACTCCAGACCTACTGCAGGAATGTAAACACACCATGCAGACCAAAACTGCAGCCTTCAAAGCAGTTGTCCAGCTTGTCAAGGTCACAACCTGGAAAATATTTTGCCATGAAGTGTACAAGGAAAGATCTCTTGCAAAATTCTGGTCCATACACAAGGCTATAACAGGTGCTCCCAGACGCTGAGGCATCAGAGACTTCCGTAGTGGAGACCGGACATGGAACAGGTCTGATGAAGAGAAAGGAAGAGCACTCCTTGACAGATAACTCAAGCAAATCTGCACACAGAACACTGCCACCCGTCAGACTAACGTGGATATGGTCGTTGAAACATGCGCATTAAAGATGATCAGCTTATTGTGGTAGCTGAAATTAAGTACATCATCAAAACATCAAAGAAGTCTGCTCCTGGTCCTGATGGCATTCATTATGAAGATATTGCCAAGCTGCCCACAAAATCCATGGAGGTCCTGTGTAAAACCTACAATGACAGCATCTGTAATGGTACCATCTCAGAAAGCTGGCTGCATAGCTATTTGATTTCGCTAGAAAAACCTGGCAGACACCACACACATAAATGGCTATAGAATCATTATGATGTAGAACACATTAGGCTGTAAAGATCTGGCAGAAAGCAGTGAAATACACTGATTCTACTCCAGACCTACTGCAGGAATGTAAACACACCATGCAGACCAAAACTGCAGCCTTCAAAGCAGTTGTCCAGCTTGTCAAGGTCACAACCTGGAAAATATTTTGCCATGAAGTGTACAAGGAAAGATCTCTTGCAAAATTCTGGTCCATACACAAGGCTATAACAGGTGCTCCCAGACGCTGAGGCATCAGAGACTTCCGTAGTGGAGACCGGACATGGAACAGGTCTGATGAAGAGAAAGGATAGGCAGAACTTCCGGTGTAAACAGCCACAATGGCGGTACGCTTTTTCGTCCGTTGAGGCGAATGGCGCAAATTAACTATTTTCACTCACGTATAATGTGAAAGTTTCATTGGAATGGGGTCTAAACCGTGCAATGGAGTACATGCACGTGAGTTCAGACTTCCCTCAGGGTGTATTCAACGTCCGATGGCGACTATTCACCAATTCAAAACAACCCGTAGACGGACAAGGAGAACGCGAACAGGCAAGCACGGTGGCGCCTGCAGGAAGCGACTGAAATGTGAGAGACTCAGCTTAAAATATATTCGCGTTCTCTACTGGAACTGCGCTTCGTTCAGTCAACGCCGACCCATTTTTGAGAAGCTCCTCTACAGCAACGACATTGTTGTCCTACAGGAAACACACCTCGGTGACGAAATCGTTAAAATTGCGGGCTTCCAATCCTACAATAGACGGCACCTCGGACAGCTCATTCTTGTTCGTGACAACATACCGGTGTCTGAGGTGGACATGTCTGAGTGGGATAATGACGACCTACAAGTACACGCAGTCAGAGTGTTGGGCCCGGCCCAGTTTGTGATTGTCAATGTGTACGATTGCAATGGAAAGGTGGATACAGCGAAATGGCAGAGTTTGCTCCAGACGGAGGAAAAGAAAGTCCTTTACTGCGGAGATTTCAACGCCAGAGGAAACCAGTGGGGCAATGTAATCACCAATAAACAGGGGGAAGACCTGGAGGATGCCCTAGTGTCTGCCGATCTAGTATGCTTGAACGACGGAAAGGTTACCCGAATGGCAACCCGACAAGGGGATTCTGACAGCGTAATTGACCTGGCCCTAGCGTCTCCCCCCATTGCATCAGGATGCAGGTGGAGCACACTGGGATACCATGACAGTGATCACTTTCCTTGCGTCGTCCTGGTGGAGAAGAGCAACAACAAAGGTCATGTAATCAATGTGCCTGCTTTTCTATATGACCGTACAGGGCAAGATGCCATTAGCAAAATCAGACGACGTAAAACAAGAGCAGATCGCAGACGGCGGGAGAGATGGGCCCAGCCACCATGGTGGAATGAAGTAGTCAACATGGCGTGGCTAGAAAAAAGGAACGCTGTCAAGGCATGGCAAAAGGCAAGGAAGATTGATCCGTCACTATCTGAACGCCTGATCAGTCTAAAAGATGAGGTCAACAAGCGGACAGTGGCTTTCAAGTTAATTGCCAAAGAAGCCAAGACAGCGAAATGGAACGAATTCTGCAAGAGCGTTTGCTCCGAGGGATCTCTTGTGACATTCTGGCGCCTTCAACGGAGCATGCACGGCGCCGCACGACCAAGGGGTATCCCTGATTTTCAGGGTACAGACCTGATATGGCAGAGAACTGATGCTGATAAAGGAAAAACCCTTCTTGCGCACTACTTGGAGCAAACCGACCAAAAAGACGAAGCTGCAAGAATAGGGGTTAAGATGAAACTGTCGATGCTGTGCGAGAACACTGAGCTAG
>CAJHNH020000382.1:109680-281795 GCA_905116865.2 Candidula unifasciata
ATTAGCATGTCCCTCGCGGAACCTCGCTGCCATAACAACCCTCCGGAAAACCTTCCTATCCTGAGCAAGATGTCCTGCGTCTGATACACCCATCTGGAGATCATCATAACAACGTTAGATAAAATAATTCAATTATTTGATAGTTTTTGTTGTTGTTAGAAATATGTGACAATTATAAAGCGATTATAGTGAACGAATTGTTGGGAGGACATTGTATTTCAAATGAGCTTCACTGAGACTAATTATGGGGCTTTTAAATTGATGGAGACTATACATGTGGGTTGACGGTGTCCTTGGTGGATGGATATACGTCGTGCAGGTCACGTATTTGTCTACTATTTATTCTACACTGTTGGTCAGAAGGTGTGACTAGTGTCTTGGCGGGGATTGCGTATTTATAGACACAATACGACGGGACGTCGGGAGCTGCAAAAGAACCATGGATATCTCGGGAAGACATATCTGTGACGACCATTGTTACTAGCATCGCTGGGAAGCGCGTTCGATGGCGTTTAACTCGCACGGGAGTGGGGTTAAGTTCAATGGGTTTACCCACATTATTTTAAAGTCATTACCTGTATGATTAGAAGGTGTTGGATATGGTGGTGGATTTGTGTCAGGTACTGACAATATTTGTACCTTCGGGGGAGGCAGTTGTCCTCATGTGTGTACATCCACAAATTTATATACTTTATTCTCATGTGGTTGACTCAGGGTAAAAGAATCTCATGCCTACCCACTTAACTGATTGTTCGTTAAATAGGGGGTTAGATTCCATATCTAGTTGTCGATTCTTGATTACAGACTAGGATAAGTAGCATCCATGTCTGTCATCAGGAAGTATCGTTTTAGAGGAGGGGTGGATGTCATAGCCCTGTGGGACAGAGTATAGACAATATGTCGTGTAACTGCATGTTGGTGTTTCACGGACCAAAATGTGCACCAGTGCTCAGCCAGTTGATTTGATGATACAGGGGAAAACCGAGATGCTTAAACACTGGTGCAACGTACACGTTTGACCCGGAGCTGAACGGGGAGAGAAAAGACGGTTAGAATGGACGTGCCAGAATGAAGACATTTTAGAGACGTGATTGTATTTTTTTTGTTAGGAATTGACAGATAGGTTGTGTTAACGTCGTCGTCGTATGTGTTGGTTAGCTGTTGTTATTCCTCGTGTGCTGATAGTATGCTAAGACAGTTGTGTTGGGGTTGTACCATGTTTAGGTAGGTGTTCTTGTCCCTGGGTTTTTAGGGGTTATCTGCATCTTGTGCTGTCGTTGACATTGTCCGCTAATACTGAACCACTCACCCTGCGTGTGCCACTGAGTCTCGCATGGCGAAGATCGTAGCCTAGTTGACGCTGCACTACAGGAGGTGGAATCGTGTCCTTTGGTTCATCCATGGGAATGGCCCGGGGTGAATAGGTAAATATAACTGCTACCACTGCCCGGGGGTTTCGGATAAGGGGACTGTCCATAACTGTAGAGGTTGTTTTTAGGTTATATTGTTCTTTGGCCATTAAAGATGATGTGTGCGCTCCATATGTGTATGTGTTGAGTGTGTTTTGCTTTAGTGTGTCTGTCACGGGATCATACATCGAGCCCTAGTTCAGTAATGTAGATTCCAGGTCCTTGACATTAAGTTAAGCTCCTCTGCAGATAAACTGAACTATCTTCAGGTCTAATTTATTCACTGCTTTAGGATTTAATTTTGTTTATTTTATGTTTCTGGTTTAGCTTTGTTTGGGTTTTACTGGCTTGTTAGCTTTAGCTAATTAATTATTTTATTAAACAATGACAAGTAATATTTAATATCTATGAAGATATGGGCGGGGGTAATGAGTTTGGGTTAGGACAGGGCGTGAGGCAGGGGGTGCTGGGGGTAAGGATGGGGATGGTGTCGGATGCGCTGAGCGGAGCTTGGGCCTGGAAATGCTAGTGCTGAGAATGAGGGCGGGAGTGGAATCAGATGGTGGCGGGTTCGTGGCGTGGGTGAGGTAGATAAAGACGTGAGCCACGGGCATAAGATATGGTGGTTGAGGATCGATGAGGGCGTGGCCCACTGGCGTCATGTAGGGTAGCGGCAGGTCGAATAGGTGACCTAGAAGTACTAGGCCTAGGTCATGAGGGTACAGCAGGAGGTATTTGTTGGGTACATTGAGTCTAGTGGGGGGGGGGGGGGGGGGCTTGGAAGATCTGTTGATGCTTTTTCTTAAATTCTTCTCCCTCGTAGTCCCTATACCGTCAGTATTTCCTCCTTGCTGGCTAGACTGGGTCAGAAGGGTACAGCTGGAGGTGTTTGGTGATGTGTAGGTTTGGGTACATTGGGTCTGGTGGGGGGAGTTTGGAAGATCTGTTGATGCTTTTTCTTATCTTCTCCTCCCTCGTAGTCCCTGTACCGTCAGTATTTCCTCCTTGCTGGCTATACTGCCTCATCCTCTTGTTAAAGTTCATCTTAAATTCTAAGAGTTCAGAACTTCCTTCCTCTTCCAAAGATAACTTTTATTAACTCTTTAAAGACGTATCGCCAAAATACTTGCAAATACATTTATCCCTAATGGATGTATCGCCAGTATATTGACGTATGAAAGAGACACTCTAATTTTGTTCAGTTTTTAAACAATTAGGATTAACAACAGGAAGGCCTTTCGTTTGCAAAGTTCATCGTGGTCGGTGTATTATTTTCTGACTTTAAAAAGATTATTTTGATGTGATGCAATTGTTAAGTGATTTTTCAATTCTAAATAATAAGGGAAAAGATCTACAACTGTTCAGTTCATACTGCTTTGTCGTTGATAAATCACTGCCAGACGTTGACAATAGTCTTGATATTATGATTGATATCTAAGTGAAAAACCTAATGCGATAATTTAGTTGATGATATAAAAATGGAACAAAATATTTCAAGCCGGTCAATGTTTCGATCAACTGTTATCCCGATTTTCAGTTGATGTGAAATTTGACATGTAATACAGAAATGATCACAACATCCAAAGTATTTAAATTATTTGTTTCGAATAAAGACTAGCTAATACATAATTGAGCAGAGAAAGCATTTGCATTCTTAGATTGGATAGCAGTGTTGTTGAACAAGTTTAAAAAAAAAGTATGGTAAGCATACCATTTTTATAATGTAAATAATCTTTAGGTAAAGTAAAGGTAAAGGTAAAGTCGGGAGATGTGAACCAGCGTCATTGCACACGGTTTTAAACCATAAGTGCTCTGCCACCAGTACGGACAGCTGATAAGAATTGACCGCCAGTGTCGCCGTTCGCACGTAACTCTGTAGCTACAGTGACGTTCCTCCATTTACCCCAGAGTGTCAACTCTGGTAACCATTTCCTAGAGGCTGGGTGGACCCCGGGAGCCGCCCGGTTTCGAACACCGACCGTGGGCTGCAGCGAGTCGCAGCTGGATTTGAAAGCCAGCCACTTATCGACTGAGCTGACGCGGCCCCCACATCTTTATATGTGTCTAACATGCTTCGACATTGTGTGATGTTAATAATATTTTTTTAATAGTGACACTTAAAATAGTTTAGATTTATTCTGCACTCATTTATCTTTAATTTGATATATTAAATGTCCCGATACAGCCATTACTTTTTCTTCAGGAATGATTTAGCTTTGTTGTATTGCAGTTAAAAAAAATTCCGCTCAAAATTAATGCTGTCCAAACCCCAGAAAAAATGTCCTGAAAGAGTTAATAGGCGTTGCTTTAGTTTCTGTGGTCTCTTTTTGGGCTTCTCCCTTCTTTGCCTGTCTCCTTATTTCGTCCCTCTGTTTCTCCATCTCCTTCCTTTGATTGTCCATTTCCTTTTTCATCTTCACACCTTCCTCTGTAAGGTCCTGCATTGCCTTCGCCAGTCTACTCCTCTCAATTCCAATTTCCCTCAAAAGTGCGTGTGCTCTGTTCTTGCCTCGAGCAGTTTCTCGATCTGGTGGGCCTGCATCTGGTACAAACATGCCGGGACCGGCATGCAGTAATTTTCGAAGGGATGCCAGCATGCAGGTCGGCCTACAGCTGCGGTCATGAGATATAAGAGGAATGCTGGGCAGTGTGAAGGGTGGGGAGCTGGGCCGGCTGGGTGGGGAAAGGAAGAAGAGGAAGGATGGGTGGCACATCAGTGTCAGCCACAGGAGGGGAGATTGCTGCAGGGGGAGGGTGAGAGCCGTGCTTTTTCTGTCGGGGTTACACTGGGTGAACTGCTGACCACCTCGCTGCTAGGTCTTGTTGCTCCAGAGTTCAGTTCCTTGTCCTGATCCACAGTTGTTGCTCCCCTTGTTGATAAGTCCGTTTCTTGTAGTGGCCTTAACTGTGGTGTCCCTCTGGTGTTGCCTCAATTTTACCATAGCCACTGAAGTCTGTGTCATATTTGCCCCCCCCCCCCCCTCCAGACACCCATTGCTTTCTTCCTCTCCGGGCATCCTAGGTATCTGACGCCGTGGTTCCCTTTACAGTTTACGCATCTTCTGTCAGGGTTCTTCTCCTTGCATTGAGTGTCTTTCTTGGCCCTAATGCAGTCCTTTGCCGTGTGTTTTCCTCCAAAGAATTTGCATGCTAGCTCTTTTGCCCGACAGTCTCTCCTGTTAGGAAAGAAGCGCAAGCCTTTCTCACGGTGTAACAGAGGAGGAACATACAATTCACAGGGACACCCATGATTTTCAATGCGCAGACCTAACACATGGCAGAGAACTGATACCGATAAAGTAAGAGCCCTTCTTGCATGCTGCTTGAAGTAAACTGACCAGAAAGACAAGGCTGCAAGAATGAAGGTTAAGATGAAACTCTCGATGCTGTGCGAGCTTAGCACTGATTATACAATCACTGCAGATACTTTACGAACCTGCCTCAAGAAATCACACAGCGCTACCCTACCCCTGACGGCATCCAATACGATGACATGCTGATGATGTTGAATGCTTATTTGAAGAGCGTGGCGAGAGAATCTAATATTTGCGTCTAAAGTGGCCAGATAAAAGAGAAATGGCCCCACAGTTTTTTGTTCCCACTGCCAAAGCCGAATAAAAACCAATTTAGTATCGCGGGCTACATAATCATCTCCACGCAGAATACTGTAGGCAAACCTTTGAGGAAAATTGTTGCACGAAGATTGATCAACGACTTAGAACTACCTGATAAGTTCCCACCCACAATTAGAGGGTACAGGTTGAATAAAGAGACTTGGTTCAATGCTGCAGTCTTTGCCTACGATATTTACGAAGGATTTCAAATCTAAGAAGAGACAAGTGCGGCAGCGGTAAACTTTCAAGATTTCTACAATAAAGTACTATATGAATATCTAATGCACTTACTGCTTAAACTATAAGTAAATCCTATTCTCATCCGCTGGGTTGCTGCAGCCCTGTTCCAGAGAAAGGTAATACTCAAATGTGGTAGTTGATCCTCAGAACCGCAAACGATATTTCCAGGCTTGCAGCATGGATCACAATGGTCCCCAATCTTGTTCAAGGTGTCTGCGGTGATTATTACTAAGCAGTAATTAAATAAGATCACAGCAGCTTGGTCTAAAAATCCATAAAGGAAAGACAAAGATAATGAGAATAAATCAGGCAAATAGTAATGTGGTTTCTTTAAATGGCACCCCACTCGAAGACGTGGAGTCGTACACCTATTTGGGCAGTAATGTAGATAAAGATGGAGGAACTGATAGAGATATTAAAATAAGAATACAAAAAGCACTAGGGAATTTGTGGTCAAACGAAATTAAAAGAAATACTAAACTAAAAAATCTTTAATTGTAAAGTCAAATCAGTATCGGGCGGAAACATGGAGAACAAGAAGACAATTACTAATAAATTACAGACATTCATTAACTGGTGCCTGCGCAGAATAGAGGGAATTAAATGGTATGATCGAATAACTAATGTAGAACTTTGGGAGAGAACTAAACAGGCTCCAGTGGACCAAGAGGTGAGGAAAAGACGCTGGCGTTGGATAGGACACACGCTGAGAAAACAAAAGAACAGCATAACTAGAACGTCATTGCATTGGAACCCACAGGGGCATAGGAATAAAGGAAGGCCAAAAAACACACGGAGAAGAGAGCTGGAGAATGAAGTTAGAAAGATGGGGATGACATGGGGAGAGCTCCATGCAATGGCGAAGGATAGAACGACTTGGCGTGAATTGGTTGAGGGCCTATGCTCCATTTGGGGGATAGAAAGGCAGATTAAGAAGAAGTAATTAAATAGAAAGAAAAAAGCTTTGTTATTTGCTGATGACATTTTGATATAACGACGAGGACGCGACAGACAGAAGATCGCCAGCATAATGCACAACGAGCTTGATCGAATTGCCGCCTGGTTGTATGGTTCCAATGCCTAAGTCAATCCTTCGAAGGCATCAGTGACATGGTTTTCTTTGTACAGACACATTGCCAAGACGGACTTACCAGGAGTGGAAATGAGTGATAGTGTGTTGATCAGAACCAACGTGAGGTTTAATCACAGCTCATCATTCAAGGAACACATTGACCATGTGATAACAACAGCATGCAAAATTCTATCTGCAATGATGGTTATGGCTACTTCCAATATCAAGCAAAGACTACTACTTCTGTTCTACGGGCTGGTCCTTTCCCCCAGTGAATATGCTCTGGCCATCCTCACTGTCAGTGCTACACAGACTGAACGACTTGGGAAAAGTGCAAAATGAAGCCATGCGCATTATTTTAGGAGTACAAGAGACACTTCCTGTGTAGCTATAAGATATCTACTTGACTTTCCAACCATAAATCAAAGCATCAGGATCTAGGGGGCTAGGGCATACCTTAAAATATGCGCGAATAAGAAACACCCACTGCATCAAACGCTTTTCAGTGAAAATGGTGACATGTTGAATAGGGGAAAATCGTGGCTAGGTCGGACAAAAGACTGACTGACTGACTGACTTTCCACCCCACCAGGACATCACACAAGCGACAAACAACCGATGACACAAAAGTGCCACCACCTGGATGAGGATCACCGTGGAGAGGTCCCAGACACCGCGTTCAGCCTTTAGAACATATTTATGGCCAGGCTATACTGCGGCCCCTGGCAAGAGCCAGAGTAGGGCTTCAAACAACGAAAAATTTCATCCTGAAAAGGACGAAAATCTCCTGAGCTAATGCTGAACAATAAGGACAAAAGATGTTATAAAGCAAAAATGCCGAATAACCGACATTACCCCTGGTGCAGAGTGAATACTCGTTCTTATGTGTATATTTGTACACTTTCCTCTATTGTCACACACGACAGGCGATGCAGGGACTAGAATCATATTGCTGTCAATGCAGAGCTCAACACTCTCATCAGTGAAAATTCAGACGAGGCAGATGTACCGATCTTCACACTGTTACACGCCAACAAAGAAGCGTTAACACTCAGCGGACAGAACAGTCAAAGAAGCCAAAGGCTTCCTAAAATGTGTTATTTCCCTTGAAACTTTCATTTTTCTTCCTATATCGTACTATGTTGTAACATTCCAGGCGCCAATTTTGGGGGTTTTCATAGGTGTAAGGAGGTTACGTCGACGATCCGGACTACTGTTGGTTTTCTCCACACCTTGTCATACTTCTTCTACTAGAAGAGCCTTCCCTTATCTCAGCCACGGCCTTCTCTATTTATTAGAGACGGCATTGTCTCAGCTGGCTAGGTTATTTTTTGTTTCACTTTACGACTTTTCCATCGTTGATTGGTTTTTGTAGTTACTGTTTTTACAGGATGAGGTAGCCAACCTGAAGACGAACCTACCTTTAATCGCCTCTTACGACATGCCAGGTAAGGTGCAGTGCTACTATTCTTTGCTTCCCAGTACAGTTTTTTTTTTCTGTCATTGTCCAAGGCTGGCATTGACAATACAGGGTTGGCAAGAATATTGTGTCATTGAGCGTTCTTTTGATTTCTATTGATACATATATATTTCATAGTATTTTTGCCATTTGCCAAAAAAGTTGGTTTTCTTTGTTACACATGTCATCAATCTCGTCTTCTGTTTTGCCAGCTGACGATATTATGCTTCCGAAGTATTTGAAGTTCTTGGTTTGTTTCAGGGGTGTTCAGTAAGCTGGATATTTATTATTTTGTCTACTTTGGCTATGGTCGTGACCTCTGTTTTGTTTGCGTCAATTTTAACTTTATGCTTTTTGCAAATATAGTTGAGATATTTTATATGATCTTGCCAATGCCATCTACAGTATTGGGTCGTGAGGCTGATGTTATCAGCTAGACGTGACGTCACCACTCCTGGCTAACACTACGTTCCGTTTTCACTCCGACACCCAGTTTTTAAGGTGTGTTTCATGTCGTCCACTAATTAGTCCTTGAAAATTCGCTATGAATAAGCTCGAGAACAGAACATGTATATAGGTATATGCACATATACAAACCAAAAGGGAACACTAGGATGTCACATTTTTAGCTCACAGTAGAACAACATAGAAAGGACACCAGAAACTACTTACATTTTGGCTGCAGAATGTCCCATAATGTACAGTAGAACCTCGCTTAACGAGCACCTCTCATAACGAGTAATTCGCATAACGAGCAAAACAAATTGTAAAAGAATGACTCGCTTAACGAGCGACGTTTCGCATAGCGAGTGGCGAGGAGAGGGGAAGTCCAGGATTTTGCGGATGTTACATCAGTCTGTGTTTATCACTCGTTCCGGTAGCATCGTAGTGTCGCTTGTGATCACACATTATCTCAAACGTGTGTTATATTGTTATATATGTACATGAATCCTCCAGGCCAACAAGATGACCTCCCTGATGAATTTAAGTTAATTAAGATCCAGTTTCTGCCTCCCAACACCACTCCGTTACTCCAGCCAATGGACCAGCAAGTTATTTCTAACTTTAAGAAGCTCTACACTAAAGCACTCTTCGAGCATTGTTTTCAGGTGACTGAAGGGACCAACCTCACTCTGAAAGAGTTTTGGAAAAATCACTTCCACATCGTTGCCTGCCTCAAGATGAACGACAAGGCGGGGGAAGGGGTTACCAAAAGAACCCTAACTTCTTCTTGGAGAAAGCTTTGGCCGGAGAGTGTTGTCGATTTATGACTTTGAGGGGTTCGAGACAGTACCCGTGGAACCTGTAGTCAACGAGATTGTGTTTTTGGCGACTATCATGGGATTGTAGGTGGATAACAGTGATATCGAAGAGCTTGTGGAAGAGCACAGCCAAGAGCTGACCATCGAAGAGCTTATGGAGTTGCATTGTGTTTCACAGCAAGACGTTCTGGAGAAAAGTTTGTCAGAGGAGGAGGAGGAGGAGGTAACAGAAAAGCAGCAATCTTCTGGCGAAATAAGAAAAATTCTGAAAGCATGGAAAACTGTTGCTTCTCACATTAAGAAGCATCACCCTAATAAGGAAGTGGCTATGCGCGCTGCAAATGTTGAAGCTTTGACAAAAACACATCTTTCTAGTAAAAAAATAATTAGCTGTGTATCATTATTTTTCGACTTTTTTTCCCCTTCATATCGAATTCGCATTCTATGCAGGTTCGTTCTGCGTGCAAAGAAAAGATAAAGAAGATTCACTCTCCTTAAATATGTAATATGTAAATAATTTTCTTTGAATAAATGTTATAGTATAACATATATATATATAGCATTTTGTGAGTATTTTTTTTCGACATGAAACGCATTATTGTATTTTACATTAATTTATATGAGAAAAATTGCTTCGCATAACGAGTGTTTCGCTTAACGAGTATGGTTCTGGAACGAATTATGCTCGTTAAGCGAGGTTCCATTGTAGTCACATAATCATAATCCACTGAGAATTAGAGAGCGAACTTAGCCAGCTTTTTTCACTACAGGGAATTTTTTTTTTTTTTTAATTTACAATGTTAGACCAATTATTTTATAATGGTCATTTGTAGGGATGTATGTTGCTACATTTGTTGACTTCAAGTGTATGGTTGCCATGGCAACAGCCGCCATCTTGATGAAAACACAACATGTATTTAGACAGCTAAAATTTTAAAAACAAACAGAAGTATTGAAAAAACAAATGCTTGATTCATAAACTGTAAACCTATGTTTAGGGTCAGGTCCAGTTTATTTACTTCAAAGATGTTTTTAAATATTTTCTTTAGAATATTAAAATTTAGGTATGTTGAAAAAAATACAAAAATGTAGCTTTTTAAGATAATAATACATTTAAAAGAAAATTACTTATTAAACTGTAATTTTAAATAGACCTGGCCCTATAATATTGTGTTAGGAGCATCTACACTAAATTTCACGTCTCTAGTCTTTATATTAGCTGAGATTTTAGGAGATTCCACACACAACAACAACAAAAAAATAGAACTGTTAGAAATGTGACTTTTAAACTTTTTTTTTATCTTATAAAAGTTCATGGGTTGGTGTCTTTAGTATTAACTTTTCAATGCTAAATTGTTTACAAATTACACACATTTTTCGTGTCATCTATTCTACGAATGCCGAACATTACACAAACGAACACATTGAAAAAGTGATATTTTTGTTATAAATTGGAAAAAATTCCGTGTAGTGACCCCTTAAGCGAGGTTCCACTGTAGTCACATAATCCACTGAGAATTAATGAGCGAACTTAGCCAGCTTTCATTTCTTAGGTGATTTATCCAGCAAGGGTGTATCTGTTTGTACTTTCTACAGTTATTAAAGAAAACATTTGTCAGAGATGGCAGTGCTTTGGAAGCAATGTTAACTTTAGAAGAACCCTCAGACACCACCAATTTCATTAGTGAAATATACATGAAAACTGCCTGAAACAATGTGCATCAGCAATTAATTTTTTGAGATGTTTGCAGGCTAAAAATTGTGTTTGATATAAACTTTTGCATAGCTACATATGGTACAAAAGTCAGTACAATTACAAACTATGAAGGGTATTTTAAACCTTCACGGTCAAGCAGCTGTACGTAGTCTGTGGATATTGCACCTGAGTGAACATCATATGCTAATGGCCTGTCTGTTGGCAGTAAAACCTCGTACGCAACAAAATGAATTTTGATTTTGTTGTTGTTATTGTTGTTGTTGTTTTTTGTTCAGCTTACTATAGACAAATCCATTTGTCATGCATCAGTTCACCCCAAAGCGGTGCAGAACCAGCACACATTTATGACCTGGAGAAAACATCCAAAGGATGCTTACCCGGTACCCCTGAATTGATGCATGCAAGTCTCCACCTATTCTAACATGCTCTGTGAGTCCCTTATAATCACGGCATGTGTGTACTGCTGATTCTCAAGCAAGCGGAAGACAGCAGAGATTGCCTCCACTTCCATTCTCAATCAAACTAGATGTTGTGATATCATATGCTAGGCTTTACTGCACCAAGTGACGTCCATTCGCTTTTGCTAATAACCCCCAAAGCACTGTGCCCGCCCCTAAACACAGAGCCTTCTGTATAGATAATCACATCACCTGGGCAGGAATTGTCATGAATCATTTGTTGAACAGTTCTATTGTCCAGAGAGTACCACAAAACAGCCGCCTGTTCTGAATTGATGGCAGCACCCATTTCAGCACACCGGTCAATCACTTTGCCTGCAGTTACCTGTAGCTCCTGGGCTATCTGCCTATCACTTCCCTGCCTATATGCAAGAGCATCATCGGCAAATGTTAATATCCTTCCAACACCTGGTGCCGCAAATTCTGCAATATGGCTTGTAAACACAATTAAAGAGCACTGGTAAAATTGCAGAACCCTGGGGTAGTCCCGCGGCGATATTATATGGTTCTGAGGTCCATGTACCCAAGTGAAGGGCAAACATACGCGAATGCAGGACAGCTAAAGGTAAGGTAAAGGTAAAGTCGGAAGATGTGAATCAGCGTCCCTGCATACGTATATAGACCATAAGTGTTCTACCACCAGTACGGACAGCTGATAAGAAACTGTCCGCCTGTGTCTCCGTCCGCACGCAACTCCGTAGCTACAGCGATGTTCCTCCATTTACCCAAGAGTGTTAACTCTGGTATCCATTACCTAAAGGCTGAGTGAACCCCAGGAACAGCCCGGTTTCGAACACAGACCATGGGCTGCAGCGATTCGCAGCTGGATTTAAAAGCGAGTCTCCTATCGACTGCGCTAACGCCACATGATGCAGGACAGCTTCTAT
This sequence comes from Candidula unifasciata, assembly GCA_905116865.2. Taxonomy (NCBI): domain Eukaryota; kingdom Metazoa; phylum Mollusca; class Gastropoda; order Stylommatophora; family Geomitridae; genus Candidula; species Candidula unifasciata. The sequence goes on from CAJHNH020000382.1 coordinate 121,799, forward strand.
CCAGTTCATAAGCCAGGGACCAACCCCCTTCTCCATGAGTGAAAATAGCAAAATAGCAAATCTGACTTTATTGTAGGCAACCTCAAGGTCAAGTGCTGTCACAACTTTCTCTTGTTTTTTCTGAAACCCCTTATAAACATCAAACGCAAAAGTAGCTGCATTTGACCAGGTATCTTTCCGTGGCCGGTAACTACCCAAACCCTTTATCAGGAGCTCCACCCTTTCCAAAAACATTTGTAGTTTAACATCAATAATCTTCTCTAGCTCATTTGGAAAAGTATTTTGTAGCATAATGATTCTGAAACCGCTGAGTCTGGAATGATCTTTGCCTGGTTTGGGAAGTGGGATTAGCTAGCTATGTACCCAATCCTGGAGTACTGAAGCTGTTCTCATGCTCTGGTTGAAGTAAAAAGCCATCTCCCTCAAGTCTCAGCGTCTTCTGCTTTTGCAATATATATTTTATATCCTCCAGCCTAATGATATCCTGAAAATAATTATTATTTATAGTATTATACGGCACCAGGATGGCTGTCCCGGTGAAGTAAAGACGCCCGGCGTAATGCTGACCACATTACCCACCTAGTGCCGATTGGTCTGTAAAAGTATGGGGTGCTCTTCCCATATGCCCGATGCGCCTAGGGCGTAAAAGGGGATCTTCACTTTACTTTACTTACTTACTTATAGTATTATACAGATTCTTTCTAACTGAATTTCTAGGCTCCCTATCGAGGTCAAGAGACCAGTTTGGTTACGGGATGAGTAGGTGTGATGATAGTGATTCATAACGGGTGTACGAGGTGACCCTTGGACAAACTCAGAGCGAGATCGGACAGTTTGATCACGGAATAAACTGTGTCTGGTGAGTAGGACCTAGCCCTGCGCCATGCGAGTATCATGAGGTACAGCATGTCAGAACTGAACGCAGGACAAGAACAAGTATCTGATAGGGGTTTTTCGGAAGACTTGTGTAGGACGCTTGGGCGGGACGTTTGTCAGACAGCGACGGTTAATGTATCTTATATTAGTGACGATTAGCAAGGATAGTGTTTGTGATAAGGCTTGAGTTATGATCTGTTTCCACTCGGTGTTTTGACAAGACTCTTCATGTGTAGCGTTACTTGTATGGTAGTAACTTTCACGCAGTCTGTTAAGCAGGTAGCTAGTGTTGGCATGCATTGTTTGTGGGGTTAACACTGTCCACTCATACTTGGGTCATTCCCTCTGCGTGTGCCACTAAATCTCGCGTTGCGATGACGGCAGCTTGGTTAGCGCTATACGACAGTGAGGTTTGATTTGAGTCCCCGTGTACATCCATGAAAATGGCACGGTGTGTGTTAGTGAATGTAAAAGCTTCCACGGCCGGCGCTTCGGATCAGGGACCGTCCATAGCTGTCAGGGCTTGCTTTAGGTTGAAATGTTCTTTGTTCATTAAATATTATGTGTGAATTCCGTTGGCGTGTGTCTTAAGTGTGTTTCAGAGTAGTTGAGTCTGTTATCCGGCCTACCCGTGAGCCAGAGTAATCAAATAAGAAAGTAGGTCGCTGGCAATCTGTTTAAACGTGCTTTCTACTTTCTCTTTGTTGTCATCAGCATAGCATTATCAGTGTATATAATGCCTGTTGCGATGGGCCGAACCTACCTTTGCATCTGTCCGTGAAGTATCCAAAGCCTAAAAATTGCCAAAGCAAGAGAAGCGTTCTGTCTGTCCATGCTGGAAGGATCAATGGCTTTGCATGAAAGTTTAGGTGCCAGTTATGCAATATTCTTTTGCTCATTTTAATAGGTTCTTAACAAAAGAAATGTTAGCTTCTGCATCTCTCTCAGTATCACAGACATTTAGCATTGGTCCAGTTATTAAAGGATAATTAAATGTCTGGACTGTGTCTCTCTGCTTGATCGAGTTATTCCAGATGCATGTTAGCAAGTGCACAGAATCATGCAGTAAAAATATTTACATACATACATACATACCAACCTACCTACCTACCTACGCACGCACGCCCGCTCGCGAGCACACACACACACACACAGACAGACAGACAGACAGACAGACAGACAGACAGACAGACAGACAGACACACACACACACACACCTGTAAACTAAGATACACACAGAGACACACAAACAAACACACAGACACACACATAGACATACACCCACAGACATACATACACAGACATACACACAGTCATGCACACAGACATGCACACAGCCGCACATATACACACAGCTATGAATTTTGGCTAGCTGATAAACTTTTTTTTTAGTGCTATGTGCTATTTTCTTAGTTATGATACAAACATGAGAATTCCAAGTTAAATTATTATCAGTTGTAAGGCCTAATATTTTGTGTTCCGTTACATGATGAAAGGTGATCTTCGCACACATCACTTCAAGAACACCGAGACCCTAAAACGCGCCGTCGCCAGTGGTTTATGAAAAAAGGACAAACATTTTTGCTGTGCATGGATATATGCCTTTGGGAGAAAAATGGGCAAAAACTGTAACCCTTAACGGAGACTAACAGAAAAATACGTATTTGAAGTTCAGACTTGGGGGCTACATTTTAATGCAATTAAAGATTACGAGGCATTACTATCTAATCGTCCCGTGTATGCTCTTTAATTTCTGTTGATGTATGTCTGCGGCTGTTTCATACAATGTACTGGAATATGCTATTTTGCCTCTTATGAATACTTTATAGGTGTTAAGACATTCTTCTTGTACTTGAATTTGCTTTGATTACTGTAAAAAAATTTTATTAGGCCTCTACAGGAGCTTAAAAGCTTGACTGTATTGGCTCTACTGCTCAACTCTAGATCATGTGCGACTCCCAGGAACTTGCATTACTGTGACGAAACCAGCTGTGTTTTAAGAATTTAGTATATTAATAATTTCGATATTCAATAAAGAAACTAAGAACGTTATTTACTATACACTAAGCCCAAATACTAAAACCACACAGGTTTGAAAACTGTTGCCATTTCTCAGACCAGATACAGATACTAATCCTGGCCTAAAATTACGTAATATTACCTGCCTGTCCACCTCAGGAAACCGAGGTGTCAGAATTAATACATAACCAGGCAAGCTTTGCCGTTCTAAACTTGCATTTCAGAGAACTAATCTTGGCAAGGAGTAAACTCCAGATATCGACTTTTTCACATCCTTTATCGACCCTGGATGAAACTAGATTTGCCTTACTTAATAATGTTTAATAAGAATGGGCAGTCAGTAACTGATTGAGAGCTGTGAAGAAAGATAACTGTAGTTTGAAGGAAGCTTAGAAGCAGGACTTAAGCCTTTCCTAAACGAAAGAGTTTGATATAGATAAAGTGAGGTGCTAACCTCTGCTAATTGAGATAATGGGATAGATTATTACAGTGAGGAGTCTTGAATTTCGTTCAGATTGCTGCTGGCATGCCACCGACTAAGAGCTACATTAGAAAGTTATCACAGCTGTGTGAGCTTTTTTGGCAGATTGATATAATTTTCTCAGTTCCTGTCAGGGGCAAATACCATCATCATTATCATTAGTTGTCTTGCCGACTGGCGTGGGCGATCATGCCGCTCCATAGTCTGCAATCTCCTGCAGCATGTATCAGTTTGTGTGCTGACACAAGTCTATGCCATGCAACAAGACTGTCAATAACCTTCTCTCGTTGACTTCCTCTATCCCTCCTTCCACAAATCTTTCCAGTGGTCACAACATGTTCCATTTTCCCTCTTCTCATACCGTAGCCGAAAAAAGCTGACTGTCTCCTTTTGTTGTCTTTCGTTCCCGCCTATTTCAAAACCTCTTGGTTGCTCTGCTTGGCTGTCCCATGTATTTTAAGCATTCTTCTGTAAAACCACATCTCTGAGGCCTCAAGCAATTGTTTCGCCTCCCTACCGATTGTCCAGGACTCATAGCCATATGTTAAAATTAAATGTATGTAGCAAGCAAGAATTCTTTTTCTAACCCTAAATGACAAAGATATATTGAATAAGATTTCTTCAATTTATAAATGCGTTTCTTGCCTGTCCTATTCTGTTTCTTATCTCACTAATGCATCTTCCATCTAATGTTATCGATGTGCCCAGATACTTAAATTTCTGTACTTGTCCCAAAATAACACCAGTGACTTTTATTACAAATTTAGGAATAATGCTTTTCTTTGATACCACCATTACTTCTGTTTTCCGATTATTCAAACTGAGGACCATTCTTCCACTTTCTACCTCCACAATGTCTATTATTTCCTGTAGTTCTTTCTGACTTGTTGCTATCAAGACTGTGTCGTCAGCATAACGTAAATTGTTTATATTGTGCCCACCAACCACAATTCCGGGCATATCAATAAAAGATCTCATGACATATTAACTGTATAGTGAAAACAAATCAGATGACAGTACACATCCTTGTCGTACGCCCCTCTTTATTCTCTTAAATGTATCTAAACAGTTGTTTATTCTGATATTTGATGTTTGCATGATTTTTATTATTCGTAGATTTGTCCATCATAGTTTAATTTTTTGTCTAACAGTTTGAATACTTCTTCATGTTTCACACAGTCAAATACTTTTGTAAAGTCTATGAAGCATAAGTACAAATCAGTCTTTACTTCTATAGCTCTTTCTGACAATGTCCTTAGGATGTATACGTAAAACAATGGTTTGTACCTTCTCCTTCTATAAATCCACATTGTTCATCGCTGATTTCTGGTTTAAATTTATTTCTCATTCTTCTCTTAATTATTCTCAGTAAAATCTTAGTCATGTGACTCATAAGACTTGTGCTATGGTCTTCACATTTTAAAGTGCCTGGTTTCTTTGGCAGAGCTATAAATATGGATTTTGAAAGGTCATTTGGAATATACCTATTATTATATATATATCATTTAAAAGTTTAGTTATTATTTCAATTCCAAAATCTCCCAGTGGTTCGATTTCTTCCAGTAAGATGTCGTCTGGCCCTGGTGCTTTACCTTTCTTCATATGATGCAATGCATCCTCAACTTCTGCAGTCATCATTGGTGGACCATCACTTTTGCTCAAAATTCTTCATCTGGTCTATTATTATCATACAATTCCCCTACATACTCTGTTAATTATATTACCATGTCCCGTTAATAAGTCTCCATCTTTGGATTTTAAACATCCAGTGCTGTTGCGTGTCATCTTTCCTGTTGAAATATTTATCTGTTGTGATTTTCTCCAACCTCTGTACACATTTTATTCAGCCAGGCTTTAGGCACTTTGTATATGTTCACTATTTCTTGGATTAGTTGCTTTAGTACATTGCGGACGCCTAGATTCGCTTTCTTGCGACTACTTCAACGGCAAAGAGTTTTATTCCTCGCTCCTCAGACTGGCAAACAATTAATACTTTTCAAACTTGTAGAGGTGGGTTTTTCTGCCATTCGCGACTCAAAGGGCACGCTGAGCTCGATCAGGGTGAGCTGGCGATTTGTCGCCGAGTACAAAACCATATCTTGTCTCAGGTCAGACTTTCGGATTGCTTCAGAATATTTCTTAAAACCATGCGGGTCGATCGCAAGTTGCCAGTCCCTCGCACAATCAAGTATAGACGGAGCGTATGCAACTTTATTGATTGTACCTTTAGAGATATGTCCAGAGGTTGAGCTTTTGTCACAAGATGTGCTTACGATGTGTTACCCTCAGGCGCCAACCTGGCTAAGTGGGGTGCAACCACCGACCCGACCTGTCCTCAATGCAGAGCGATGCATTCCGCGTGCAGATAAGCCCTAGGCAAGGGACGATATAATGGCGCCACAATAAGGTCATGAAAGAGTAGACATTGTGGATCAAGCCTGGATAAGGTCCAACATGAGGTCAGTCCTATAGCCCCCCCCCCCACACACACACACACACACCCATGCGCTTCCTCAAGGCTAGACAGATTTCTAAAGGTAATTTCACAAGGTCACATATGCTTCATCAATACTTGACTGTGCGAGGGACTGGTTACTGGCGGTCGACTTGCATGGTTTCATAAAGTATCTAGAATCAATCCGAAAGACCGGCCGGAGATCAGACATGGTCTTCCACTCTGTACACGACACCATTTGGTTCTGTGGCATATTTGCCGCTGGCTTTGGCATAACCTCTTCGACCTCAGTCCAGGAGAAGGGCAATGTCTTTAATTTTGAATCGCAACTTGGGCCACTCTAGACCGCTTGTACACTCTGGTCTGTCATCGAGAGGATCATTCCTTGTCCGATCGGAGTACATGATCAGTAGATGCGACTCCAATTCCTCTTTACCAACAACACGAGTCCTCGGTCTCGGAAAAACTGGAATGGGTCCCTAAAGAAATTTTCTTGTTCCCTCTTGGTTCTTCTTCTGTTGTGACAGAAACGCTCAGTGCGACAGAGGGCACTGTGACTGCTCTTCAGGTGCAGCCAGACCTCGTACAGCCCCCCCCCCCCCCCACCCCCCTTTCCTCCCGTTCGCTGCCTTTAGCGGATTTGAACTGTTTTGGTAATTCGTTTTCGTCTGCCCTACACTTTTCTATGTCTCTCTGCCTTCTGCTTTTTCGCGGGTACAGCGAGCGTAAATTATGTCATCAAACAGTGTTTTCGAGAACGGATACGTTATTCGACTCTGAGGATAATGGTAGATGAATTTGGTGTTAATACAGAGACTATTCGTAAAATTGTAGTGAAAGATTTAGATTTGGGCAAGAAAAAAGTTGCATGCCGGTTTATATTCAAAACCTTGCAATTTGTTTCTTTTTCATGACACTGCACTGACTCAAAAGGCGTTAGGTGTACAGGAATTGTTGGCCCAAAAACAAGTGCATATTGTCAACCATCCACCCTACTCCCTAGATGTATCTCCATGTGATTAATTTATATTCCCAAAATTAAAGTTACTATTGAAATTACGCTTCTTTGACGATATTGATAACATCCAAAGGGTCGTAACATAGACTTTAAGGGCCATAACAACAGAAGAACTACAGAGGTCGTTCCAGTGTTTTTTAGATCGTGCCACTTGTTGTAATAATGCACAAGGGGTTTACTTTTAATAAAATACAGGTTATATCTTCAACTGTTGATTTTTAAAATTTTTATGGAACTAGTCTCATTACTTTATTGTCGGACCTTGTATGATCAAATTGCTGCAAGAGATGTCCTACCTCAGGGTAGTTGCAGACAAGAAACACCGCATGCCCGAACGAAGTTCTAGATACGGTTCAGATATAAATTCGCGTCCTTTTAAGGATGAAATTTTTCGTTTTTTGAAGCCCTATGGCTCTTGCCAGAGGCCGCAATATAGCCTGATCATAAATATGACCTAAAGGCTGAACGCGGTTTCCGGGACCTCTCCACGGTGATCCTCATCCACATGGTGGCACATTGTGTCGTCGTGGTGTTTATCGCATCGCTTCAGGTGTCTAGTGCAGTTAGCATTCTTTTGATAATTTCTTCAGGGGATGGAGGTGTGTTGGGAAACGAACAGGAAGATCGACTGGCTGGTTCTGTACCACTCAGTTGTAAAATAGTGCATTGTAAGCTAGAGGTTGTCAAAGCCCTTGGGGAGTGAGAAAAAGTGCAGATGCACATTCTATTATTACGGTCTGAAGACAATTGTGCAATGGAGAGTTAGGAGTTGATCTGACCGACACTAAACACACAGAAGAAACGTAAAATGGACAGACAAATAGATCGTTACTTGTACAGTCAGAGTAGGAACTTCGATCGGAACGCAGCGCTTATGGAAATGTCCCGAGTGATGTGGTGTCGGTTCTTGAATCTCTGCCTAACTCACCTCAAAAACTTATTTCATAGCAGCAGCAGCAGCAAAACAACAACAGCAGCCATTTAAACAACCATATACTGTTAGTCCCTGTGGTTTATAACTGGGATATGCAGATTGAAACCAAAAAAATCATTGTTGGATATTTTATGCTTGTCAGTTACTTTGGTTGTTTAAAATTACATTGATGGTGCATTAATTGTAACAGATATTTGTAACAGAGGCATATTTGATACCTTTAATATGTAGTAGTAACTCGGTGTGTGTACTTATTCTGTTCCTGAACCTTGGACTATACCAGACAGGATGCCAATCAAGTGAATTTTCCCACAAGAAGTAAAGGGATAATGATTATTACGTTCCTATAAGGGAGAAAAAATCGTATTGTTATTGGCATATTACACACAAACAGGGTTGTGTAACATAAATTATATACTGCCTGATACTAAAATATTTAAACACAAAAGAATTCAGAATTTAAAAAAAAAATGAGAATGTAATTTCATTTTACCTTGCTGAGATGGGTCAAGAGCCTGTTAGTACTACGATGGTACTGAGATTTACTGATTTAAGAATAGACATCATAGCACACCGGGCGTACCCATAGATGCTACGTTCCCCGCAGCAAATATATTTAGGTGTAGATGCTAACTCTTCCCGTAGCACACTGATTATACACACGCCGATCTCTTCCTCCCATCCGTTCCTCCTTGTCAGATCGACACTTAATTCCTCGTTCCCACTTTCTTGCCCATGTTATTTCATCTAATCCTATGTCTTCTGCCAAAAGTCGTTCATATATGGTCTTCAGAATATCTCCCTATCCAATACGAGCGTTCCCGTAGCTTTCGCTTTTGTAGCCAGAAAATCTGCTCTTTTATTCCTTCGCATCCTGCATATCCCGGACAGAATATCCACGTGATTCCCTGCAATGTTAGCGTGCTGGTGCATAGTATCCACTCATGCCGCATTAGTCCATTTTTAACTTTGCGCAATGCCGATTGAGAATCAGAGACAATAATTCCTCTGATAACTTTGTTTTTCTGCAATCCACTTCAGAACTGCAGTGATTGCCTCCACTTCCATTCTCATGCTTGATGTTGTAGATAACAAACCTCTGTTTTGTCTGCCACAGTTTTCCCTTTATTCTAGCTGAAAATCCCCAGCCAGATCTTACACCCCGATGAACAGAACCATCGGTGTACACTACTGCTTCATCTAGTCCAGCGCCCGGCTCTCTATCGTAGTTGGCTAAACCGGATTGCGCGGAGACCGGGTGACGAACTCCTTGTGGTCCTGGTTCAATCCCGGGGGTAGGCAGGAAAGCCACATTTTCTCCCAGATTTACGGTATTTACAATGGAATCAAGGCCGAAAGGTTGCGATATCCATAATACCGAGCCTAAGGGTAAACAAAAACTCATGGCTTCTGGATACTAAAACAAACAAATAAATCTAGTCCAACCTTTCCGTCTATCAGTTGTTGTAGCTCTATTCTGCCATACCGGTACACCGATCTCTACATTCTCTTCCTAACGTGATAATGACATGAAAGAAACTGCTGTGGGTGTTCGTGTCGATCCATTCTTGCCCTCTGTGTATTTGACTGACTGAGGACGCTGTCTCGATGGTATCTTCAGCTAGTGCCATCCATGACTTTCCTCTTTTTCCTCCGGTCTTTTTTAAAATCGTTCAGACTACCATTTAGCGGGTGCCTTTCGTCATTGATAACTCGTATATAGGCCTTGGCTTGCGCCAGTTACAGTCTAGACTTCACTAAAGTCAGCCCAAGCATATACTTCATTGTTTTAACTGGGGTGACCTGTGTGCAACCCAAGACGATTCTCATCCCTTCATTTGGAATCCTTTCAAGCGTTGTGCACTGTGAAGCAGATGGGGTTAATATTCCTAGATCATAATCGGTTACAGAAAGGACCAAATGGTTGAACAATAAAACTAATAATCTATGTTCCATGTGTGTCGCCACCGTCGTCTTCAGTGCCGCCAGGCCACGCTTGCATTTGATCATAGTCTGCTCCACGTGACATCTGTAGGACAGACTGCAATCAAACGTCAGACCTAAGTATTTCAACTTATCTCTTCTTTCAACATTGATACTCTTCATGGATATGTTAGGCAAGTCTTGCTTCCCAACGCTGTTATTCAAAGAGCGCCACAAAACACTGGCCTTCTCTTGATTTACCCTTGACCCTGTCTGTTCACACCACTCCGTCATCTCATGCAAAGCACTTTGCAAATCTCTGGTCATGTCGTGCCTGTCCGACCGGCTTGAATACATGAGGATATCATCTGCAAATGTCAAAGTTTGCTCTGATGCAGTGAACTGATTTTTTTTTACCAGACTTGTATATGTGTTAACAAGACACGTGACAATGGTGATAGCTGGGGAAGGCCTGGGCAAATGCGTATTGGATCAGATCTCCGTGTTCCCAAACAAAATACCACTGTTCTTTCCAACAATGCTGCCCCCATCCAGTTTAGCTAACCAAGGGTTCACACCACATTTCATCACTCACTGCAAAAGATATGTGGTCAACGCTGTTATAGACATCTTCAAAAATATCGGCGACTGTTTAGTGCTTTCGCTGAAATCCTTCATACATAGCAGAGGCGAACGTTTCAGCTTGTTCCATGTTGGCCTATAGCTGCCCATGGTGTCCGGCAGCATGCCCATTATTTTTAAGTGTAACATCACTTTCTTCGCCACAATTTTTTCTAGCAGTTTGCCATACACATTTTGGATGGTATGATTTTGTAACTGCTGAGCTGCGATGGATCCCTGCTTGGTTTTGGAAATAGTCTAAGAAAGCTATGTAACCAGTCATCTGGTACTTTTGACGTTTGGATACTATCATTAAATTCCCTCACAACTCGTAATATTTCATCACTAGCTAACTGTTTGATATGGCAATAGCGTACACCGTCTAGCCCTGTAATTTTTTCTTTTGTCTCGCAATGCCACTTTTATGTCGACTTTAGCCACCAAGTCTTCATAATCGTTGACTATGACAGTGCTATGTCTGAGATTCTCTAGAGTGTTGCTCCAATCTATCCTGTTCTTTATCCGTTTGCATTAAATACAGCCTAAAAAAAACTCTTGCCTCTTCTCCTTGTCGCTTGTTAATATTTTACGACCTGAATTTTGAATATAGGCTATGGCATTTGACGAGTGGTACTTTTTTTTTTTAATTCATCAGTGCAAATTTCAGAATTTATGTAGCGGGTCTCCCCTGCTCCGTCTGTCACAGAATTCTCCTAAATGCTTTACTTGGCCTCTTTGGAACAGATTTTAAATGCATTAGGTTTTGTATATCTTGATGTTTTCGTTCAACATTTTCATAATTTGCACGTCTTAGTTTTCGTGCTTTCTGTCATGCATTCGCAGCCAACGTTTTTGCTTTACATGCCTTTTCCATCTGTTCGTTCCACCACGATGGTTACACAAATGTTGTTTTTCGTATCTTTTGTCTGACAGTTTGGCGCAACTTATGCAATGTACCAATCTGATCTTTATTGGCCGTATATCTAAACGTGTGTCGTGGTTGCATTTCTCTAACCGTCTGTCCATTTGGGATGAGAACAACGAATGCCAGATGGTCACTTTCTTCGCCCCAAGAACATTCCAGCGCATTGTGTTTGCATCAGTACTGGACGCTAAAGCTAGGTCGATCACTCCATCCGAGTGTCCGGCTCTCTCTATGCTAATCTTGTGGCACGACCATCGTTTAAAACAATGAAGCTAGTGCTTAGTATGGCCTGACTCAGTGCAACTCCCTGTATGTTTTCTGTCTGATTTCCACACTCTTTTGACCGAGAGTTAAAATCACCAGCTATTAAACATTTTCCATCCTACTCCTCCAAATCTGCTAGGAATTCCAATGCGCCTTCGTTCGGAAGTTAATCCACATGCGCGTATGAGTTGAAGATGCACCAGTAGTGGTGGTCTATTTGAGAAACTAATCCTTGAATTTCAAGCATGTCACTGTTAATCTTCTCTGTACCTAGCCATTGATGTTGGACCCCATGCTTGACATTTATTGCTAGACCTCGATTTTGTATTCACTGCAGCATTCATATCCTGGATTGAGTTATCTTTTATTCTGGTCTCCTGGATCATAAGGATATTAAAGGCGTACATTATTTTCTGCAGTGTGTGTGCTTCTTGCTTTGCGCTTCGGTAATACCAGTTTTCAATACAAATGTACTTTAAAGACCATTTGTCTGTTTTTCTTCTAGTCCTCTTCCTTCCAGCTCTGTTCTTTCTCTCCTTCCTCATTCTCCCTCTTCCTCTTCTACTCCTGCCATCATTTACTGTGAGTATCGACGTCAGAGCACGATCTCCGTAGCTCCCGCGAAGATAAAGAAGGTTCACCTCCGACGGGACTCGCCCCGCAAACCCCGGTACTGACAAGGCAGCAGGAGATGTTCTTGTTTGTAAGGGGAGTCCCCTCCCAAAAATACTTCAGGAATATGGTTTCCCCCCCACCTCTCTCTCTTTCTCTGTCTCTCTGTGTTGTATCTTGTAGATATTTGGTCTCAGGGCTGCCGGAACTTGTACTTTCGTACTATCTGACCCTAGTAATACATTTTACCCCACTAGGACATCACACAAACGCTTAACTCCCAATGACACAAAGTGCCACCATGTGGATGAGGATCACTCGTGGAGTGGTCCCGGAAACCGCGTTTAGCAATTTGGCCATATTTACGGCCGGGCTATATTGCGGCCCCTGGCAAAGAGCCAGCGTGGGGCTTCGATATTAAAAAAAAATAGCATCTCACAAGGAGATGACTAGATTAGACGAACACCATGGCTGTTGCTGGGGCCCTAAATATAGCCTGACGTCTGGGGTTTCCGTGTCCTCTCCATGGGTGATCTTCAGCCGCGAGGTGGCACTTTGGCTCACCGGGCGTTTATCGCTTCTGTGATGTCCTGGCGGGGTACAACTTACCTACCCATTGATGTTTTATTTTATTTGTTTCATTCTCAAATCAAAACTATTGCTTCAGGACATTTTTTCTTGTAGCTGTGAGTTGATGACGCTCAACTCCACCATAACATCACAACGAGGCTTAAACATCCGGTGACAAAGTGCCACCATTCGGATGAGGATCCCTGGCAGCAGCAAGGATAGGGTTTTAAAACAACCAAAAATTACGTCCCACACATTGGGAAATAGTAGTGGGTGGCTGTTAGTAAGTGAATTTTACTCCACTAGGACATCATATTGAGCGATAAACATCCGGTAACACAAAATGCCACCATGCGGATGAGGATCACCCGTGGAGAAGTCCCGCAAACTGAGTTCAATCGTTAGGTTAAATTACGGCCACCGGTAAAAGCCTGGGTGGGGCTTCAAAATAACGACACATAGGGACGACGGTGGTTATAAGTGACTTGCTTGATTTTTGTAAACCACCAGGACATCACACAAGCGATAAACAACCGGTGACACAAAGTGTCACCATGCGGACAAGGATCACCCGTGGAGAGGTCCCAGAAACCTCTTTCAGATGTTATGGCCACATCTGTGGCCCAGTTATATCCAAAGCCCCCCGGCAAAAGCCAGGGTGGGGCTTCAAAATAACGAAAAATTGCATTCCACAAGGATATGACTAGGATGAATGCTTGCTTGATTGCTGTACCCCACAAGGACACCACACAAGCGATAAACAATATATATATAAAGGTAAAGTCGGGAGATTTGAAACAGCGTCATTGCACGCGGTTATAAACCATAAGTGCTCTGCCACCAGTGTGGACAGCTGAAAAGAAACTGTCCGCCTGTGTGGCCATCCGCACGCAACTCTGTAGCCACAGCGATCTTTCTCCATTTACCCCAGAGTGTTAACTCTGGTACCCATTAACTAGAGGCTAGGTAAATTCCGGGAACCGCCCGGTTCGAACACCGGTCGTGGGCAGCAGGATCGGAAAGCGTCAGCAGTGTAAGAAGCAACTTGAGGTATTATTTGTGCTTAGCCGCCTACTTTATCCTTAGTAAAAGATGGCCATCTGACGTCACAAATTATTGGTTTTTCCCGGCGGCTATGAGCCGCCTTCTTTAGCCTTAATAAATATCGATCAGGTGGGGGATGACGTCACGAGTGATTGGTTTTTCCGGACAGGGTGAAGATATATGAAATCGACACTCTGCATTGTTTCCAAAGACTCATTCCTGGGGTGTCAGCGTTTTCTTGAAGGATAATGAAGGCAAATCGATATTTCTTTGGTGCAGAGCCATATTTATGACAAAGTGGAGGATGACTCAATTCAAACAGGTAATATGAAATGCCTTGAGGGTGAGGTTCTCTTATGTTTGATAGGTATAAAGGGTCGATGGGAAGGGGTGTAAGGGGCAGCCTATCTGACTTTATAAATAAGTGTTCGAAGGTTCTGACGGAGAGACAAGTACAAATATGGTTATTACATTACCCAAAAATATAGGGAACAAGGAATCTAGCCAGGTGTTTGTATTTCGTAGGGGCGTTTCGAAAGATTCTCTTATTATCTGTATTTCTCACATTTTAACTATTTAAACAAGAAAAACGCAGTGTGGTATTCACATAAACAGTTTGTTATTCGGTATATAGAAACATCTTTCAGGGGTAAATCATTACCTTATTTCGGCAAGTATACAACAAATAGACATTGCAGTTATTACAAATTACAGAAACACTTGATACATCAAATATTTATAAACGGCAAGAGTACAATAAATTTAAAATAGACAGTGCAGTTATTACAGTTTAAAGGAACACTTGATACATCAAATATTTATAAATACAGATATTATGGTTATTATATTTAAACAAATTCAAAATAAAGTCCAACAGCACTTAGCGCATTAGACTTAAAAATAGACATTACGATTATTATAATTTAAAGAATCACTTGATACTTCGAAAATAGTATGGTTATTATATTTAAACAAATTCAATAATACTTTTTAATTCAACGCTTTGCACAGCAAATATTTATCAATACATGTATTATGGATATTCAAAGATGCAATAAATGTCAAGTAGACACTATTTTAAGCCAACAATATCACAGTGCTTCGGGTAAATTTACAATGAATTCACCAGGAAAATAAAAAAAGCTGCTGCAGTGTTAGATGTTTAAATTTTATATTAGGAACCAGGAAACAACACCACAAAGAATGGATAAGTAGTCAAATCATGGACTATATTGCCAAGCGAAAAAGAAGAAAGAGCCTCATAAATCACACTAAATCAGAACGTCAGAAAGACAAACTAATGTTACAATATAGCGAACTAAATAGAATGACCAAGAAAAGTGCCAGAGCTGACAAGAGAAGATTTATGGAAAATCTTGCAGAAACAGCAGAAAATGCTGCTAAAGCACATAATCTACAAACCCTACACAAAATTACCCAGCAAATTTGCGAAAACAGAAACAATTATCACAGCATACCCATCAGAGATAACCAAGGCAGACTGCTCACCACAGAACAAAAACAAGACATGCAGTGGACTAAACACTTCTCCTACCTCTTGAACAGACCTGATCCTGAAAATCCCCCAGATATTCAACCAGCCTTTCAGGACATTGGCATTATTACTGAACCACCAAGCAAACAAGAAATCCTTAAAGCTATCAACACTTTAAAGAACAACAAAGCACCAGGCAAAGACGAACTGCCAGCAGAACTTCTCAAAGTAGATCCCAACACAACTGCTAGCATTCTAGAACCATTGTTCAAGGATATTTGGGAAAAAGAAGTGTTGCCTGATGACTGGACTGAAGGAACAATAGTCAAAATCCCTAAAAAAGGAGACTTAACAGACTGCAATAATTGGAGGGGAATTACTCTATTCTCAGTACCAAGCAAAATATTTTGTAAATCATCATAATACGGCTTGAAAAAGGAGTAGATAAATGCCTACGAGTGGAACAAGCAGGATTCAGAAAGGGCAGAGGAACAAATGAGCACATCTTCGCCATACGTAACATTTTAGAACAATGCAACGAATGGCAGAGAAGTATATATATTAATTTGTGGACTTTGAGAAAGCTTTTGACAGCGTCCATATAGACGGTCTGTGGAAAATTTAACGACATTATGGAATTCCAGAAAAACTAGTCAACATAATTGCTCTCTTCTATAAAGACTTTTCCTGCAGTATAAAAAATTACAATACATGTTTCCCAGTAAAGACGGGTGTAAGACAGGGATGTGTTGTGTCATCTCTCCTCTTCAACCTTGTGATTGATTGGATACTAAAGAACACAGTAGACAGGAAATTAAGAGGCATACGATGGACTCCATTCACCATGCTTGAGGACCTTGATTTTGCAGATGATATAGCACTCCTATCACATAAACATGAACATATACAAGAGAAAAGTAACAGACTAAACTGCACAGCAGAAATGGTGGGACTGAGAATAAATACAAAGAAAACTAAGATCATGACAAACAGTCCAAACCAACAACCAGTGACCATAAGTAACCAATCACTTGAAAATGTAGAACATTTCACATATCTTGGCAGTGTAGTGTCCCTACTGGGCGGGACAGAGTATGACACACAGTCATGTCTGAACAAAGCTACAGCTGCTTTTGGAAGGATGAGGCAAATCTGGAAATCCAACAATTACTGCAGAGGAACCAAACTCCGACTCTACAAGAGCATCATTTTGCCAATTCTTCTTTATGGAGCGGAATGCTGGAGAATGACCAAAAAGGATGCACACAAGCTGTCCACCTTCCACCACACATGTCTACGTAGAATTATCAAAATATTCTGGCCAGATACAATCTCAAACACTAAACTACTTCAAGCCACAAACCAAGAAACTTTAGACAGTATGATTACCAAGAGAAGATGGAAATAGCTTGGCAACGTTATAAGAATGACTTCTGATATACCTGCCAAAACAGCTCTCACATGGACACCAGAGGGAAAGAGAAAACAGGGGCGCCCAAAAACAACATGGAGGCGAACGATGGAAAGTGACCTGAGTGCGGCATCTTTGACATGGAAAACTGCACTGAAGATTGCACAGGACAGGAAAGCATGGAAAGTCCTCTCTGAAGCCTCATGTGCCACTAGGCATAACGAGAACTGATGATGATGATGAATTATACTTTTTAATTCAACGCTTCGCACAGCAAATATTTATCAATACATGTATTATGGATATTCAAAGATGCAATAAATGTCAAGAAGACACTATTTTAAGCCAACAATGTCACAGTGCTTCGGGTAAATTTACAATGAATTCACCAGGAAAATATTAAAAAGCTGCTGCAGTGTTAGATGTTGAGAGGATAAGTAGAGAAACCATCAGCTTGGACTTGTCTTTTAATGTAAAAGTAAGATAGAGAATCTCTGTGTTGGTTATATGTAAAGACAGAGGCTCAAAACCTTTATTGATGCCTCCTTGGGATTGTTGAGTGTTGAGTACTTGTAAAAACGTTTCTTTATTCAACGTATTGTGGTGTTTGCTGAGCCCTTTGGTGCTGGTTTTGTCGTATTTACCGAAACAGTGATATGTTTTACTACAGAGCGATATCAGCCCGTCTGTCAGGGGCCAGATCGGCTGCGGGATGAACGGAGTTGATGATAGTGAATCATCATGTTTGAACGAGCTGACCCTCAGTAAAACTCAGTGTGACACCGGGCAGCTTGACCACGGAATAAATTGGGTCGAGTTAACTGGCTAAGTCCATGTCCCAAGGTTAACATGTATTACCGCGTGTCGAGAGATGAATGCGGGAGGGGAACAAAAAGCTTGGACAGAGCTTGCTGGAGAGTTGTGTAGTAGGGATTTGAACTGGACGAGACGTATCGCTCTGACTAGGTAAACGTATTTTAGTGACGGTTAGATTGAATAGTGTTTGTGGTTAGTATTTTTTAGATAGGCTGTGTTTCCGATTAATGTTTCGACAAGATAGCGTAGAGTTAATGTTCCTTGTATGGTAGACGTTCCACGCAGTATTTGTTAAGCAGCTAGTGAATGTGTGACACGCATTGTTAATGGCGGTAACACTGCCCAGTCACACTTAGGCCATACACCTTACGTCTGTCACTGAGTCCCGCGTGGCAATAGACGGCGGCTTAGTCAGCACTGATAAACTGTTAGTTTGGAATCGTGTCCTTGGGGATCCATGGGAACGGATCGGGTTGACCAGTGAATGTAAAAGCTGCTCAACGCCGGCGTTTCGGTTAAGGACTGCCCGCTCGGTTGAGGTGCATTAAGTTGTATTGTTCGTTGTACATTAAAGATTATGTTTGTAATCAGCAGGTGTGTGTCTTGAGTGTGTCGTAGGGTAGTAATCTGGTAATCTGGTAATCCTAGTTTCAGCTTCATAGCAAACGGGTAGGGTAGTGAAGTCTGTTAGCTGGCCTACCTAGCGAGCCATAGAAAATGAATATAGTAAAGTAGGTTTCTGACAGATAATGGGTGCTATCGTCCTTAGGAGTTGAATGTGGGATATTGACAGATAATGGAGTTGAATCTGGGATAGTGACAATTTATATACATTATTAGCTGTTGTGTGACTTGTTACGTTTATAGTCGTCTCTTCGCAAAGTCAGCACTAGGTTATATAGGTTATCGTTCTCTTAAAAATTAGATTTAGCTTTTGAATTGATTTCTTAATCTATGATAACGTCGGTGGGATGGCTCCCTTAATAGTGACAACGTGATCGAAATCATTTCCTAATAGTAGATAGTTAGATCGAGAGTTAACTTGTATAATTATAGAGGCTAGTTTGTGATCATGTGTTACATTGTGGTGTTATTGTATCGATTGAATGTCCCTAGAATTAATAACTGATTGTGTTAGGAACATCTGGCGTCTTGACGAGTAGGATAAACGACAAAGACATAGTGTGCAAACAGCATATGTTTTATTTTTGGTGTGCCACGTGTTTAGTGAGTAAGCGAAGAACCTACAAGCTCCAACTGAGGCCCTTCGTCTTCAGTATCATCAATTGCAATCCTGTTCATCTTACTGTTTCAAGGGGCATCATGGATCCCAGGCTGGAAAACAGATAAGTTGTGTCTTGATTGTGGTGTTGTGCTGTGGTCTTGTTCTCTTGCCCGTGGTGTTCACAGAAACATCCTGTCAAGTGTGCAAATTATTCAACGAGGATTGTAAACTGACATGTGGTCACAAAATACTAGACACATGTACAGCCAATTCTGCGGCTAGTTTTGATGGTAAACTCAAGTTTAGTAAAGGTTAATTAACGACCAAGAGTGTTTGATTTTGAGAGACAGTGGCGCCACAGTGTTAGGCATCAAAAAGAGTTTTGAAAACGACAGTGATTATACAGGTGAACAAATTGTATGTCGTACATTCTCAAGTAGAAAGGAGCGATATGAATTAGCATGGGCTAATATCAGATCTGCCTATTGTACAGGTAGAGCTAAATTTGCAGTCCTATTGGACCCAGTTGCGGATGTGATCCTTGGTAACTGCAAAAATGTGAAAGATGTGTCCGAGAGTGATGTGATCAGATGGCAAAATGAAAATATTGCACATAATGTTGTGACAGGACAACAAACAGTGAGAGAGGATGACGAGAGTAAGAGGGAGAGAATGCAAACAGTTATAACGTTTTTACCTCCTACTCACAATACAATTAAAATGAATTCATCTCAAAACAGAGAGACGATATTACTTTAAATAAATGTTTTCAGCTGGTAAATTCTCCAGAGAAATCTACCAGTATAATACGATGCGTTGAAGTACTTTCCAGCAACCCAGAACCTTCTTACCCCATCCTAGGAGACACTGCATGTAAACTAGTTGATTCTCCCGAAGAACATCCCTCAGACGAACAACTTTTAACTAAGTTCTACAATAAAGTTTTAAACATTCAAAAGCAGACTGTTCTACCCAACACATACAAACATAAATCAGTGACATCCCCCACTGCAAAATTAGATCTCGCAATTGACCCCACTACTAAAATAGAAGATGTTCTCACAGAAATGGAAAACAATTCCATTGAACATAGGAAAACAAATTGTAAACTCTCTAAAAACTTCCACATTTTCTTTATTAACCATATTTATTTCAGTTGTTGCAACCTACATAAAACATAAATGAATTGTCATTGGTGATGTTGTAAACTATGTAACAACAATCAGATCGGTTGTTAAAAGAATAAAAGAATTTGGACTGACAGTCCAACTTTCTAAATTTGAAAAGGTTTTTGGGAAAATTGATCTTTTAGGGAATAACATTTCAAAGGGAACACTTATCAGTGATCACAAAATTATTTCCAAAATTTTGCACCTTGAAATCCCTACAATTAAAAAGGTGTCCCGAAGCCTACTTGGGACCATCAATTACAAAAAGAAATGTATCCTAAATATCTGGTAATAAACTGGATGTGCCAATACGATTGAGTGGATCACAGAACTTGATCAGGCCTTTGCCATAATCAAGTCTTTGTCCTCCAGTTCCCATATTTTAAAATTATATAATTTCATATTGCATCTTATCCTCAGGTGTTATACCAACGTCACAGATATTGCAGATGGCCTATTACAACTCAAACGCAACATCCAACATCCGATATGTTACATCAGTAGGAAGCTGACCCCAGCAGAGGTGAGGTATGCAACATCAGAACAAAAATGTCTTGCAGTCGTCATTTGCATCTCCAAATTTAAAAGGTATCTTTTAGGATGACCTTTCTTACTACAAACAGATAATAAACCATTGCTGGTTATCAAAACAGGAGCGCCCAAGAATAACAGAATCGCACGTTGGGCACTGCTTCTCCAGACTTATCAGTTTGAAATAACACATATTGAAGGTGCACAGAACAACTTAGCTGACCTTCTCAGCAGATTGTAAACATTTTTTTTAATTGCTACATTGGTACTACAGTGTAAAAACATCACAATCTGAAATGATACCATCATGCTGAAGTTTGCAGGTAGCCATACCAACGTTACAGGTAACAGTACCTACAGACTGACTTCTTCAGATAACTGTGTCTATAGTCTGAACTCTACAGAGAATGTTACATATAAACTAAATTCTACACATAACAGTGCGAAGAGATGATATCCTACAGTAATGAAATAATGAGTTCTACAGATATCAAGTATTAAAGCATTGAACTATTACAATTGCAAAGACTTGAATTTTACAGTCAAGAGTTCCAATATACTTAATTAGACAGTTACCAGTGCCATCATAGATTTCATATACAACTGTGCTTAGCACTACTGAACTACAAATAAATGGTATGCTTTATATTTGACAATGCGTCTACACGTAAGGCAAGAAAGGACAGTTTGTTTCTTCTAACAGTTCTACTGAAACGACCATTGAACAGAATTCAAGAAATAACACTGGTCTAGTGCTTTTAAATTATAGCATTGAAGCTTTCATCATATAAATGTCTACATAAGACAAGTTTTGCAGAATTAGCAAAAGCTATTGAGCTATCGATTTGACATTGTAACATGTTAGTTCCAGTGTGCAGATGCAAGTTATCAGTGATTTGATGCCACATTACTCAATGATACAACTGAAAGTGCCAATTTAAAACATTCAAGAAATGGCATTTCAATTTTTTTGTTCCAGATTGTTAACTTATTTAGTACCATTCTCAGCGGTACATCTGAAACCTTCAATATATAAAATCCATGTAATAAACTAATAACATTCAGATATAACAGTTGATATTCTCCAATGGCCGAATTCAAATTAACACTGATGTGCAGTGCGGCGGAAATTGACAGTTCGAAAGGAACATTTCCCAATATACTTAAAAAATTTTTACATCACGTACCTCTCCTAAGAATGATTTACCAGAAGTCAACAGAACTTTTAAGAAATTCCATATTTTGACTGCGTTGATTTCAAGACCAACATGAACATTGAAGTATTTGGTGTTCCACTTCTGAAAATACCAAAGTATAAACTGTGTGATACTATTTCTGGATGAACAGTTTTCAGTGGATCTGGACTTCATGCTAATCATGGATCAAGGTTCTTCAAAGTGTTTGAGAGAAATGCAAGTGAAATAAAATTGTGTGCAAGGATGTGTGACATAGTATTACTATATGTGTGTATCCTATATTGCATACACTATGCAATATTTGTTGGGTAATGCATATATCATGTTATAATGTGCATTAATATATACGTTACGTGTGATATTTGTTGCCTAATATATATGTTATATGTCATATTTGTTATGTACTATATTTGTTAGGTCATATATGTTGTGCAAGGTATATGTTGTACGTCTTATTTGATGTATTGTATATATATATTATGTATTTCATACTTACACTTCATTTGGCATTGAAATATTTTGGTTAATAATTATAATGCATATGTATACTTTATTTAATTTTGATTTTTAACATTTTTCACTTAGGTTGAGAAATATTTTTTCCCTTTTCTTTTCTATTTTGTTCTAATAAGTTAAGACATAGAGGATAATTTTTTTTTTCTTTTGGTTTTTCATGTTAAAGTCATTAAAAAAAAAATATGTTTCTTAAAAAAACTAAACAATAGGTAAAAGTTAAGTGCAACAAGTTGTTTGTTGTGAAGTCAACCACATTTGGGTTTTGGTGGACGACAGCGCAACTGCCAACTTGCTGCATGAACTATGTGACTAAGTAATTATGTAGATGTAAATGTATCTGTAATTGTGACTGAAATATAAACATGACGAATTGTAGACTATAGGTTAGACGGTATCTAACTAAAATTTAATTTTAGGATTTTACTTTATTTTTCCAGAACTTTGAATTTATTTTTGGAACACCTATAGTTTGCAGTGTCATGACTACTAGTATTGACTCATACAAGCTCTACCCGCTGAAACAATGATCGTATACTAGGCAACAGGTTTTGCGTCTAAACATGACGTTTATCGAGTTGAATGGAAACTAACATATCCTTGGTTTGCCGACTGCTGTAGGTAGGCACAAGGTGCTGCAGGCGAAGTCATACCTCAGGGTAGCTGCAGACACACGAAGCTCTGGGTGCAGTCAAGGGTCAGCGGCTGATAAGAGGGAAGTTATGGATCGCTTAGGCAGAAGACACAATCTGACAGGTTTGCATCCTTGAGAACATTAGGCGAGGTGAGAAGTGGGTCAAAGTGCCACCTGAACAGTCAGACTTGTGTAGGGTCATAATCACACTGAGCCGGGAGTGCAGACACTGGACAGAAGGTGCCACAGAGGTGCAAATTCAGCAATTAATTCAAGATAATGCTCGCTCAGAGGATTTGATCATTTACACATACGGTTCAGTGTCAAGAGGCAAAAGAAGTGCTTGGGGTTTCGAAGCAAAAGTTAATGGTCGACGTTTGGTTTATGAGAGCCTAGCATATGATACCACAACATCCAACTTAAGAATGGAGGTGGAGGCGGTCACTGCAGCTTTCCGCTGGTTAGACATACGATACACACACATCGTGATTGTAACTGACTCAGAAAGCATGCTGAGGAAGATCAGGACAGGCATGTTTCGTGCAGAGTGGCATGCCTCGCTGTGGAGGACACAGGTGAGGAGTATTGTCTGGATTTTTTCACCGGAGGCTACCAGTGTGTTGGGAAATGAGCAGTCGGACAGATTGGCTGGCTTTGCACAACCTGGTGGAATACTGAAGCATGATTAGGCAGACGTGGTTAGTGCCTTGTGGGAGAGCGTGTACAGTTTGGCGGAGCAGATGGATCACCACAGTCTGGTGAGATTGATGCAGGGGGGAGTGACGAGAGGTTCTGGCAGATGCTCGAGGCTCAGATGAAAGGCAAGACGGGCGTTTAATCAGAATGCTATTGGTACCATTAGTTTTGGAACTCTTCGCTGCTGCTGGAGATGGGGACGAAGCGCTTATGGGAATGCCCCGAGTGCTGTGATGTCGGTTCTTGAATCAAATCAAATAAAATCATGGACACTCACGCGAAAGTATCACTAACCAAAGTATCACTATATTTTAAAGTGTAGTTTTCAAATAACCGAAACTGTGATAATCATTATTGTGTCATTTTTCTTTGGTAATCACTTTCATTATTTCCAAAGATAATGCCTAATTAAACATCCAACATTACATGTGGGAATATTTAAAGTCAAAGTGATCTCGGATATAAATATCCAATTCACAAACGTTTCTAAAATAAAATAATAAAAATGTACACACCACAGTCACAGCCCTGACATATGGAACTTGAAATTGCTGAAGAAACTACTACTACTAATATTATACTCTGTTAGGATATTTAACATCCTATATGCAAACTAACGTTCTTGTGATTCACTGTTTAATCTGTGATGAGAACGGCGACCTGTAAAAGATTTGTTACCTGGCCATTGAAAAAAATATATATTTACTTACGACTTACATAATCCACTGGCAATGAAGCTTACTTGTTTCCGGTTTGTTAAGCATGACGTATTGTTATGGAAGATTGTTTTGAGATTAGATATTAACTGTTGTAATCAAATAGTAAACAAACTAGTACCAGTGGGTCATCTCAGTAACATAATTTACCAACATCAGCGGCTTTTTGTTTCCATCATTCTAGAATTGTCCAATCCTTGCGACGACCTTGTGCAGACACTGTGCTTTGAGGTAAATACTAAATACTTTAGTCAAATTTTCAAAATAATTTTTTTCTCTATATTTTCCATATTAAAATTGTATTTTACTTTTAAATCATACAGGTGGATAGAGGTTGAAAAAAAAGTACCTCAGCTGTAAAGCATGTATGTAAATTCTAAGCGGAGATATAACATTTTAGTGACGGAAACTACCCTAACATAAACAAATTCAAATTGTTAATCATTTAATGTGTAAGGTGACTGACAAGATGGGGCGGCCTGTCCCAACAAAGCAAAACAGGAGCTGAAAAGACATAATTTATATGTTTAATGGCTATAACTTGTATGTTTTTTTTTTTTTTTTGCCAAACCCTAAAGTAACTTTATATCATTGTGTTCGGGGCAGCAAACCCGGACTGAAAATACTATCCTTTTAGAGATATGATGTAACGCGTTAGCATTAAAATGGCTGCCAGTTTGTTATTATTAACAAAACGCAGAAGGAATTAATAAATATCGAATAGTGAGAATAGCAAGGTGTATATGTTGGATGCAGGCAGGTGAGTCTGTGAGGCAGATCTACCTGACATATCTATATTTTTCCCCGTGTGGGTTCCGGGGCCCCATTGTGGTGACAACAAAAATAGACCCACTGCCTCCACAATAAGCATGTCATAGGAATCGACTAATTGGGGACTTTCTTCAAAGTCAGAGTGCATCTGCCCGAGTGGCAAAGAACAACCAACTACACACAAATAAGCCAGTAAACTCAAGCACGGGCACAATGCCAAAGTCCACATGGACAACAACCAGGACTTTCCACCCGAGCTTATTACAGCCAGTAAATTGTTGGATGCGAGTTCTTGAGACAAATCTACTGGACAAATCAAAATTATGGTAACAAGTCGTGTGACCTAATAAAATCAAAATGGCCAGCGGGGTATAATTACTAACAAAACACCATAGGAAATAATGAATATTGGACAGCGAGCATGGCAAGATATGTATTGTTGGATGTGGGTTGTTGAGGCGAATCTACCAGGCTTAGCTATATCTTGATATCGAGTCATGTGATTTAATTAATATTAACAAATGGCCACCAGTTTATTTTCTTAATGAGGACTCTTACAGACCAATAGTATAATTACGTTTCTTGCTTCACGCAATCTGTGTAATCCAGTTGACACAAATAAAAACAGTGTTTATAAAAAATCTATAAGCAAGCAGCTAACACTTGCATAACTAATGAGCCAAATAGCATCAGGTTGACATCATTTGCCTCTGCTCTTTGGCTATGCCAGCCTGGAAAAAAAAAAAAATAGCTATTAAAATAAGCACATAATTTAATAACTTTAATTAACTGAAAAATAAGTTGTAACTTTTGGCACACAGTCATGGTACTTTGTGTGCTCGAAAGAAAGAGAGAGATACTTGTCCAAAATGGGCAGTCTCATGGAACAATCTAAAGGTCATAGTAACTAATTATAGTAAATTCAACAGGTATTTTATAATTAATAAAGTAACTAAAACTACAAAATCCAATCAAACTGGCCAATATAATAACAAGAAATATATTTGAATTTAAAAATAATTAGCAACTTAACCTACCATATAAATATCACAGCAATAATGCTATTCATCCAGGAAGCAAAAATCAAACCAAACAGAGGGGCTGAAAGGCTCACTTGTTAGCCACAAACTGCATTCCTGTGAGACGTATGTATACTAAACAAATATTTTCATCCTAAAAATAAATACTGATTAGTATCTTACTCAAGTTACGGCTATCCTCCGAATAACGGGCGGTAAAGATGGCGGCTGCAAAATATCTTTTCGAGCCACAGTCACATGTCAATTGCGCACTTCCGGCGACTTAATGATTGATTGATAATATATTAATCATCAACTTTCTAAACAAAATAAAATATATGCATCTCCAAAAATACTACATTTTTAAACTACTAATACTAATAAAGTTTAGTTAGATGCACATCCCCTACTGGTCATTGCAAAACGAACCCTAGCATTTTTTGGCTATTGTGGTTTATCTGGGCAAATTTATGTCCAGTAGTTTGCCATTGCTCTCTGGACGGTCGGCTCTTGGTACCACTCTTTAAACCAATGCAAGAAACTGTACGCAGCTGGGATCCCACCATTACGAAATGTGTTTGCAACGCCTATGCCACAGACTAATACTAAAGTTTCATAATAAATAGTAAATATAAAACAATACTACCGAAGACAGTAAAAAAAAAAAATAGCCATAGTCTTAGTCCAAAAATTTGTGCGAGACATTTATTTAAAGTCAGTCTGGGTGTGAGGGAAGGGGTCAACAGGTAAAAAGGTCTGAAACAGGAAAGTGCTTCATGCACAATGATAGGTTATGCTGTAATGGTTAAAGATGAAATAAATATTAACTCTTTACGGACGTTTAGCCAGTATACTGGCGCTTAAGTCTATCTCTTAAAGACGGAAAGCCAGTTTACTGGCTCATGATAGAGACACTCTAATTTTGTTCCATTTGTAGGGTAAACAAACTTTTATAAACAAGTTTTTTTTAACAATTAGGATTAACAACAGGATGTACTTTCATTTGCGATGTTCATCCTGGTCGGTGCATTATTTTATGATTTAAAAAAAAAATTATTTAGATGAGATACAATTTTTATGTGACTTTTCTATAATAAATGATAAAGGAAAAGGTCTAGAACTGTCCATACTGCTCTATCATTGATGAATCCCTGCCAGATGGTGACAACAGTCTTGATATTATGATTGATATCTAAGGGACACATCTACTAGCGATAATTTAGTTTAGGATATGAAAATTTCACAAAATATTTCAATTAGATCAATGTTTCGATCAGCTGTTTTTCCGATTTTCGGTTGTTGTGAAAATTGACATGTCATACAAAAATGATTATAATATCCAAAGTATTTAAATTAATTGTTTCAAATAAAGACTAGCTAATACATAACTGAACAGAGAAGGCATGTGTATTCTTAGAATTGGATAGCAATGTTGTTGAACCAGTAAAAAATAAGGTTAGCACACAATTTTTTATGTTTAAAATTGTACTTTGTGTCAAACATCCTTGA
Organism: Candidula unifasciata; assembly: GCA_905116865.2. Classification (NCBI taxonomy): domain Eukaryota; kingdom Metazoa; phylum Mollusca; class Gastropoda; order Stylommatophora; family Geomitridae; genus Candidula; species Candidula unifasciata. The sequence continues at coordinate 149,242 of CAJHNH020000382.1, forward strand.
ATGTTGTGTGATTTTAATAATATTTTGATGTTATACTGACATTTAAGTAGTTTAGATTTATTCTGCACTCATTTATCTTTAATTTGATATATTATAAGTCCCGATACAGCACATACTTTTTCTTCAGCAAGGTTTTAGCTTTGTCGTGTTGCACTAAAAAAATTCCGCTTAAAATTAATGCTGTCCAAACCCCAGAAAAAATCCCGTCCTTAAAGAGTTAAATAACCTCAAGCCGTTTTATTACCCTTGTTACTGCATATGCACCCACTCTAACGTCAGCAGAACACGCAAAGGACTCTTTTTATGAGGAACTAGATAACTCAGTGAAATCAATTTCTAAATCTGACAGCATCTATATACTTGGTGATTTTAGTGCTCTCGTAGGGTGGGACTCAAACTTATGGCCAGTTTGTCTTGGAAAATATAATGTTGGCCACATGAATGAAAATAAGCAGAGACTACTGGAATTCTGCACTAGAAGTAACTTGTGCATCACAAACTCCTTTTTCAAGACTAAAGACCACCGTAAGGTGTCATGGAAACATCTAAGATCTGGCCACTGGCACCAGCTGGACCTTATTCTCACAAGGAGGCAGCACTTGAACTGTGTATCACTAACTCGCAACTACCACAGTGCTGACTGTGATACTGACCATTCCCTAGTTGCTGCAAGAGTTTGGATGAAACCATAGAGAATTTTCACCTCAAAAATAACAAATATATTCTTAGGTTAAATATTTCCAAAACTCAAAACCTGAAAAGTGTTTTCAGTTTCAACAACAGCTTGAAGATGCTTTCACTGATATCCAGGATAACTCTACAGCAAGCCTAAAATTGGATGAAATTAGAGAGACTGTTTACAAAACAGCTGCATCAGTCTATGGGATTAGAGAAAATAGAAGTAAGGACCGGTTTGAAGCAAATAGCCAGAAACTCCAACCTTTAATTGACAGCAAAAAGGCAATACTTCTCAGAAACAAGGAAAGAACAACAAGGAACACTCTCTTTGAATTAAGAGCAGCTAGAAATCATTTGCAAAAGGTAGCTAGGCAGTGTGCTGACAACTAGCAGTGGTGGTAATGTTAGAGGCGTGTATGAGGGAATCAAGAAGGCCATCGGTCCTACAATTTAAAAAAAAAAAGTGCACCACTAGAGAATTTGAATGGGGGGATTATTAATGACAAAGAAGAAACAGCTAGATAGATGGGTGGAACATTATCTGGAGCTTTACTCAAATAATACTAAACTAGCAGATGATGCTCTTAATGCCATGGAGACGCTACCAACTCTTGACTATCTCGACACATTTCCAACAGTTGTAGAAGTTAGGAATGCTATTGGTGAATTGGCTTCAGGGAAAGCGCCAGGCAGAGATGGAATTCCTATTGAAATCATCAGGAGTCTGAAAGACATTCTAACCCCACAGATCTATCAGCTAATAACACTCTGCTAGCAAGAGGGAGAGGTTCCGCAAGATTTCAAAGATGCAAACATCATATGTACAAGAACAAGGTTGATCGGAATGACTGCAATAACAACAGGGGAATATCACTGCTGTGTACTGTTTGAAAATGCTCATGAGAATTGTTCTGTGAATACCCCAGATCCTGGGGGATCGCGTTTACTTAGAATCCCAGAGTGGCTTTCATGGGAACCGATCTACCACTGATATGATATTTTCATTACGACAGTTGCAGGAAAAATGGCACTAGCAAAATCAACCACTGTATGTTGCTTTTATTGATCTTACCAAGGCATTTAATTTGGTTAGTCGAAAAGGGCTGTTTAATGCACTGAAGAAGATTGGGTGTCCACCTACTCTACTGAGTATTATTGAGTCGTTCCACACAGGTATGAAAGGTACAATCAACTTTGATGGTGTAACATTGGAAGAGTTTTTAATCAAACATGGAGTGAAGCTGGGGTGTGTACTTGCTCCTACCCTCTTTGGAATATACTTTTCACTTCTTTTGACACACGCCTTTCGAGATCAGGAGGGTGGTATTTTCATTCATTCTCAGTCTGACGGCAGCCTTTACAATGCACGCAGGCTGAATGCCAAAACCAGGATAAGAAAGGTACTTATCAGAGAGCTGCTGTTTGCAGATGATGCCGCAATAACCACCCTCTTAGAGGAGGAGCTGCAATGTTTACTATCTGCCTTTGCTGATGTGTGCTGTTAATTTGGACTAACAGTCAGCAAAAAGAAGACAAAGGTTATGGTGCAGGGTGTCAATGACAGACCTACAGGCTACATTGATGGTGAAGAGCTTGAGACAGTAGATCATTTTACCTATCTGGGTTCCACAGTGTATAGTAAACTATCGCTGGACCAAGAAATCAACATTAGGATAGGTAAGGCAGCAACAACAATGAGCAGATTAACAAAGAGAGTTTGGAAGAACAGAAAGCTCACAATTAAAACAAAAACCCTTGTCTATCAGGCTTGTGTTCTCAGCACTCTGCTTCATGGCAGTGAAACTTGGTCAACCTATTTGCACCAAGAGAGACGGCTTAATAACTTTCACTTGTGATGCCTAAGAAGAATACTTGGCATATGTGGCAGGACAAAATCACAGACACTGAGGTACTGGAAAGAGCAGGTACTACAAGTCTTTTCCATGCTCAGTCTATGAAGACTCAGGTAGCTGGGTCACACCTGGAGAATGGAGGATGGCAGTTCCTAAGGACATCCTTTATGGTGAATTAAAGACAGGAAGAAGATGTCGAGGCCGACCTCTACTACGTTATAAAGATGTGTGCAAGCTGGACATGAATGATACAGGTATTGAGGCGGACTCATGGGAACAAAATACCATGGACCGTGTTGTGTGGAAAGGACATATCAGGAAGGGAATGAGACTGAAGGAAGAAATAATTGAATTAAAGTTAATTAAAGGATGAGAGCTGAGCATCTGAAAAGAAAGGGATTAAACACAAATGTTGTTAGCAATGGTCCCGAAATCCCATGCTATCATTGTGGAAGGTTTTTTTTTACACGGGCGGGTCTTGCTAGTCACACTCGCCATCGCCATGGGCTGTGAGTCTCATGCCTTCTCATAGTGCAATATAACACTATCGTCTGGAAAGACGTAAAGGTGTTAGTGAAGGTGCCAGTGAATGGTTAAAGATGAACCAAAAATGAAATAACCACTTTTTAAAAATTTAAGTATATTTTTTTTAATTCTTAATTCAGTGTCTGTGTCAGTCTTTACCACAGAATACCTTAACAAAATTGTCCATGTCAAAAACTCTATTAAAAATAATATTTTCAGCTTTTAAAATGTTTAAATGATTCAGGGTTCGTAGTGGACCGGGAAATCGGGAAATTACCGGGATTTTTTTCGTTGACCTTGAACCGGGATTTTTAGCTTATAAAAGACATTCCGACCTTGAAAAGCCGTGAATTTTGACCGCGGCAATGAAATCGTCAGAAATCCTGTGTTTTTCAGCACAGGCAATTTTGGGGGAGCCATTTGGTTTTTTGGCCATTTGGCTAGTTTTTGGCTACTTTCGTTGTATGGTCGTTTCAGGTGTGAGGGCAGCTGATTATTGGCTATTTTCAGCCGAAATGGCTTGTTAAAGGCCAGGGGAGGGCGGGCTGTGTTGCAGATCATGAATACATGCAGACAGCAGCGGTGTGGCATGGGGCGGGAAGTAGCAGATTCCGTCTCGCGCGCGTGTGTGTGTGTGTGCCTTTGTTTCTAGCAAGTCGGGCAGAATGAACAATCGTTTATGGCCGTGGTTTCTAGAAAGGATAACATTGGGGGATGGTGGGGCTCGGTTCAGTTGTATTTATAAATAGAGTCGCCGTGGTGGGGGCTAAGCACGGCCTTCTCTATTAATTAGAGATGGCATTGGGGCTAAGCAAAGTGACTGCAGCTGGATTTCCCAGTTCTATTTTTGGCCTGGATTTATCTTTACAGTGTGTTTGGCGATCAGTATTGTAATTCCCCTAGATTCCGTCTCCTGCATTGTCTCTAACCCTCCCTTCTGATCTTCATCTTCTTCTCTTTCTCTCTATCTTTCCTTTTACTCTCTCATTTCCTGTCCCCCCTCCCCCTTTTTTCTATTTTATTTCTTGTTTAAATGTTTAGTAAATGTGCGGCTCCATAACTCTTCCTAGCAACTCAAGTACACAGGAAGTTGTATTGGGGGGGGGGGGGGGCATTCTGTGGGAACATGGTGGATATTTTCTTTTGATGTGTTTGTTTTCCTAGCGGCCTTAATCTCTGTCCATCTCCCTTCCCGCCCCCTCACATTTTGTCCTACCTGTTCCTCACTCTCTGCCTGTCTGTGTCACTGCTTTCCTCTCTTTCTCTTTGTATTTGCCACTCTCCCTCACTCCCTCCCCCCTCTCTCTCTTTCTTTCTCCATACCTTCAGTTGGTGTAGAAGGTTATGTGTTGCCTAGTGCAGAACATTTCATGTCCAACAGCTCCCCCTCCCTCACACACACATTAAATATATGTGTACTTTTAAAAACACATTTGCCGTCACCCCCCCCCTTTTTTTTTTTCCCTCCTCCCACATTGATGACACCTAGGGGAGGGAGTGCACCCCTTCCTGCTACCTTCTTCCCTCTATATCTCATCTTATTTCTTACTCCCTTCTTTCTCTCCCTGTCTCATTCCCACTCTATTTTCTTAAACTTTATTCTCTCGCCTCCTCTGTCTCACCCTTACCACCTCAGCCTTCTACACCACTTTCCACCACCTCCTCTCTCCCCTCCTTTCTGTAATTGGAAAACCAGAAATAAAACGAAGTCCACTGCTGCCCTGACCTATTTATGTGTCTGACCTATTTATGTGTGTGGGTAAACTTCTCTATTTTCCACCAGTGGTGGGAAGGGATCCCCTGGACTTTTTTTTTCTTCATAAAATGACCTTGGCTCTCAGGTCACCAGCCTTAAGTGTAAGAAATTGAATTATTGTTGTCACACACAGATAGGGCAAGCAAGGGGCAGTAGGGGTTAGCACTGTTGTTTTTGGACCACGGCCACATTCACATTGGGAGAGGGTAGGAACCTGAAAAGTGGCCTCACTTAGAGATTTCCTAATTCTATTTTTGGCACTCATTGTTCTTACACCCCCACCCCCACAACTGTGTCTTAGCTTTCTTCTCTCACCCCTTCTCTTTCCTTTGATCTTCTACTGTTCTCCTTTCTCTCTCCATTCTTTCTCTCTTCCTTTCCTTGCCCTTCTCCTGTCCCATCTCTTCTTTGTCTCCTCTACATCCTGTCTTTTCATTTTCTCTAGATTTCCTTACCCGCTCCCCTCTCTCATTCTCTCTCTCCCCCCCCCCCCCCCATTTTGTTACTGGTTCATCTACATATTTTTTTGCCCCATAACTATCTTTTCCTAGTGGTTGTGTCCACTACACTTGAAATTGTGTTGGGGGGGGGGGGGGAGGGAGTAGGTGGCTGTTTTTTTTCTTTGATGTATCTTGTCTCTCTTCCTGCCCCTCTCTCTTAATCTGTGTTTGTCACTGCCTTCCTTACCCACCTCTCTCTCTCTCTCTTGTTTTATGTCTGTTTGCCTCCCTTCATCACTTCCTCTTTGTATACCTCCCTCCCATTCTCCTGCTCTGCCTTTTTTTCTATTTCTTTGGTTCTCTCCCTCTGTCTGCTTGCCTTTCTGTGCTGTCCCTTTGTCTCTCTCTCCTTTATGTCTACATCTCTCTCTGCTTGCATCTGCTTCTCACCCTGTCCGTTCTCTCTCCCTCTGTCTCCCTTTTTTCAACTCTTCGTCATATTTTCCTCCTTCCATATCTCTGTTTCGTTCCCTTTTTCCTTCTCTTTTCATCTGCCCATCTCTGTATCTGCATTCCCTCTTTCTGTATTTGTCTCCCTCTCTGTCTTTTGCTGTCCCTTCCCCACTTTTCCCTCATGTCTCCATCCCTCCCTCTCATTTTTCCCTCCTTCCCCAGACTTCTTTTCCTTCTTTTCTCTACCTTCATCTGTCCATCTTTACACTGTCTCTCCCAGCCTACCTCAGCATGTGTCTTCCTCTCTCTTCATGACTCTCTCTCTCTCTCTCCCCTAACCCTCTCATGTACCAGGTCCAGAACAGACAGGACTTCAGTTTGCTGCCCTCTACCACCAAGCCCTAAAAAAAAATTTCAAACACTATATCAAGCTGAGGGGCCGACCAACACGAAGATGGGCACAGGATATAAGTGACTCCTTGAGTATAAAAAAGTACATGAGGCGGGAGAGCTGGTGAGAGACCGAGGTTTTTTTTGTCAGGACGAAGGAAATGCTACATGATGATGATATCTGTGCTGGTATACCAACACATGTGGCAAAAATGAAGTACCTTGTGTGCTCAGTACACCCTTGAACAAGGCAAAAATCTTGTTTCAGTATTACACCGAGACAACCTTGAAAAAAACTAAGGAGACCTTGAAAAAGACCTTGAAAAGCCTTGAAATTGATTGGTAAATTTGGCTATGAACCCTGATGATTAGTAGAAATGAAACTTCCATTTATTTAACTGATATTCCTAAATAATCAGATTCATCAGTCTGAAATAGTCTTGTAATGCCATGCGGCAGCCATTTTGAAAATTTTCCCAAGACATGATCGGGAACAAATTCAAACTTTCTACTTCGTCCTGGACTAATTCCATCAAAACTGCCCAGTTTTATGTAAAAATGGGCACATAATCCAATAATTTCACTTTAGAGCATTTCTTTTTAACTAAAACGAGAGATATTAAAGAAATTTTCCTAATGTATGGCAAATAGTAAAATTTATTTCAGTGAACATAGATTGCTGTGTAAGTTAGGTGCCATTTGTTAGAGTGATCTCTGCTGAATGACTCCAGGCGCATATATTCATTTCTAAACAGATAGAAACACAAACTAAAAAATGAATTTGTAAATGGTTAAGAAACGAAACATTTTTTCGGATTTGCCGGTCCTAAGCACATCCGAAATTGGCAGTTTCCGCCTGGGCGTTATGTATCTAAAGGAACATAGATGCTAATATTGCCTTTATGAAACAATCACAGCTGGATAGAGATGAAATATCCAGTTCAACAATACCTCAGTGAAGCCTATAGGTTAATTCTAAGCAGAGATATTAAGATTTCAGTGGCGGATACCACCACATAAATTATATAATTATAGTGAAGGCTGACAAAAGGGGGATGCCGAGATGAAATTTTTTTTTGTTCTGCTTACTAGAGACAAATCCAGCAGTATACATCAGTGACTACTCTGAATGTTCCATTAAATCTGTAAAGCTGTTTAGATATTTATTTGTACTGCAGTCCCAGGCATTGTAGTGGATTACAAGATTTTCAAGCCATGGCCATGTTTTGGTTTTTGGTTTATTGTTGTCTACAATCATTTGAGATCTATGTAATATCAAGTAACATCTTTATGCTGTCATCTGTCTGGAAAGACCGTTGGATAAGCACTGGTTCTCCCAGGTGTCTAATTTTTCAGTGGAACTAATTTCAGCCATCTTTCTCTTAACTGAGCATCCAAAGGAAATTCGAATACGCTCACATATCCACTTTAAATATCATAGTTTGACCAACACTTAGGTACAGAACATATCGCAGGCATACTTAACAACACTTAAAACTTCACAACAGCCTAGTTAGAAAAAGTAAATAGAAAGCATGAAAAAAATTGCTGCTCCACTATTCACTTAACTCCAAAAACCCACACACCTGTTGTAAGCCCACATTTTACAGCTGACCGGAACAGCTACTTGGCCAATCTGAAGTCTGTCATGGCACACCTATGGATTAGCTGCTCTTTATGGGTATGTACGTACTACTGGAGAGAGAACTAAACAGGCTCCAGTGGACCAAGAGGTGAGGAAAAGACGCTGGCGTTGGATAGGACACACACTGAGAAAACAGTAGAACAGCATAACTAGAATGTCTTTGCATTGGAACCCACAGGGGCATAGGAATAAAAGAAGGCCAAAAACACATGGAGAAGAGAGCTGGAGAATGAAGTTAGAAAGATGGTGAGATCCATGTAATGGCGAAGGATAAAACGACTTGGCATGAGTTGGTTGAGGGCCTATGCTCCTCTTGGGGATAGAAAGAAGAATGTACTACTGGTGTGTTGTTCATTTATTACTGTTGTAACTTTGAAAATTTTAACACATGAAAAGTTAGTATTTTGGTGTGTATTAAATCATATTAATATAAATTGCTAGCCTATGTGGCCTGATAGGTGAAATTCTTGAATAAAGCCTGGAGGTGCTTAGGTAAAAATGTCTCAGATAATTTTATCAGATGCATGAAAAAATGCGACAGTGGTTGTAGATTTTAAACAAAAAACTCACATAACATTACTTTTTCTTCGTTTACCAGCTGTGAATTGTGGCGGAAGGTCCTGGTTAATTATCCGCTTAGACTTTTGGTTTTTACCTGGACCTGAGATTTCGTGTACAACCATTTTACTGGCTTTTGCCGCTCCCTACGTCACGGGCAGATGTACTCTGACTTCAAGGGAAGGCGTCAGGCCTATTTCTAGGATGACTGTGGCCATAGTTTTGTGTGGGTCGAGATGTTGCCTGCTTTGTGTGGTGTCTTCTTTGTCTCTTTCTCTCCAGGTGTTGCCCCCAGAGTACCCCCTTTGGGGCCGCCCTATGTGGAACGATTAGCCCTTAAGGGAAGGCAGGGGCAGATCATGAGCATTTCCTGCCATCCAAGGAGGCTTCCATAAATGCAGAGCCGACACATAGAGCTCTGGTTCTGGGCTCACCTAAGGAATCGTCACATCCTGCACATGCCTGTTTAACCTCACAACCGTATTAGGCCTCCCGCTCCACTTGGGCTGCGCCCTCCGGAGATCAGCAGGGAGCAGCCCACAGGTTCTGGACCTTTGTGACCACACAAATAGGCACATTCTTTTTTGGCGCACGTTTGACATCTTTAACAAGCCGTTAGCACGACAGAATGGAGAATCATGCCTCATGCATGACTTTATCTGTTTGGTCCTAATACTCGGGCGAATGATGTCTCTGGATGTGGATATTTGGACTTTTCCCCAATCAATACAATTTTTGATGGTCGACTTTTTAGCTTGCTCGTGTGCCGTAGGATCTATTTTTTTCGAACATTTGGGTTTATACAGCCGATGGACGGTTGCTGTCCTGGTGTACCTTAGTGTGGTGATGACGACACTGAGGGTTGACAGAGGATGTACATGGGTAGAATCTTGCTGAGAGATGCCACCCCCAGGAGATGTTACTCAATGAGCTGCGGGTAAATCTCTTGGTCAAGGGTTGAGTCTCAGCAGCAAAATATTCTCTTCACTCCACAAACTTTTAACCGAGGGTTGTCATTTAGTTGTACATTTGGCTAGCAGACTTTACTCCTGTTCCTAATGTGTTTTGATAAACTTTTTCACCCATGCATTTGAAGGCGAGCTGATGAGATCGCCAAGGACACTACACCTCTGGGGGCCGCCAACTCTGAGATTCCCTGACAGCTCTGGTAATGCTCACCAATTCATGTTAGGATAATTTATCCTTGGTATAATATGTAAATAAATAAATGAGCTAACCATTTAAACTATACGTATGTTTTGTGTGCATTGATTAAGGTTTAAACAACGAATCAACATCATGACACACAGGTAGTCACCTATAAGTGCTCAATTCTACTTCTAACTCAAGTCTGAGTCCGAAGTAGCTCAGAGCAGTGCACGGGCTCCCGCGAGGATTCTGACATTTTTGGGTAAATTTGCAACTTCCAATTTTGCCGGGCAGCGCCGTAAGGCTATTCTTTTCAATTTCCAACTGCCAAGGGATTTTTCTATGTGCACAACAATACACACGGGCGAATGATCTCACTATTCAGAGACCAGGGGAAATTACTAAAAGCCCATATAAAAAGTCCCAGCCTTCACGGAAGCATGAACCCTGGTCCTCTAGCACTCGAGGCGGACACAATACCTCGAGACCATGCAGCCTCCTTGTGTGGGTTGATAAGATAGATTAACCTACCATTCACACTGCTGCTGAAGTAACGAACATTGAGTCTGATTCATGATTCAGAGAGTCTGATTAATGATTCAGAATGGCCAGTAGTGGAAAGGACAAGCCATAACTGTCTTTTCAAGTCATTAATAAATCAAAATGGCAGACAGTTAATATTTCAAGTCATTAAACCCTGAAATACTAACAAATAAAGGAGAAAAAAATTTATAAATTATATACAGTGGAGTCTAGATAAGTAGAAGTTGCAGAGACCTAAGGAAATTATTTCATTTATCTGAAAATCTACTTAGCCAGGTCACACATAGAAGAGAATATACATTAATACTATGCAGGAGCATTGAGAGAATTGTACCACTTAGGAAACACCATAAATTAACAAATAAATAGCAATACATTATAAAAAATGTTGAAATATTTAATTATGCTTATCGTCAGTTCAGACGCCAGGGGTGCTAACGAATATTAAAACACATCGAAAGAAAAGAAAAAGGAAATATCAAAGAAAAACCACCAGCCTCATGCTGAAACCCCACACTGTTCTTCAACCATAATGCAATTTCTTGTGTACTAGGCACAAATGGGAAAAGACAGTTATGGCTTGTCCTTTCCACACTATTCATCCTACACATACCTTAAAGATTGGGCATGTAATAATGAACAGTTTGACACATATAAAGTCAGCATTTATTTATTAGGTTCAGCTGATCCAAATGTTCGAGTTAACAGAGTTGGACGTGAAATTTTTTTTTATACAATGACAAAGAAGGAAAATGGCCAGGACTAAGCTGGTCATGTTGACTTAAATGAAATTAGTCTTTTAAGAGTTAAACTTAAGTGGACTCAACTGTATATAGTTTAGATGGTTTGTTCAATTATTTATTATTGTTTCAAAGATTATTGACAATTGACATGGCCATTTGTAATTTTTTTGTTTTTTAAATAATAGTTTCCCATGGCAGGTGCATCATGACATGTTCTACTCAACAGGGTTTTATTTTATTTTAATTGTTTTAAACATATTTTTCAAATTGATTTGTTTGGACAGGGAAAAGCAAAAGTCTGATCAAAATGGTTTGTCTACCTTGCATTGTTATCCCATTTTTATTGTGGGTGTTCCACAAATTCATTCGCCCATGGCTGTCAAGGATATGGAGTAAACCAGAAGAAATTGCAAGGAGTGTGGAAAATAATCTCACTTGTCCACTACCACGAAAGAAGAAAAATAAGGTGCGTGTCATTGTAAGAAAATTTGGCTTTTTGTGTGACCTGTAAAATTGTTACTCAAGAATGCCTTGAAATATTTGATGGGAATTCATGGTTCTAATTAAGTTATTGCAGTTTTCTTATTCGTTGATGAGCTCTGTCAAGAGCACAATTAAGACTGATGTTAATTTCTGTTAGGCTGTTCTTAATACCATCACTCCATATTTTCTGAGGTCTTCTACTTGCTCTATACCCTTTGTAACGTTTTAGTGTGGCTCGCTGTGGCAGATAGTACCAGGGCATTCTTGTTAGGTGTCTAAACCACTTCAATTGTTGTTCTTTGATGACCTGTAAGACTGGCTTTATTCCTAGTATTTGTCTGATTTTATGATTTCGTATTCTGTCTTTCCTTGATACTCCTGCAGCTCTTCTGAGGCATTTCATCTCTGTTGTCACAATTTTACATTCATTGGAGATTGTAAGTGTCCACGTTTGGCACTGATAGCATAGTGTTGGCCAAAAGAATAGTTCTGATAGGTTCAATTTAGTACTCAGGGGTATCTGCTTGTGTGTTAACAGGGGAGATAGTGGCCCCATTACTTGATTAGCTTTAGCACATCTTAAGCTAATTTCTCTGTCCAGTTTTCCTTCAGATGTGAAAATTGCTCCATAATACTTAAATTCCTCTGTTTGTCTTGAGGTGTTGTTTTCTAATTTTATTTCTAAATTGTCTTTCTGTCTTCTTATAACCATTGTTTCTGTCTTTGTAGTGTTTTTTTTCATATTATATTTCACCCCTTTGTTACTTATTTGATTTAGTTGGTTCTGTAGGCATTCTGTACTTTTTTCTGTGAGTATCTGGTCGTCAGCGAATAGTACGAATAGTAATTCTGTAATATATTCTTCAAATACATATAGTATCTGTGTATGTTATAAAAAGAAGCAGTGATAGTATACAGCCCTGACGCACACCAGAGTCAACTATAAAAGTTCTTGACAACCCTGCCTTCGTTCTAATGCAGCATTTACTACGTGTGTACAGGTGTTTGCAAATATTATTGAGATGATTGCTGATTCCCTTTTTCCTCATTCATTCTCACAACATATTCCTGTTGACTTTTATCGGAGGCTTTTTCTTGCTTTGTGAATGTCAACAAACATGTCTTATTGTGTTCTATTGCTCTTTCTGATAGTTGTCTAAATGTATAAATAGCATCTGTGCAACTTCTGTTTTGTTTAAAGCACATCTGTGCTTCTGAAATTTGATGCTCTATCAATGGTCATAGCCTTTTTCGATGATCTTAGCATACATTTTGTAAGTGTTATTGAGAAGCGATATTCCTCTGTAATTAGTACAGTCCCTCTTACTTACTTACTTTATTTTTCCATAGCGGGACGATGACAGCAGTTTGCCATTCTGATGGTGTTTCTTGATTTTCCCATGCCACCTGAAATATTCTCTTTAACCATATTGCTCCTGCTTCGTTAATTGCCTCAGCTGGTAGATTATCAATACCTGTCGCCTTTAGTCTGGGGGCAGTACAAATGACATATTCTACTTCATCTAATAATATACCTGGCTCTAGTTCCTCTGCCGTTAGTTTTGAGTTGTTTTTATGTTATTCCTTGCTTTCATCTGTTTTAGTGCCGCAAAGTAATGATTAAAAGTAATTACTCCACCTTGCTAAAATTTTGTTAGGTTCTATTAAAGGTTGGCCATCTTCATAATTAATAATTTCTGTTGGGTTGTATTCTTCATTTCTGTTTTTCGTGCCTTTGGTTTTTTTGTAATAGTTTTTCACTGCTGTTCTTTCTTCTTCAGCCAGCTTGATTCCAAATGTTTCCCATAAATCTCTCTTTGCTTGTCTGATAGTTCTATTTACTTCTCTTCTAATTATCCTGTATGTTATGTAATCTTCTGTTCTGCTCCTCAGCCAAATACCATAGGCTTTCCTTTTATTGCTCAAAATATGTTTCTTATTTCTTTAAACCACCATGTTATGCCCTATGATACTTTTCTTTTTAGTTGCACATATTTCTTGTGCTTTTTTCAAAGTGGTGTCTCTGAACATCACCTATTCTGTATTTACCCTATGTGTGTTTTGTGGAAGCTGTTCATAATTTTTCTGTAATTTTTGCTGAAATGCTCGTCTGTTTTCCACACATTCTAGTTCTTTCTATTTTATTATGTCACTTTTATGACATTTCTTTCTTGTTTGAAAACTTATCTTGATTTTTCTGTCAAGTATCACCATCCTATTATCTGTAGCTAAACTCAAGTTTGGTATAACTCTCAAATCTGTAAATTCATGAAAGTCTCTTTCTCTCATCAATATGTAATCAGTCTGACTCTTAATATCTGGATCATTCCATTTATACCATGTAAAAACTAGTGAAGCTCTATGTTGAAAGAAGGTGTTGGTAATAACAAGGTCATGTTGTGCACATATATCCATCAGTCTTTTGCCATTTTTGTTTCTAATGCTGTTGTCTCTATAAAAGCCTAGGTATCTTGTAAATGTTCTTCTGTCTCGTCCTGTCTTACCATTAAAATCACCCATCATGATCAGCTTTTCATTATTATCTGTCTTACAAATTTTGTCATCCAGGTCCTTAAAGAATTGATCTAAATCCTCCTCACTGTAATTTTCATTGCATGGAGCATATATTTGGAGAAAGAAAAAACTCCAAACTATTTCCTACTTGTAATTTCAAGCTTTAATTCTTTCCGAGATGTAGTTAACCTCGAGTATTTTTTTTTTTCAGTTTCGGGATCGATGATAAATCCTACTCCATGCTTTGCACATTGTATTTCTCCTGCTCCCGATTGTATCAGAACTTAATATTTATGTAGTTTCTTCATTCTTCGTCCTTTCATTGTCACTTCTGATAAGCATAATACTTTAACATTATATTTCTCCATTAATTCTATCACTTGTCCTTCTTTATTTCACTATCCACATAAATTGATTGTCCCTACCCTGGTCTAAACCTTGCTGGCCTTTATTTTCCCTATTTCTAAAACATCAACTATTTTAATCTTGGGAATTTCTTCTTGAACTGCTGAATCCTCCACCGACTTGCCGGGCCTGTCGCGAATCTTCAACTGAACAACTACACAAAGCTAACACATTTAACATTCTTTCCAGGAATAAACACATCTTTTTGTCACAATTTTCGGTGTTTATGACGCCATCTTGGTCAGATCAGTTTGTTTATTTACTAATTTATTCATTGGTTTATTTACTTTCCATATTTATGATTCAAAAGAGTAAAATTTTCGAAGTTTGGGACTAAGTTTACCTATTTTTGACTTCTGCAGATTTTTAATGCTGTAAAGCAGTGTGTCACAAAGTGGACACTACCGCCCCCTGGCGAGTGCTGGGGGGTGGGGAGTAGGGAGTTTTTTTATAAATTGTTCATACCTTTCTCAAGGTAGTGTAGCTTATTAAAATCCCAGTAATTGCTTAATTTTCAAAAGGAACAAAGAAATTATGCTATAACCAATCATATTTATCCTTCCCATTAAAGAAAAAACGTTTTTTATTAGTTGTGTTTTAATGTTTCTGTATTTGAACCCTGAGTGGAAGATGGCCTGAGCTGAAAGTTCCACAAGCAGCAGTTTATCACAAGTATTTTTGAATAAGAGGCCAGCGATCTGGCAGAATTTAAATGAATAACCTCCTAAACTATACTGAATGTTCAGATGTTCAGTCGGTAAAACCGATAGGGATTCTCAGAGAAGTGTAAAAGACCTGTGGTTTACATAACAAACATTTCTATATGTTGTTACCAGTAGATCTCCATAGCTATAAAGAACTAATGCTTGTTGACTTTGCTGTTTTGACAGCTACTGAAAACACTACATCTTCCTGCCCACTTCAAAAGTCAGTGCAGAAAGTAGAGAACAAGGCAAAGATTTGGGGTCTAAAACTGTCATTTGATCTTTCTTCTTTCCAAATGTTACTGTTCTACCGTGTTATATAGAGAAGCATATGGATCACAACCAGTTAATCTCCAGAGCACACAACCTAGACCTTATGGTAGGGGCCAGGTATTGCCAGTGCAACATGATTACTCCCCCTGCCTGCCTTGTTTACTCAAAAGGAGATGTGATATCAGTACGTTTGGAACAAATCATGCTGCATAAGCTGCTGGATTAGAACATCAGTGTTGTTTGTCTGCCTGTAGGAACCAGCGGCCAGCTAAGGCTATGTGTCCAATCTGCCCTGCCATAACTGTTTTCACATTGCATTTTGTCCTAGCATAAGTAAGGTTCCATCCCATGGTGCTGATGCCTTGTCATGGCGGGATGGCTTGAGTAGCCTAATGACTCCCAGAGCTGTGCCGGCAGGGGATTTGTTCCCCTGGCGGGTTTAACCATGCCAAACAGATCTTGAGAAGAAGTCAAACTAGCACCCTGGTCCACCAGGATGAGGGTTGGGCAAAGGGTTGACAACCCATTACTGTGGAAAAAAAATTACTTTGTTATGGAAACAGGAACAAGTGAAATCATTGAAACTGTGGAAAGAAGCGAAGCTTGCCAGATATTTGGTGAAATGACGACTGAGGTTCAAAGCTGAAAGGAAGTCAACAGCCCAACAGTGAATCTTCTTTCTCCCAAAAAGAAAAACCTGAGTGTTGGATGTTGGCATGTGAGAAGATTGTATCAAACTGGAAAAGTGGAACACGTTCTTCATGAGATGCACCTACACAATGTACATATTTTAAGAATTACAGAAGCATGTAAGACAGGGACAGGAAAAAGAAAACCTGATTACAGATGACTGCATAATCTTGTCAGGTAGAGCAGATGAACAACATGCTGAAGGAGTCGCAATAATAATTAAAAAGGGGTGAGCAACACTTTTATAGAATAGAAGCCTGTAAGTGAACGACTTTTGAATAGAAGGTTCAATTCTAGATTTGCAAAATTATCTGTCTTGGTCTGTTTACGCACCAACAAAGGATGCAGAAGAGGAGACAAAAGACAGCTTTTACAACAGTCTGAAAACAGTAGTAGAAGACATCCCAAGGCATGGTGTATTATTAATCCTGGGAGCCTTAAATGCTCAGGTAGGAAAGGACTATGCAGGGAGAAAGAGAACAATGGGAAAACATAGAACAGAGAAAATGACCAACAACAGACATAGAAAATGACCAACAACAGACAGAGAAAATTACCAACAACAGAGAGAGATTACGTAACTTCAGCTGATCTAATGACCTAATAATTGGAGGAACACTCTTCCCTCATAAAACAATTCATAAGGTCACATGGAGATCTCCAGATAAACACATCAAAAAACCAAATTGACCATATTCTTATAAATAGAAAATGGAGGCATTCCCTTCAAGACGTCAGTGTATGTAGATCATCGGATATAGGTAGTGACCATAATTTACTTTTTGGAAAAATCAGGTTAAACACTAAGGAAAGCTAAAATAGGAGAACAAAAATTGCATCTATTTGATGTCGGAAAATTGCAGGACACACAAATCAAACAGCAATTCAAAAACAGATTCAGCATTTTACAAAAAGAAACAGAAAAGGTAATTGACAAATTTAAGGAAGCAATCAAATTAGCAGGGAAGAAAATATTAGGATTTAGGAGGTCAAAGATGAGGAGTGGATTTCCCAATTGATGTGGGAGAAAATAGCACAACGAGAAATATTAAAAAACAAATGTTAGATGCAAAATCAGCCAGATTGAAAGGTAAATTTTCTAAAGAATATGCACTAAAGAACAATGAGGTTAAAGCAGGAGCGAAAGCAGGTAAACTTTCGTATATTGGAAAACTAGTAACAGAAGTAGAGGAAGCAGCAAATCAGCAGGACATCAAAACATTGTACAACATAACTAAGAAACTGAAACAAGATGTAGTATCACACCAAAATTTGCCTTCAAAAACAAAAGAGTGGAAAAATGATTACACCCGAGAAAGAAAAATTAGGTGGCTAGAACACTTCCAGGAATTACTAAAAGGTCCAGACCCACCTGTACTTGCTGATATAAATGAGATACAGGAAGACATTTTTCAGAGGCAGAGGTTAGGGAGGCGATTAAAGCTCAAATGGTTAACCGGGCACCATGGTGTGATGGAATCTGCCCAAAAATTCTGAAAGTGGAGGAAATTAAAATGCCAAAACTATTTTGTAAGATTTTTCAAGAAATCTGGAACAAAGAAGAAATCCCACAGGAGTGGGAAAAGGGTACTATTATTAAGTTACCAAAGAAAGGAGATTTAGGAAACTGCAACAACTGGAGAGGTATTACATTACTATCAGTAACTAGTAAAACCTGTAGCTGGATAATTGTTAAAAGAATGACTCAAACACTTGATTGTATAATAAGGCAAGAGCAAGCAGGATACAGAACGGGGAAATCATGTATTGATCACATTTTCACGATGCGTCAAATACTTAAACAAAGTAACGACTGGAATAATGTAGTTTATATTACCTTTGTGGGTTTTGAAAAAGCCCTTGATAGCCTGCATAGAAAATCACCATGGAAGATTTTGCGTCACTATGGTGTACCACAGAAAATAGTAAATTTGATCAAAGCCATTTACTTAAGTTTCAATGCAAGGTCATTTGTGACAGTTATACAACAGAAAATTTCTTTATCAACACAAGAGTCAGACAGGGATGTATAATATCCCCCTTTTTGTTCAATTTGGCCATTGACTGGCTGATGAAGGAAATTACACGAGATAGAAAAAGAGGCATCAGGTGGTCACATACCTCTGTTTTAGAGGATTTAGACTATGCAGATGATATCAGCCTTATATCAAGCCATCATGTGTACGCTCAAGAAAAGATTGAAAGACTTTCAACAACAGCCCTTAAGATAGGACTCAAAATAAACTTGAAACAGAAAATCCAATTATCTTAAGTGATGAAGCAATAGAAGTTAAAGAATTTATATACCTCGGAAGTAAAGTTACTCCAGGTGGAGATTCTGAAAAGGATGTAACATCAAGAATAAACAACAAAGCAAATTAAGCATTTGCCATGCTTAACAATGAATGGAAGTCCAAGGGATTTAGTTTGAAGACAAAACTCAGAATATACAAGAGCAACATTTTAGGAATACTATTATACAACAGTGAATGTTGGAAAATGGCAGCAGGAATTACACATAAATTATAGACTTTTCAAAATAAATGTTAAAGGAGAATTCTACGAATATTTTGGCCAAACAAAATCACAACTGAAGAACTGAGGAGGAAAACAGAATGTGCATCACTGGCAAATTTTATCAAAGTAAGACGATGGAAATGGCTTGGACATGTTTGCAGAATGCCTTGTGACACTGGCAAAAACAGCTTTCCGGAGGACAGCAGATGGGAAAAGGAGATGTGGACAACCTAAGGAAACCTGGAAAAGGACAGTAGAACAACAAATGGAGGAATGTAAACTGACATGGGATACCATGGGCAGAAAAGCAGCAGACCGGCAGCAATGTAGATCACTTGTGAATGCCTTATGTGTCAACAGCGACATGAAGAGGATATAGATAGATAAGTAAGGTTAGTCTCCTCTTCTATGCATTTCTTCATCCAAAGTCATTAGAACAATATAATATGACAGGCAGATGTGGTTATGCCTCCTAAAATTCTGTGATAACAGAAACAATACTGCCAACTACTGTTATAGGGAAGCTCAGTCATATCAGTCTAAAACTAAAACAAACAAAAAATTATTTGAACAATATATTTTCACTTGATCACACAAAGTAATGATGTTCTCAATGTTAGAAAATACAAATAATATAGATCTACTCAATTTGTGTGTGTGTGTGTGTGGGGGGGGGGGGGGGGGGGGTATTTGCTCTAGGCATCCAGAAGCCAAACTCAGAAGAAGAAAATCAAATCCAATTAAATGACATATAGAGACTTTCTGTAATGAAAATAAAAAAGCTTGATGGAACATAGTGGGAATCCAGTACAAAAAAACATGTAGGCTAGTTTATTGGGGGGGGGGGGGGGCACTAACTGATCTGTGATTCAGTTGATCGTTTAGAAAAGAATGATGAATGCCTATGCTTTTCGTCATGGCACATCAAGATGATGATAATATATTCAGGGAGGGAGCGGTGCTGGGCGATTTTTTTTTTTCCCCTCTGAAAAGGGAGAAGTGAACCAAAAAGGTTTGGGGAATACTGCTGTAAATGATCTTTTTATTTTTATTTCTTGAACACCTCTGTCTATTTCTTCAGCTTCTCCTCCTGTCTACCCAAATATATGTGAGTGAGGTTTCTCCAAAGGAAATCAGGTTTTTAATTTGCAAGAGGTAGGAATGCCATTTGTGAAGTCCAGATCATCAGGCTGCTATGTCAAAGTCCATTAAATATAACTTCAGTTGGTAGCTACTGTTCTCCTTATAATCAAGTCTAGAGCCAACACACACACACACACACAAAATGTGTGACGATAAACTAATAGTAATTTCATTATTGCATTAAACCAAGTCCTGTTTGCATTTCAGCTGTAATTTTATCCTCCCCCAGTAAGGTTTTGTGAAGTCTTTCTTGCTGTCATTCTGTTTAGTTTAATGTTCCCCAATCTCTTATATTTTGCTGTATAAGCTAAATGTTTTCTTGAGTTTATTCTCTCTCTCTCTCTCTCTCTCTCTCTCTCTCTCTCTCTCTCTCTCTCTCTCTCTCTCTCTCTCTCTCTCTCTCCTGTCTTCTTGGCTTAGTAGACTCTGGTCCTCAGAATTTATAGTTTTTGAGTCTAGTATGGTTTGTTACTTTACCTCGCTCTTCTTTGAGTACACTCATAAGCTGTTTGCTATATTGCTTTGTCTAGACCTTCCACTATTTTTTTTCTTTTTGCCATGTCTTGTTTTTATGTTTTTACAGTACTCATTTATCATCGTGGCAGATCTATGCCAGCCAGCTAGCTCATTTGTAATTCCAGCGAGGCATTGACTTTTGCTCCTAAGAAATATAATTCATCTTTACAAGTTTAACTGATCTGTGATCACTACCTGCTAGTTGATCTAGTTAGTATACAGCAGAGTTTTGT
Source organism: Candidula unifasciata (assembly GCA_905116865.2). Classification (NCBI taxonomy): domain Eukaryota; kingdom Metazoa; phylum Mollusca; class Gastropoda; order Stylommatophora; family Geomitridae; genus Candidula; species Candidula unifasciata. Next base: position 169,453 of record CAJHNH020000382.1, read on the forward strand.
GGAGAATGTCTCTTATGCAGAAGGCTAAGTCAGGAGGAATTTCTTAACTTTCCTAGGTCACTGTGCATCTGTGCCAACTCAGTTTAGGCTCGTAATGGACATTATCTGTATTGCAATATATTCATTATGTCAGAAGGAGTCTTGCTTGAGGACCCATAATATTAGCACAGTCTTCTGAGGTGAGTTGCATGGCATTACATCATGATTCTAACTGAAATCAGTGCGCAATATCTGAATAGTTTATTTACTGTGTTATATCAGACTTGTTTAAAAAATTAAAAAGCTGCTAAGTTTGAAATAGTGGATTCAAATGATGATCAAAATATAACTATATCATGTACTGTTTATCTCAATTTCAGGAAACTACACAGCTGAGTGATGAAATCAATAATAGAATTAATTGTGAGGCATCGAATGAACATAGCAGTTTAGGTGAAAGACTAAAAGCAGATTAATACACCCTTTTGTTGAGCTGTTCACAAGAATCCTCTAAAACCAAAAAGTCAACATCACATGGTTACACAATGCAGAATATATAAAACATGAACAATGTGTGAGATCTTAAAAAAAAAAAACAAGAACATTGAAAGCTGGGACCTCGAACAGTTTTTGTCATGGAAATTATCAAGCTCAGTTATATTTGAAAAAAGTATTAAAGTTTTGTTATTGGATCTTGTTTAGATATTTTCTAGTCATCCCCTTGTGGGATGCAATTTTTCGTTATTTTGAAGCCCTAACTTGGCTCTTGCCAGGGGCCCCAATAAAGCCCGGCCATAAATAAATGGCTGAATGCGGTTTCGGGGACCTCTCCAACGGGTGATCCTTAACCACATGGTGGCACTTTGTGTCATCGGGTGTTTATCGCTTGTGTGATGTCCTAGTGGGGTAAAATCTACTTCTACTACTACTGCTACCTTGTTTAGCACTTCTCATTTCAAAATATTATATTTGTATTGATAGGAGTGTTATTGTGTTCAAATACTTGTGTACCCTGATAACTGCAAATGTATTTGAGAAGTTAAATATTCACAACGTAAGCATTTCACAGGATGTAGAATATTCTGTGAAATCAGTTTATGTCAAATGCAGTGAGAAAGATAGTTCTTAAGAGCCATTCCAGATGTACAGAAGTGAATCATGGACGAGTAGCCGGTTAGTGACAAATTATCCAAAAGATATGTAATTTATAGAAGAATGATGAGAACACCTTAGACACACAGTTAGGCACACAAAACCTTGATGGCATGTACTGAAAGTGGATACATTAGCCATTTAATTATCTTTAAATGGAACAAGTCCAAAAATACTCATATTTCACACACAGTATGTTTGTCAATATGCAGTGACTGACAGTCAATTCCGGTCTTATGATAGCCTAATAATGCATTGTTTGCTTCCTGTATAATGTTCATTTATAGAAACATTCATTTCACTTTTTCACTTCCAATTCAAGTAAAATGCTTCATTAACTCGGAGCTGCCCATTGCTCAGCCACCTTTCATGGCACTGAGGTTTAAAAAAAAAATATCCCTCCAAATGTGTTGTTATTTTTTTCTCTTTTTGTTAAAAATTTTTTTGCAAGGAACACATTTCATTTCATAATAACTTAAAAATATTTTATGTTTTGTTGGGTGATTCTAGTTTTTGTTTGCAAACCTGTGGTTATGACATTTTATATCTAAAGGCTGTCCTGGTCTATATCTTCTTCTTATTGTCTGTGTTGTATGGCATTGGAAGTCATATTATCCACAGCCCTCTGTCTTGTGTACTTCCAGTAAATCCTGTCACAGATGATCCTTCATGCCACGATAGCAAAAAAATTGTCAGCTACTTCTCTCTTTGTCTTCCTTTGCCTCTTTTCTCCTCCAGCTTTCCCACTATCACACTGCATTAGTTTTCTCCTTCTCCTGACATTACCAAAGAATGTGGATTTTCTGCTGTGTTGTGGGCAGTCCACGACCAGCTTCAACTGACGGGCCGTGTTGCTGACGTCACCAGGTCGGGCTAACGATGCATTAACGCAGCGATTCTCGAACTGGGTGCCGTGAGCGTAAGCCAGGGATGCTGTGGCAATAATCAAGAAAAGTCGGCTACAAATTGTGAAATTAATAAAGAAGGCATGTAAATACTAAAAAATTCAAATTTAAGTTGTCTTCCCTTGCCACTGTTGAAAATAGTTTAGTTCTTGTTTGAAAACCGCTGCTTTAACGCACCACTAGCCCGACCCAGTGGCGTCAGCAGCACAGCCCGTCAGCTGGAGCCCGTCTTGGGCAGTCAGTTCTCTTCCTGAGTCAGTTCTTTCAAGACATCATTACACTTTTGATCTTCAAGGGTGTTCTCATCATTCGTGTATAAAACCATATTTATGTTGCTTCCATATACTTTTTTCACTTTTTGGACAACTGGTCATAATTCACTCTGTATATCAGGGTAGGATTTATATAGCTCCTGAGAATTCTTTTTCACCTTGAAAAAAAAGATTGCATAGAATATTCTTCATTTCGTATTTGCTTAAGCTATTCTATACTGTTCCACACACACACAAAGAAACGCAAAGCTACTGAAAGGAACATACATACTCACAGTTTTGACATTCTGCATTAACGCAATAAGTAAAATTACTACAATTTCACACACGAATAACTTAAGGTTCCGCCAATCGACTGACGCGTTATTTTAGCATCTGGGTCACGATAACTTTAGGCGTACAGCCTTTCCCCCTTTGTATTGTTTGTGGCTTTCTCTTGCGTGGATCAGTGACTTTGCATCTCCTAGGCATGGATGCGATCACATGTCTGATACCTACTCTTCCTGGAGTATCTGGAACAGATTACTGCCATTGGCTGGAGTAACGTCTCGTAACCAGACATGCAAAATGGGTTCTGGCGTTGTCCTATTAAAAAAGATATCTGTTGGCATCCACGAATTGAAGGACATGTGGTGGAAAATTTTTGTTGCACATTGAAGCTTTCTTCATTGTGCACCAGTTGACTACCTTCCATGTAACTGATCATTCCCCACATGATAACACCCTCACCACCGCGCAGCAAAGCTTCATCAACACAATTGTGGGCTAAACCTCAATTTCACCTACAGTAAACCCTACCCATTTATCGTGACGCTGCAACAGAAAGAAAGAATTGATTGTCACCTGCCCAGAGACTATGTCGGTTGCCCAAAGAGGTCGATTTTAGCGGTTGCGACGCTTAAGAACAGGTCCTCGATGTGGTCATCGTGCCCAAAGTCCAACGTCATGCAGTCTCACCGAACAGTTTGATTAGACACGTGACATCCCGGATGCAAAGCCTGCGCAGTTGAGGAAGCTGTTGTAAATCTGTCTCTGATCTGACGATACCGACTAAGGCGATTCTCTGCTGCTGTTATCGTCCACTGCGATGTTGGTCTTCAGCTGAATCATTGGCATGGAACCGGTACAGAAGTCGACCACTGGTACTCTGATGCAAGTTTAAATGCCTGGCAACCTGACTGACTTTCTCCTGCCTGCAATTGGCCAATAGCAAGATTCCTTAAATTTATCGATAGAGGCACCATTCGTGACTGCTCGAAAATGAACTAGGTGTTTTGATGTAGCCTTATCCTTGCATAGGGTTTCAGTTGCGAAGGCAGAGAATAGTGTTCGCCACAAACGTATTGCTTTCTCCTGTGCGCATAATGGGCAATGCTCTCAAACACAACTGACAACTGCATTATAACGATTATAAAAATCCACGCAATTTATGTCCACAAGTCCACTGGACACAGTAAACAACATTTGAGACTGCTTTTCACATACCCGAGTACGATATTTTATTTACAAACTAATAAAAACGCACCGTCACATAACTATGAGTTTCTTTGTGTGTGTGAGTTTTTTTTTAAACAGTTTACATTTTAACTTCTGTTTTGATAGTTGTGTTCTACTGTTAGGGCATGTCATAAAGGTGCTTATTAATTAATAATAAAATTTTATGTACAGACTAATAAAAACGCACCGTCGCATAACTATGAGTTTCTTTTTACAGTATACATTTTAACTTCTGTTTTGACAGTTGTGTTCTACTGTTAGGGTAAGTCATAAAGGTGCTTATTAATTAATAATAAATTATCAGAATAACAAAACGGAGATCTTTCCCCCAACCACAACGCACACAATTGAGTAACATACTGTGTGTTCAGACCATAGCAGATCACCTTTAAATGAAATTTGCACACAAAAATAATGAATTCTGAAAAGAAAGTGTGTTTGATAACAGATACATGTTAATAACTGTCACATGATATGAACAGTCATACACACCCATAACTTCTTCTTCTTTCGTTGGCATGGAATAAATTATCTATACCTGCAATGCTGTCTCTAGTATGAATTTCACTGCCTTTTGTAATTCACTAAGCGGCCCGTAAAGTTTGACTTCCACGAGTGTCTCTTTTGGCCAGAAGTTTTGCCTGAAAGCGTTTAATCTGAAACAGTCTTGGAGGATGTGATCTGTTGTCTCAGGTGCCAGTCCACAGGCACACATCCCTGATTGGCCAATCTTAAATTTGTTGTACATGTGTCAGCGAAGTCGATTGTGTCCTGTTCTAAGGTGAAGGATAATGACTTGTTCAGGTCTGTCCATAATATGGTAATCGTCTTTTGAAAAATACCCTGTATTTAGTAGTTTCTCAACCGCTATCTTGATGGCTTGAACTTCTGCATCATAGTTGTGACAGTGCTTTCCTGTTGGTATTTTGGCTGTATCCCTGGTATTATTAGGATACTCAATGTACACTCATGCACTTCCGTTTCTGACTGCACTTTCTGCTGACCCATCTGTGTAAACACGGACCCAAAGATTCTGTGGGTATTCATCATCAAGTAGACTGAGGGTGGCTGTTTTGCGTTCACACTGTTTTGTTCTTCCTTGTCAAATACTCCTTTCACTTCTGTCTTGATGTGTATTGGAAACTTATACTCCTCTCTCCAGGGGGTCCTTTCTGGGACAGCATTTAAAGATCTATCAGTTGCAGGCAAATCAATGGTTTGTCTGCAGAGCCGTTTGGCCTGGTGGATGAAACTACTTCTCTTTAGTCGTCCCAAAGCTAGATTTTGGAATCTTTCATTCATAGGGTGACTGGGCATACTAAGAAACTTTTCTGCTTGTAAAAGCATCTTGGTGTCTCTGCGTTCACTCAGTGCTTGGGTCATCCCCATTTTCTCCATCACAGCTATAGGTGTTGATTTCATACTGCCTGTGGTAACTCTGAGTGCTTGATTTTGCACTTTGTCTAATTCTTGCAATGTGGTTTTTGATGCCGAACTCCATGCTGTTGATCTGTATTCAAGATGTGGTCAAACACTTTGTTGATAAACTTTCCTAAGTATTTTCCCGCTAGCACCCCAAGTGCTTCCACTTAGTTTTCTCAGAAAGGCTACCCTCCTTCTGGCTTTGGTTGCTGCCTTGTTGATGTGTTTTCTCCATGTTAACCTATCATCGAACGTTACTCCGAGGTATGTGGGCTCCTTATTCTCTCTCAGGGGTATTCCATTTTTGTGCATGACGCCTGCTTTTTGTTTTGGAGAGAGGGTAAGGAGGGTGGTGCTGCATTTGTCTATGTTGATGCTGACACACCATTTGTCGGCCCATTCAGCCATTGCATCTATGGCTCTTTGTGGCAGTCTGGTGGCGACTGTTGCATGTTCATTTGTACACCATTGTTCAGAGTACCAAGTCATCAGCATACATTGCAGCTTTAATTCCATGGGGTAGTTCAGAAACCAGGTCATTGATATAGACTAGGAAGAGTGTGGGGGACAGGACAACTCCTTGTGGGACGCCATGGCGCAGCAAAACTTTCTTACTCTTTAGTCCATCTATCTGTACTCGGGATCTTCTGTTATACAAGTAGGCTTTCACACATTTGTACATACTCCCATTCACCCTGCAGTCTCTCAGTTTCTTCAGTAGACCTTCTTTCCAGACCTTGTCAAAGGCTTTCTTCAGACCTATCCATGCCGTTAGCACTAGCTTCTTTTCCTGGAAGGCATCCTCAATTTCTTGCGAAAGGTAAGTTTTCTGAACTTCTGTTGATCTTCTGTGGAGTAGCACTGTCTAAATCCTGCCTGCTGCGGCATGATTTTTTCACTTTCCAAGTACCATTGGAGTCTAAGGTTGACAATACGTTCCATTGTTCTACAGAGGCAGCTGGTAAGACTGATCCTTCTGTAGCTGGAGGCATCGGAACTGTCCTTTCCTGGTTTAAGCAGAGGTATTGTAATTGCTTCTCTCCATATCTGGGGAACTTTGCCACTGGTCCAACAGTGATTAAATATCTTTAGCAGCTTTATTTTGGCGGTTGTTCCAAGGTTCTTGATCATTTCGTTGGTGATTCCATCCATTCCAGGTGATTTTTAGCTTTGATATTGCTAACTGTAACTCGCTAGATGTAAGTGCTGCCACCAGTGCTCAGGAATTATATCATTTTGTCTTGTTTGCTGTTTGTTCTCTCAAACCTCTCGCTGTTTCTCTGGGCTGACATTAATGTTGCTGTCTTCTGCAAAAGAATCTGCAAAGTGGTCAGCTGCCTGTTTTCTTGTTAGGATGGCTCCTTCTTTGCATAGTGCAATATTAACATTTCTCCCTGTACTCTCATCATTAATTTGTTTTACTAACCTCCACAAGTTCCTTTTGTCTCTTTAAAAGTTTAGAGACTTTGTCTTCTCTTGCCAGCTTGTCCGTCTAGCCTGCAGTTTGGCTCTTTGAAATGCGGCCTTTGAATGTTGGTAGTTGTTAAACTGCTCTTGACAAGGTCTGGTCTCAGCTTGTTTTCTTTCTGTTTCCATATTGTTGTGCATTTGCTCCAGATCGCAATTCCAGTACGGTTTATATTGTTGACGCGCACCTCTTGGAACTGCTTCTAGGGCTGCCTGCAGTATGCGTTTGCTCAACTCTTTGACTACATTTTCTACGTCGTCGTTATCTGTGTTCATATTTTCCAGCAGAACATTCGTGCGGAGCTGATACAACTTCCAGTCTGCCTTCTTAACATTTCACATTGGCAATGTGCTGCTCTCTCTTGTAGACTGGCTTTCTATAGTTAGAAAGACTGGCCGGTGGTCACTGCCTCCTAGTTGCTTCCCAACAGTTCTGGTAACATTCAGTTCCTTGTCTGGTGAGTGAAAGGCTAGGTCTGGTGTCGAGATGGTATGCCATGATCTTGAGTAGAAGGTTGGTGGGTCGGTTGGCTTATTAATGAGGATGAATCTATTCTCATCCTGCCAGTCCTCCAGTTTCTCTCCTCTCTGATACATGTGATCATAGCCCCCAACTTTGGCAGTGGCTATTAAAAAATCACACCCATAACTGACATAGTTGGTACTTATGATAGTGTTATGCATTGTAGTTCATTTAAATTAATTAACCCTTTGTAGTAAGTTACAACAAAACAAAATGCTATCTTTGCGCAATCTTTCATTTATCAAAAACATTATCGCTTTTAAAGTTTCAACATTTTGATTTCATTGTGTTTACAAATTTGTTTTTAGAGTATTTTCCCATTTCAAAACACTGTATGTAGAAGTTGAGAAATGTGGAAACATGAAACTGGATTTTTTTTTTTTTTTTAAAGAAAATGAACAGGTGATCAGCCCTAATATTTTATAATGAGTCAGTAATGATGTACTGCTGATCGTTTCTTGTACAGATGTTCTTCCTTGACACAATGCCGAACTGTCTCCTCCTCTTTGTCTTTAACTTTCCTGTTAACACAACATAATTCAGTTTCTGAAAGTATGTGAATGACTCCCCTTTAAATGCTTTATTCATTCATTCATTCAGTAGCATGTCCCTCGCGGAACCTCGCTGCCATAACAACCCTCCGGAAAACCTTCCTATCATGAGCAAGATGTCCTGCGTCTGATACACCCATCTGGAGATCATCTGCCACATCCTGCACCCATCTTCTCCTTGGCCTTCCTCTTCCTCTCTTCCCAGGCATATACCCCTCCATTATTGTTCTCTCTAGACCTCCATGACGTTTCAAGTGACCAAAATATTTCAATTTTCTTTGTTTTATTGTCTTTACTAGCCAACCCTCTTCAATATTCAGCTCTTGAAGTATGGATGCATTTGTTTCTTTTCTTTACCCAAGATATTCTTAGAACCTGTCTGTAACATTTATATTCAAATGCATTTATATGCGCTGTTCCGCTTGTTTAGTAAGTGTCCAGGTCTCACAGGCGTATGTTGCAATGGGAAAGATGCATGCTCTTAAAAATCTGACCTTTGTAATTCTATCTGTACAATTCCATAATTTATTCAGTTGTTTTAGTCTTTGAAGAGCAATTGATAGTCGCCGTTTAATTTCTTTCATTGTGTCACCATTGTTGGTAACCAGTGACCCAAGATATTCGAAATTTTCCACCACTTCCAATCTTTCCTCATTAACATATATTTCCTTCTCCATGGCAGTTTTGTTTGTATGCATTATCTTTGTTTTTGCTGTGTTAAGAAATAAGTTATGATTTTCACTATTTCTTTGGAGTGAGGTTAATAAGTTTTCTAAACCATTTTGTGCTTTATACATGCTTTAAATGCTTTTTTATGCCGGTCGTGCAATGCTGGCGGGACCCGTATTAAAATTGATCGCACGGGCAACTGCTGATCTGTTGGCGACAAGTTCTGCTATCATCAATGATGAACTGCATTTCTAATGTTGGACTGTTTGTGTTAGCACTTCGGATGGCTACCATATGCGTTAATGCGAGTGTATGCTAGATATGCTGAGACAGCAGTCTGTCAATCTTTCCACAAGGGACTGTGATAAACATTCTGGGTGTTTTTCGCTGGCACAGGAGCGGAGCAAAGATGGGGCGACCCGTTTGCTATGAAGCTGAAACTAAGACTACCAGACTACCAGACTGCTTTATACAGTCTTCATTATGCATACGATACCGTATTATAGCCGAAAATGCAGAAGCCCTCAACAACTATTAGACGTGGTACTAGAGAGTGCAAAAAATGGACTTCCCATGAATGTCAAGAAAACAGAAACGATGGCTATATCAAAGAAGAAGAAGAAAACTCCAAAATGTGACATAGCAATAGAAGGGAAAGTACTTAACCAAGTATAAATGCAAGTATTTGGGGACAATCATAACATCACATGGACGATGTATGACTGAAATCAAGAGCAGAATCGGTAAGGCAAAGGCATCATTTCAGAAAACGAAAGTATCTTATGCAAAAAAAAAAAAAAAAAAATCACTCTCATAAAACGAGTACTGAAATGTTACATCTAGCCTGTTCTGGTGTATGGCAGTGAAGTTTAGAATGTGAGCAACCAAATTAAGAAGAGCCTGAAAGCAACTAAGATGTTGTTCTTTAGAAAATGTTGCGAATGCCTCAGACTGTCAGAATAACAATGATTGCCTGGAAATGGCTAATAAAAGTAGAACATTATATACAACAATGAGAAAAGGAGCACTAGAAAATATTGTGACGACTGGAAAGATCACTGGTAGAAGAGGCAGACCAAGAGAAATGATGGTTAGGTGGCTTACGGCATAGAGAAATATCAATAGTGGAATTCATCCATAACACCAAAAACCGACATCTGTGGAAATGCATGAACGCCTACGCCAGCTGGCAAAGCACTTGATGATGATGATAATTATAGAGGTGAAGGAGATTTTCAGTCTTTACAGGAACAGAGCAAGTGTGGAAAAACCCGATTGCAATGAAGTGGAAACCTCGACTAAGTGAAAGATTTATAATTCTCCTTCTTCTACCTTTCTATCCCCTAATGGAGCATAGGCTCTCAACCAACTCACGCCAAGTCGTTCTATCCTTCGCCATTACATGGAGCTCTCCCCATGTCCTCCCCATCTTTCTAGCTTCATCTCCAGCTCTCTTCTTCGGGTGTTTTTTGGCCCTGTGGGTTCCAATGCAAAGACACTCTGGTTATGCTGTTCTCCTGTTTTCTCAGTGTGTGTCCACTCCACCGGCAGCGTCTTTTCCCCACCTCTTGTTCCACTGGAGCCTGCTTAGTTCTCTCCCAAAGTTATTCTATCATACCATTTAATTCCCTCTATCTGCGCAGGCACCAGTTAATGAATGTCTTAATTTATTAGAATTTGCCTCAGTTTTTCTCCTATTTCCACCCCATTCTTCTTCTTCTTTTGCGTTCGACATCAGTCATGCTAAACATTGAGTCCCGTCTGGGTCACAAATAGGATAATGCTTTTAAGGTCGCCACCGGTCCCCCATAGCTTCTCTTTCAACGTGGTTCCCTTGGGCCAGACCCACAGTCTTTGCTGGGAGAGGTTAGGGCAGTGTTGCAGTATGTGTTCAGGGGTCTGTCTTTCTGCTCCACAATCACAGGCAGCGGATTCTTTTATGCCTGTCCGGTCTGAAGTCTAGAAATTGATGTTTGTTCTTTCCTGTTGAGTTTGTTTATGCTGTCACTCTCTGGTCTGTAATCTCCGTTCTGCCTTCTCCACTCCCGCTTGAAAGATTGCTTTAGCGCTGTTTTCGGTTTCCTTGTAGCTGTGTGGTGGATGAGGTTGTGGAAGATTACTTCCAGCTTTTGCCAACTCATCTGCTCTCTCATTTCCTTGAATACCACAGTAGGCTGGTATCCACTGCAAGACCAGTTCTGCTTTCTTGGAGAATAAGCCAATGTTGGTCCTTAGATCTGCAATTAGTTTGTCTTGTTTTTTGCTTGGAGAACAGACAATGAGTCACTAAGTATAACAATTTAGTGCCCTCTGTGTTCTTGGGTGATGAGATGTTGAACTGCAGAAAGGAAGGCAGTTGCCTCAGCTCTGAAGTTAGTGCATATGTCACCTGCTGGTAGAGAAAGAGTTTCTGCTCTACTGCTAGGGAGTTTAATGTATATTCCACAGCTCCCCTTTCTGACTGCATCTGTAGCAGAGCCGTCTGTGAAAACCTGGGTCCAAGTGGTGTTGGGATACTTCTCATCAAGCATAGCAAGAGCCAGGGTTCTCTGTTGTGTCTCCGTCTTGGCATCTTTTGAAGTGATCCCTGGTACCTTTAGGACTACATTTGACTTATCTGGCTTGCTTGTCCATGGTTTTGGCCTAAGTTTTTTCGCACAGTGCAACATCTCTTTCAAGCAGATCTTGGTGCTGTCTGTACAGTTCTCTAGCAAGGTGGTTGGGACTCTGACTCTTCAGTCTGTTTTTTTTTTTCTCTCTCTTGAAATTTAAAATGCAGTTTCTGACTTTGAAGTCTTTTTAATTTCTCATACTGTAAAAGAGTTTTGTATTGTCTTCTGAGTTCGAGTAGTTCAGTATCTTCTATCCTCTCTATCACTCTGATGAGGGTGGTTTTCATGGCTCCGAGAACAATCCTTAATCCCATATTCTGAACCTTGTCCAGTTTTCCCATTGTTGTCTTGGCTGCTGCAGCCTATGCAGTGGAGGCATATTCCATGACTGGCCTGAATGCTCCAGTATATACTTGTTTCAGGATTCTGGAGTTTGCGCCCCATGTGGTACCCGCTAATTATTTCATCACTGCAAGCTTCTTAAATGCTTTCACCTGTACTGCTTCTACGTGTGACTTTCAAGTTAGTCGCGAATCAAGTGTAACGCTAAGAAAGGTAGGAGTGTCAGTCTGTGGAATGAGCTGTTTTTTTTTTTTTTTTTAAATCCAGATTTCGATTTTTTCTTTTTTGGGGGGAAGAGAGAGAAAAGTGATGCTGTGTTTTTTTAATTATTTAGCTTTAGACCCCACTTTTAGGTCCAAGCTTCTACATTTTCCACAGTTTTCTGTAACAGATATGAGGCTGTGGTAGTGTATTCGGAGGCTGTCCAAACTGCAAAGTCATCGGCATGTAGGGTATTGAAAACGTTCTGGTGGCAGGTTGCTGTTATATCATTTATGTGAACCAGGAACAGAGTTGGTGCTATCGCACTGCCCTGGGGAACTCCTTCTCTTAGTTTTACCAGTTTGCCGATGTGTCCATCAATTCCTAATCTGGCTCTGCGTTGGAAAAGAATCCGCCCCATGCAAAAGTACTGATTTGACATTAGAATTAAAAAAAAAATTAATTTAGTATTTCTTTTAATATTTTTTTACTTCCACAAATTCCCTAGTGCTATGTAAGCTCCTCTTGCCTTTTGTATTCTTATTTTAATATCTCTATCAGTTCCTCCATCTTGATCTACATTACTGCCCAAATAGGTGTACGACTCCATGTCTTGGAGTGGGGTGCCATTAAGAGAAACCACATTTGCCTGGTTTATTCTCATTATCTTTGTCTTTCCTTTATGGATTTAAAGACCAAGCTGTTGTGATCTCGCATCAATTATATTTAATTTATCTTGCATCAGATTCCGTGAATGGGACAGAAGAGAAATATTATCAGCGAAGTCAAGATCATCAAGCTGTTTTGTAGGGGTCCACTGAATTCCATTCTTGGTGTTAGCAGTTACTGTTTTCATAATCCAGTCTATAGCCAGTAAAAATAAGAGAGGCGACAAAAGACATCCCTGTCGCACACCTGTTTTATTTAAAATGTATCTGTTAGCTTTCCCTCATGAAAAACATGACATTTCACGTCTTTATGTGTTGCCTTTCACATACAGCTGGATGGTTCTGCTCTGAATCAAGTTAGGGAGTTTAAATATCTAGGAAGTATGATCACAGAAGATGGTAGAATTTACAGAGAAATAGAAACCAGATGCCAGAAAGCAAGTGCACTTATATACCAACTGTCACCATTATTCAGGCATCCAAGCATAACTATGAGTGCAAAGAGACAGATTAATAATAGCATATTCATTCCAACATTGAGCTACCGGTGCCAAACATGGACACTATCTAAAGCCCATATACGTAAATCACCGCCTGAGAAAAGCAGCCAACCTAACCATCCGAGGTCGAGTGAATAATGAAACTATCAGGCAAATTGTGGGAACGACACTTTGTACTAGATTCACCGAGAAACAGCAAATTAAGTGGTTTGACCATCTTATTAGTATATTAGAATGCCGCAAGATCAAATACCATCACAAGCACTACATCTCATTGCCATTTTAATTGGCGTCCCATAATTTAAACAAACAAGGTCTGTATCAACAATGGCGTCAGCAAGGCAACTCCATGCCGGTTTTTCCCATTACTGTTCCATTCATTGTTCGGTGCATTGAAATCCCAACAAATGAGGAGCCTGTTGCCATGAATTCTCTCCAGGTCTTTCAGCTAGTCGCACTGTTGTTTTGTTACTAAAGAGCCCATGGCAGCATATACATTAATTATGTTCCAACGTAGGCTACCATTCTCCATCTGTATTCCCTGCACCTCTCTAGCATCATTGTTCCAGAGATTCAGGTCAAGCACCACCTGTTTCAAGCCCTCCTTCACTAGCAGACATAGCTTATGTCTCCCATGATGTCCAGCAGGGTTTATGTAGCTGACATATCCAGGGCAATGATATGTGTCTGCATTCAGCTCTTGAAGTATGACTACATCAAAGTCATTCGTGTACAAGTTATGTCCTGAGCCTTCACATTTACGCTCTTGTCACCTAAGAAGGCTCCTCTTCTAGCTGTAAGTATACATGAACTGAGAGCCGCCTGGGGTGGCCACCATGAGGTGCCTAATACGTTTATACATGACCTGAGAGCCACAAGTGGTGCCTCACAAGAACCTCATCTGGCCAATGTGTCCAGACAGTATCTTCTTCTATAAATATAAGCTTGAAAAGGGGAGCCACCCTGGGTACCCCAACAAGCCACAAAAGAAGACAAAGGTGGGGCCCACCCATACCAGTCAACAAATCCCATTACAACAATATCAACTCCACCTAAAACAAAAAGAGCCCGCTCTGGTTACCCCAACATATGACAAGGGAAATTTGATGATGACAGAGGGGGTTACAGAGGCACTTAACTATACCTTTAAAAAATGGGATGCTCCTAAGACAAAGGGGAGCCCAAACCCATCATCGATCTGTCCCTGGGACCATGGTGTTTAAATACAACGTGACATACTACTGCCGTCCTCTTGTAACTGATCTTCTGAGATAAAGTGCCAGTGTTGATACTAGATGGTGCTGCATTCTAACGAGATGGTTAAACCACTTTATGTGCAGTTTCTCAAGTACAAAGGGTCGTTTCCACAATCAGACAGTATTTTTCACTTGCTCTCGGTTGGTCAGATGGGCTCTATCGGTACGAGCCTGCATAACCTCAACTCCCTTTATCTGAGTTCAAGGTAGAAACGTGGAATTCCATGGGTATTAAAATAATAATATCACGGATCAGAAGATGTGAAACTAATAATCCAGATGTAATGAGCTATTGTAAAAGCTTTTTTGGAAAGAACAGAAAAGCATAAATGTGAACAGTCTTTAGTGTAGCCAATTAACGTGGGATGCGTTGTAACAGAGAAAGGTCACAGCCTGTTTGTTAGGAGGTAGGTTTTTGCGCAGAGTTGAAACATACCGAAATCAACAAGATTTGGTAACCTTCTTTTCCAGCCAAAACTAAAAATTGACGTCATCACTTGTTTGTCAGAAGATAGAATTTTGCGTAGTAGTTGATGAGAAGAAAGTCAACAAGTCTTAGCAAAAAATTTTGTAAATAGTATTTGACGTCATTGTTGATGTGCCTTTTCAGAGAGAACGTAGAAGTACTTTTTTTAAGGAGATGATGACATATGATGCAATTGAGATATAATTAGAACAATCCCGTGTGAAAAGGCACATAGTAAACATATTGAGACGTACTAGCATTCCAGCATTTAAGTATAAATAATTAGTGAGAAACCACTAGGGTAATTCATCAGTCCACAAGACTCAAGTGAGAAGGGACCAGTCATATTGACCCTCAGAACAAGCCTTCATTTGTATAGATGCCAGCTCAACGCTAGAAGGAGAGGAGCCAGTCACATTGAGCCTCGAAGACAGACAATAGAGAAGAGACATGAAACAAGACATCGAGCTACAGAGACTTATTAGGTAGGAAACTATAGACGATGTTAGACTCGACGATCAAGCCGTTAGTACCAGACAGCACTAGAAGCCAGGTGGCAGTTACAGGCAGTAGAAACAAAATAACTAGAGATGAAGAACACAACGCAAACCTACGAGTATTTAACCATAGAGAGAACACGGCGCCTTTCAGAATATCATTGATGTTATTTGTGACATTGCTGAATTATCACAATAAAGACACTATATACAAGAACAGTTGTTTCCAGACATTTAATATTTCAAGCATCAGAGTCACGTGAGAAGCATGCATGCAAGACATCATCATCATCACCACTATACGACACGGCCATCTTTCTTCTCGTCTATAATCTTCTAATCGACTCCTCCTGTAGAAAACCTAAAGACGAACCTGGGTGTGACAACAAACGCAACGAAGAAGAGTGCCGTGCTACAGCGTTGCATGGCAGTGAAAGAGTTAAGATAGTTTTAGTTTTGGGGACAGTATTTTTACGTATCAGAGAATGTCAAAATATCTTGAATGTTGAATAAAGAATCGACATCTCGGCACTCGGGACACTCCTATAAGTGCTGAATCCCAATCTTCAGCAGCAGTTCCAATTCCGACAGTAACAGTAACCGTCTGATTGTATATCCGTCTCATCCTTCCCCTGAGCATTGAGCGTGGGCAAGTTTGTCAAAAAAAAAAAAACAACAACACTTAAAACACTTATTTTGTCAAATTTTTATTGTCTTGTCAAAGTGAGAAAAGTTACAATTTATGCGTGTGCAAGTTATGTCATGAGACTGCCTACATATTTACTCTCTTGCCACATAAGAAGGCTCCTTTCCTAGCTACGTTTATACATGAACTTGACAGTCAAAAATCTTAAATCTTGTTTTATCTTTTGTTAAATCACAATCGTACAAATATTTCCATTGCACTCCATATATCCCGAGAAAACAGTTCTGCCTGAATAGTTTTTATTAGAACAATCCGAAAGACTGGACTGAGGCCAGATGAGGTTTGAACAACGGATCACCATCAAGGCACACGGGTAGTAATCCATAAGTGCTCCGTTCTTCTTTTAATTCAAGTCCGAGTCCGAAGAAGCTCAGCACAGTGCACTCACTTTCTATGTAGCACCGGTAGATTTTTAACTCCAAATTTTGCCCGGCAGCGCCGTTGGGCTACTCTTTTCGATTTCCTGCCAAGGGATTTTTTATGTGCGCAACAATACGGGAATTCCAATCTCACAACCCAGAGACCAGGGGGAATTACTAAAGTCCAAGTCCACGTGAAAAAATCCCAGCCCTTACCGGCTTGAACCCGGAACCTGTAATACTCGAGGCGGACACCATGCCTCGAGACTACGCATCCCCGAGGCCAGATATGGTGTTGGACTCTGCGGCAGAACACCAGCTTGTCCTGATAGAGTACAAGCTTGAGAAGTACCGGGAACTGGTAGCCAGTCTGAGATGAATTGAGTGGTACGCAGAAAAACCTCGCCGTCGAGGTAGGCTCAAGAGGGCTGACCTCAACCTCCACATAATATAACTTACGTCCGGCTGTAAATATATAAATATATATATATATATAAAAATCAATGTTTGTGTGTTTGTTTGGCCCCTATAGACTGGGAAACTACTGAACCGATTTAGCTGAAATTTTCAGGATATGTTTGTTTTGATACCGAATGTGGAACCATCAGGGTTTGAAATTCAACCTGTCACTGTTAGAGATAGGTGACCACAATTTATGCCATAATATTCGAAACTAATATTTATAACTTTAGTGATTTCTAATTATAGCCAAGTTACGTGGGATCGATTTACCGTGCATGCGCAGTAGTGACGCTCTATCGTCAACATCCGCCCGCAAGGAAAATGGCTATCGGTTTTTAGTTTTGTTATCAAGAAATATATAAAAAAAAAAAGTAAGAGCATTTATTTAAGTAACATTAGTCAGTATGTACATGTTTTTTGTTTACTTCAAACAAATGTGGACCACTTCTTAAATCCCGCAATGATAAATGTATACACATTATCATTAACTATTATCGTCTTTCTCATACCCGATACCCATAAGTACCACAAGTAGTACACAGTTTTGGTTGGCTTTCTTCTGTTATTCAAACGAATTATATAAATTTACACGACATTCTTCTCAGGTCAGTGTTAGAATCTAGAATTATCTCAACAGGTGAGTGCATTTATTACAGTGACATCAGCCATTATGTACATTTTTTAAACTTCAAATACATGTGTGGACCACTCCTTAAATCCCACTATGATAAATGTATGCACATTATCTGTTGGCTTTCTCATATTGTCTTATATACCTCCTTTTCTTACTATTTGCTGCCCAGTTTCTATGCATTTCCTCTTGAGTCAAAATAGATTGTTATCTCATGCTCATATTTTTATTTATTTCAGCGATACTTCAAGTCACATTTCATTCAGTGCGTGAGGACAAACAAGCTACTGATGATCAGCGCTCACAAAATTTACAGTTATGCTTCCCAAACGACAAGCGATTGGCCCATCTACACCTAAAACACGCAAGAGGGCATTAAAAAAAAAAGTTAGTTGCGTATCCTTTACAGGACGTTGCAGAACCAACCCTAACAGCCCCTGGCTGTTGTGTGGTTTCTCTTGGCAAATTTACGTCCAGTAGTTTGCCATCGCTTCTGGACGGTCGGCTTTCTTGATACCACTGTCGAAACCAACGCAAGGCGCATTGCCCGCAACTGGGATCGAACCCGGCATCCCGGCATTTCGAAGCGAAGTGTTCGTATCGACTTAGCCACAGAGCCGACAAGAGGGCATTAATTTCTTCAAAAACAGACGAGCAACGTGAGGTAAGACTGGAAACCATTCGAGTGCGCACTGCTGAAGCCCGTTCATCTCAATCAGACCAGCAACGGAAAGCAAGACTCGAAAACATTCAAATGTGCACTACTTTATGTTGATTTGAATCTTGGTGCATTCCATTACACCAGCAATTATGATTGGTCTTCATCCACTCTCGCTTTTTGGCAAAAGGGATAAATTGTGCGTACATTGCAGTGCCTTCAAATTTAAGAATGACATGCCGGGTATGTGCTGCGCTGGTGGAAAAGTTAAATGGCAAGTATTACATTCACCACCCGAACCATTATCATCATTGGTAGTAGGTGACACAGGCCAGTCGACACATTTCTTGGCAAACATAAGTACATTCGCAAATATGTCAACAAAGGAGGCGATATGGCAGTCTTTGGAGTGGGACATGCAGCTGCATCTATTGATGAAATCAAGCAATATCAGCTGGGGCGCTACATTAGTAGCAATGAAGCGGTATGGCGCATTTTGTCATTTCCAATTCATGAATGACATCCAGCAGTTGTTTATTTGGCAGTGCACCTTGACAATGGACAGCGCGTGTACTTCACTACAGAGAATGCAAATGCACGAGCAATGTTACCACTGCCAACCACATTAACTGATTTTTCTCATTGTGTAGAGATATGTTTGCAAAGACACTCCTTTACTCTCACCTGCCAATATACTACACATGGAATGCATCAGCTAAAAAGTTTCAACGTTGCAAGCAAGGTCAAGTGGTTGACGGACATCTTAATTTATATTCTACTGATATTTTAGGCCGTCTGTACACTGCTCATCCCAAAAATGCAGATTGCTTTTACTTGCGATTACTTTTAATCAACAAACGGGGATCGGCATCCTTCCAGGACTTGAGAACAGTTTATGGTAAAGTATGCGCTACTTACCGTGAAGGTTGCCAAGAATTAAATCTTCTTGAAAATGATGCACATTGGGACACTTCACTCGCTGATGCTTCGAATACTGCTCGACCACAGCATATACGCTCATTATTTGCAATAATATCAACAACTTGCTTCCCATTCATTCCAAAAGAGCTTTGGGAAAAATACAAAGACTACATGAGTGAAGACATCCTGGCGTTAAACGAAGCATGATCAGGACCTTCAATTCATACCAAATGTATATAATGAGGCATTTGTTTGCATTGAGGACATATGTTTGACAATAACTAACAAAGCACTGGTTCAGGTGGGACTGGCTCCACCAGAACAATCTGCAAACAACCTTTTCGATCGTGAGTTGCCATGAATCCGAACATCTAAGACAAATTACCAGGCGGTGTGACAGCGTATAAGTCTATCGATACTGTAATGAATCAGGACGAAATTGTTAATTATCCAACTGAGTTCTTAAATTCACTTGATTTGCCAGGCATGCCACCCGACATTTTAACCGTGAAAATTGGCGTGCCCATCATTCTTCTCAGAAACATCAATCCGCCACGTCTTTGCAATGGTATCAGGCTTTCAGTGAAAAGGATGATGCTCAATATCATCGAAGGTACAATTTTAAATGGGAAATTTAGGGCGAGAATATACTTTTGCCACGCATCCCAATGATTCCAACAGACATGCCATTTGAATTCAGACGCTTGCAGTTTCCGGTGCGACTCGCCTTTGCAATGACCATAAACAAATCACAGGGACAATCCCTACAAGTGTGTGGACTACGTTTGGAACATCCATGCTTTTCACAGGGACAGCTATATGTGGCCTGTTCACGCATCGGAAAACCTTCTAATTTATTTGTGTACGCGTCAGACGGAAGAAAAAAGAACATTGTTTACCCAAAAGCACTTCAGTAAACAACATTTTTAATGTTAAATTACCGGCACAATGATCCAATATAATTATATTTTGTTAAAGCGATTTTCCTTTCAATTCACTTTCTATTGTAGCAACGCGTGCAGGGTTGTTTACAGCAATTAGCAAATGTGCTCATTTCGTAATTATGGTGTATTTTTCCTCTTTTCATTGCTTTTCACTAGGGTAATTTTTCCAACTACTTCGATGAAGGAGAAAGTAGTATGTGAACTGGGGGATGGGTGGTTACAATAAACTGTTTACTGAGATAGATTTAAGTTACAGTAACTGCCTTACCCACTCAAAGTTTTATTAGCTGTGGTTTAGCTGTTGCACTGTACATCGCTAGCGTGAAGCGAAGACACATTTCTATGTTCTCTATTTTCCATGTAGCCAAATTACGCCACAGCAACGCGTGGCCGGGTACAGCTAGTAATATATATAAATCTGGAGCTGGCCGTATATAAACCCACAGCGGTAGCATGCACAGCAGAAGTCTAACGATCTTCAGTAGGTGTCCCACGTCAACAACTGTTTCGGCCAGTTTACTCCCTAGACAATCTCGAGAGGGGCGGGTAAGGTTGCCAACCGGGCCATGACTTCTGCTGCGCTAATCGGACGTTTCTGACGCTTTTTTTTTTTAAATGTTACTGCAGTATGCATCTGACGAGATGTAATAAAATATGCCAGGCAATAAATTGCGCAGTCTATTACATGTGTCTGCTCTGTTCATTCGTTATATTAATTTTGTACATTTTATAGCGTTTCAGTTTGTGTTAGGATTTGACATTCCACGCATCAGTAAGGCGTATGTTAACTAAATCCGTTTGTTCACTTAGAATAAATACAGATGTGGTTTTCCACCTGTTATCTATATTAGACTCTTAACCGCCGTTGCCATGGGATAAGTTGGATTTTGTTTGTGCGTGTGTGTTTAAGGGACGAGAGAAAAAAAGGGGGGGGGGGGGGGAGTTTTGATCTTGCGATTCCATTTAACTTGTCTTTCATGTATTTTTTTTTTTTTTCCTGATGATCTTATCTTTTTCAGAAGTCTTTTTGTGAATCAAGTCTCACGCACGTGAAATATTTATAAATTTAATTTTATAAGTGAAATTGACTAGACTGAATCTAAACTAGTCCAATGGGCATGGATTAAAGAAAATAGTTTTTCCATCGAAGCATTGTATGCTTGAATAGCAAAGAAGAACTGTGCTTTCTTCATGATTCCAGCGTACATTTTACTACTACAGTTTTCAGCTTAATCACGCCAGTTTTTTTTTTTAAATGCAATGACATTTGATTTTCGTAGGTGGACGCGGATTTCTCAAGATGATAGTGATCACAGAACTATGAATCATATATGGGGCAGATCTTAGTCCGTCAAAAATCTAAGGTTATAGACATGTTAACCAACTTATATAAAAGAATACACCCGAATGCATTGATGTTTTGTTAATGTTTTTTCCCTTCAAAGGATCAACATCATGGCATACGGGTGCAACCCATATGTGCTCCTTTCTACTTCTAACACAGGCTTGAGTCTGAAGATTGTCAGCGCAGTGAACTAACTCCGTAGCACCGGCGAGGATTCTGAAATACTTTAAGTAGATTTTTACCTAAAACGTTTTGCCTGGGCAGCGCCGATAGACTACTTTTTTCAATTTCCAACTGCCACGGAATTTTTTTTACATGCGCAACAATACATACGGGCGTCCGATCTTACTACCCAGAGACCAGGAGAAATTACCAGAAGTAAAAAAAAATTATAGCCTACACCGGGGCTTGAACCTGGTACCTCAGGCACTCGGGGCGGACATCATACCTCGAGACCACTCAGTTCCCCCCCCCCCCCCCCACTTTTTTTTCGCTGACATTTTGTTTGCTTTTACAAATCTTAATCATCATCTTCATCATCATCATCAATTTCCACTTCTGTCGTTAAGCGTTGTGGGGAGGTACAGTTGGCGATCTACTGCTTGATTGGCAGCATTCGCGATTGTCACTTCGTGTCGATGAAAAGCTCTTTAATGTCATCAATCCATATCTCCTAGGGCGGCCTCTTGATTTTACTTCATATCTTTTATGTGTAGCTCCTGCGTTGGTAGTTGTTTTGGTTGCATTTCTACTAACTGACAGTAATATGCGATCCAGGTGGATAGATCACATATCTGGCGTAATGTCTAGGGTGACGACCATGCTTCATCCATATATACAACAGTTCCCTAGTCGACAATGTACCATCAACACTACAAGAACCAATATATTAAAAGTCATCTCTATAATAGTGCATCAGTCTCTTTATTGGACGAACACAATGCGACGAAGATGAATCGGTGATTGCCGAACTACCGTTCGTCTACTACTCCCAGGCACCCATTGTTATACTTCCGATGCGGCATCGCCTCAAAGGGCGACACCTAGCCTCAACTTGACGCGAGTCCACAACATAAGGCATGCCTTTAAAAAAACGCATTCGCAGTAGCCTATAACAGAGTTTCTCAAATTTTTTTTTATTTTTTTGCCGCGGCACCCTTGTCAGGCAAAACAAATTTCGCGGCACACATAAAGCGGTTTAGAAACTTAGGAGGAGAAGAAATAACTTTGCAAATTTAATGTTTAGTTCTCTTTAATGCGATGAATGAAACTGTTTTTAATTTTTATTTTGGCCGCCATGAAGCACAGCGAAGAAGTTTTCATTTTTCTGAACTTAAAAAAAAATCATGTCCTCAGTAGTAAATACTGCACACCAACGATGTATCACAATCGAGAATTTAAAAAAAAAAAATACAATTTAAAAAAAAAAAAACATATAATGTCACAGATTTAGAACACTTTGGCTTTTTTTATTTTAAATGTTACAGACAATTCTCAGAATACTATGGATCAAAAAGAGGAAAACATCGAAATTCTACACGAGTTGAACATCAAGGAGAACTGACTGATAAACATGGTCTTGTCTGAAAGTATTCTGGTCACATCAAACGTCATGGGGGCCTGGAAGAGACTGTGCAGATAGAGGGTGCAGTGTTGGAAGCGAGGCAGGGGTCGACCTCTCCTATGATGGCTACTTGACATTGAAGATGAATTGGCACTGAAAGCACATGGGGCTGGAGAGCTGGCTAGAAAAAGAGATACTTTCAGGCATGCCGTGAAAAGAGCGACGTTCTATAAAGGACTTGTTGACTGGTGAAAAACAATGTCAGTATATAAGTGCATTGGCTCGTTAGCATGTTGTTTCTATTTCCTGATGTATTCTCGTGTCCTCCATGATTTACTTCCTAGATATTTAAATTCTTGAACTTGCTTCAGACAAGTGCTATTCAATTCTATATGTAGCGGACTAGGAATTCTACTGCACTGCATTACTTCAACTTTAGTCGTATTGTCCACTGGTGGCGGATTGAGGAGCGGCCTCTAGATATAGAGATTAGCTGTGAATGATCAATAGGCAGTCGCGGACCAACTGGCAGTGGGCGAAGCTTGATTTTAGGATGGAATCTGAAACTTTACAAAATACCTCATATGCTCTGAGACGTGCCTCCAAAGCGGGTCAGGGCGCTTTAACCCTTTTCCCCTGGTAGGTGGAACTTGTTAGCTTTTGACAGCAGTCCATCTAGGAGACTGCAAACTCCGAATATAAACCTCCAAGTTCAAGGTGGGCCAACGTGCTGTGAAACTGGATGGCCATGGGTGAGCTGGTCGTAAACGTTAGACGTCTGGCGGGTTTGCGGAGCGGCGCCAGGCGTATGGACCCTAGGGTGACTGGTGATTTCCTGTAACTATCTTTTTTCGTATATGGATTTATAAAATATACAAAGGAATCGTTGCCGGAGCTACGGAGCCCGTGCTCTGCGCTTGACACATTTTTAGCAGTTCGTGAAGAGAGAGTGAGGAGACGACGAAGGAATGGGGAGAGAAAAGGGCATTGAGATAGTAGAAATTGGAGGGCAGGTGATAGCAGGACAAGACGAAAAGCAGAAAGACGGCTTCAATGATGTAAGAGTAGGATACTGGAACTGTCGGAGTGCTAGGCAGAGAGGTCCTATACTGTAGATGTTTATTTTTGATTTTGATGTCATCATGCTACAGGAGCTAAACACAGACAATCAGTGCCCTGGGTACGTCAGTTACATAAACCCTGTTGGACAGGAGAGACATGGACAAGGTCTAGTGGTGAAGGAGGGAGTGAAGCGTGTGGTGTTTGACTTGAGCCAGTGGAACCACAGTGGAAGAGAGGTTCAAGGGAGACAGGTGAAGATTAGTGGCTTAAGTTGGAACCTCACGGTAGACTGTTTTGTCAGAAGAGAACAATGGGGCTGGCTCAAGGCATTGGAGGAGTTACCAGGTGATAGGTTACTTTTGTGTGGGGATTTCAACTCGAGGAACAGAGTATGGGACAGCAGCGGAGAAAACCGACAGGGAATTGCTCTTGCAGAGGCCATGGTTGACTCCGATATGGTCTGCATCAATTATGGGAGGCCAACTAGAATGGCAATAAGGTCCGACGATGCAAACACAGCCACGTAACTTGACATTTGTCTCCCAGTCGTCGGTTTTAAATGTTAAATGGACTGTCCTGAATGACCATGGGAGTTATCACCTACCATGTTTAGTCCCGATTTCTAAACCCAGTAAAGTTAAGACTGGGAGAGCACACAAGACCTTCCGGCATAAGTGGAAAAACACCCTACTTGGACGCCTCAGACATGGAGCATGCAACAGAACTGCCAGAACTTATTTTCTACAGCTCCCATGATGGACTCCAGAAGTAGAACAGGCGTGGAAGGCAAAGAGAGCCGCAGTGAAGCAGCTAAAGAAAGTACAACAGACACCCTCAAGCTCACGAAAGGAAGTGGAGATGCCGGAGAATGTGAAAAAAGATAAGGTGGAGGTTTTCAAGCGCTGTGTCAAAAGAGCAAAGTGGGAAACTTGTAAATGATATGAGAGGCGATTAAACATTGGGGAAATTCTGAAAATTGCAAAGGCAGATGCAAAGAAAAGATCGGCCTATGACAGTGGGAACAATTTGTAGATACGATGGTGTGCGTATGAGAACAGACAAGGAGAAAGGGGAGGCTTTTCTCCATAGGTTTATAGCTCAGACAGATCATAATGATGTAGACATTAGGGATGCAATTAGAAAGGAGTTAGCTGGCACCTTAAAGAATATGCATTATGAAGACATGATACAAGTGGAAAATAAAAATAGAATTGAAAAAGACATTGCACCAGGGCCTGATGGGGTCAGGTATGGCCACATGAAGGCTTTAAGCGATGTAGACCTGGCAGAGATGGCCGACTGTTTTAACCAGAGCATTAACACAGCATCAGTAGCGCAGGACTGGGTGTACAGCAATCTAATCCCACTACCAAAACTTTTTGAGAAACATTCAAAGCCCAGTGGCTTCAAAATCAATACCTAAAAAAGAAAAAAAAAACATTTGGGAAGGTCTTGGAGAAGATAGTTGCTGTAAAGCTTCTCCCAAGAGGTATGGGAAGCTACAGGCTAGGAAAAGATACTTTAGCAAATGCGGCCACTTTTGTTTTTGACGTCTATGAAGGGTTCTAAAACAGACAGGAGACTATGGCGGTAGCATTGGATCTCGATGATGCTTATAACAGAGCAAGAAACGTCATCTTAATGACTGCACTGAAGGAGACGGAGGTCACTCCATGGCTGGTGAATTGGGTTGCAGCTGTCCTGTATTCACGTGGAGGCGATCACCGCAGCTTTCCGCTGGTTAGGGAACACGACACTAACATCGTGATTGTAACTGACTCAGAAGCATGCTGTGGAAGATTATGAGAGGCATGCTTCGTGCAGAGTAATGAGGAGTATTGTCTCAATTTTTTTCATGAAGGTAGGCCTGTGTGTTGGGAAATAAACAGGCGAATAGACTAGCTGGCTCTGCACAACTTGGTGCATTACTAATTAGGCTGCCGCGACTACTTCTTATCTCACAGTCTTCTTCTTCTTTCTTCTTTTGTCAAAATCGCTTGTGCCGCTAGGCGTCGCAGTCTATCAGATGATCGGCAACCGAGCCAGGGCGCGCTCAGTCGCTTCATATGCCGTGATGTTATGAAGTCTCAAGTTGTCCGTGACTCCTTCAATCCATCTTCTTCATGGTCTTCCCCTGCCTCTTGGTGTTTCGATTTTCATGTTGTATGCTCTTGCTGCTGGCATCGTTGGTTCCATTCTCATTAGGTGACCAAACAATTTCATTCTTTGCTTCTCAATAAATGTAACGATGGGTATGGTTCCAATAGTTCTTGTAATCACATCGTTTCTCGCTCGATCTCTTCTGGTTTTATTCGCAGCCATTATCAAACATCTCATTTCACAGGTGGTTAGTCATCTCTCGTGTTCTTTTGTTAATATCCAAGTCTGACATTGATAACCTAATGTCGGTATAAAGATTGTATTTACAATTTGTCTTTTTATCTCAGCTGGGACAGCAGGGTGTTTTAAAATTGGGGCAAGCTGGTATGCGACATTGTTGGCTTGTTGGATTCTTGCTTCGATCTCTCTGTCTATTTTACCATTGAATGCAAAGATACTTCCCAAGTATTTAAATTCTTGCACTTGTTTTAGGTTGTGATCTAGAATCTTTATGTCGATGGTCTGTTGCTCTCTGCTTATGCTCATGACTTCTGTCTTTTCAGTATTGATCTTCATATGATGCTTGAGGCAACTGTCGTGTAGTAGGTTTATGTGGTCTTGCAGCTGTTTACTATCACTGTGAAATAGGCATTGATCGTCGGCAAAGAGCAGCTCATTGAAGTCCTCCTGTTTATCGACATCTGTTGGTGTTATGTCTATTTTATTAATATTGTCCATAAATATTATGAAAAGTAAAGGTGATAATACACAACCTTGTCTTACTCCTCATGTTACTGGGAACCAGTCTGTGATGCCAGCTCTTGTTCTGATGCCAGCTCTTGTTCTATCTCACAGTACCTTCTGAGAAACCACCAAGTCGTCTTGTCCCTATCCGAAAGAAAAACACCATCCGGTAATCTCGTGCAGCAGGGTACCAGCCCTGAGCTTCATGAACTCAGGTGGGCCCACCTCCTAAAGTGTCTAGGAGAATCGTGGGCCGAAACACTTGTCGACGAGGATAACTTCTACTGATGACCGGTAGATCCCTGCTGTACTTGCTCCTTGTGCGTTTATTCCTATTGTACGTGACTAGCCCACAAGACTACCATGAAAGAATGGTGACTCTCGGGAAAGACCTTGTGACACCAATGGAAAGACTGCCCCCCCCCCCCCCCCCCCGGTATCGCCGGGGGGATAAACTGACATCTGGAGACAGGTGTTGACTGTGGACCGGGTTGATCACCCCTAACACAGTATAATACCTCCGATTGCGTTAACCAATATAGAAATATGCCCCCAGGGCCCTCCGAAGGGGGGGGGGGGGGAATGAAGGGCCCAATCAAATTGATACTCTCGGTGACGACAATGCTAGCCCCCGGACTCAGATACTCGCCCAACGTCCGGGCTGGCTCTGTACATGTGGAAAGAGCTTCACGGGGTTGCATGGTCTGAGAACGCATGCCGGAAGAATTAAATGCGAGGGTGCACCACGCAGTAAACGCCGTCGCAAAACTACTACTCCTGTGGTAGTTTCTGAGTCGTCAGGGAACGACGGGCTGGGTGAACTCCACTCGCCCAGAGAGGCCCATGACGCCGACTGCGGAGGAGCACGCTTGATGATTTCTGAGGAAGTGCGTTCCAAGATTAGGTTTCCACCTGCGAGCGATAAGGTGGTGTGGTGTAAGTTGGAGGCTACACTATGTGAGATACTTAAACATGATTTAAACAAGAAGTCGTTAGGCGACAAGCTTACACAATTTGGTGATGTAATATATGAACACTGCTCCCGTGAGTTCGGGACAGTGGAGAAGGCACAGCCGGGTGCCAAGCAGAATACTAGCAGGAGGCAGAGGGACATTCTGAAGAGTCGGGCAGACGAGAATGCGCTCAGGAAACGGTTCAAAGCCGCTACAGGCAGCGAACGGGAGGGGCTGTATGAAGTCTGGTTGCATTTAAAGAACAGACACAGTGCCCTCTGTCGCGCTGAGCGTTTCTGTGCCAACAGACGAAGAAACAAAAGGGAGTGAGATAAATTCTTTAGGGACCCGTATCAGTTTGCTCGAGGTCTATTCGAGCAACCGAAGTCTGGGACTCTTGTTGTCAGTCAGGAAGAGCTTGAGTCACATCTACGCAAGATTTACTCTGACAAAAAGAGGAGAGAGCCTCTCGATGACAATCCAGAGATCCTTAGCGGCCTCAAGTAGCCTCAGTTGCCAAAGGTACCATTTAAAATGATACCTCCCCTTTGGTCTGAGGTTGAGGAAGTTGTGAAAAAGGCCAGCGGCAAGTCTGCCCCAGGTCCGAATGGTGTTCCGTACGTTCTTTACAAGCGTTGCCCGAAAATCCTAAAAATGCTTCACGTCTTGTTAAGACAAGCGTGGATCCGTAAACACATATGTCCAGAATGGCAAAAGGCGAATGGGGTCTACATTCCCAAAGAGCAGGACTCGAAGAGTCTTTCCCAATTCAGGCCCATCTCGCTGCTGAATGTCGAGGGTAAGATATTCTTTTCGGTCATGGCTCGCCGGCTCACACAGTATCTGATGTCTAACAAGTACATAGATACGAGTGTTCAGAAGGGTGGTATTCCGGGCGTTCCTGTGTGCCTTGAACACGCGACCATGATTTGGGAGGCTATCCAGAGAGCCAAGTATGAGAGAACTCAATTGCACGTGATTTGGTTGGACTTAGCCAACGCCTACGGGGCAGTCCACTATAGGCTACTGTGGCGAGCCCTTCGCATGTTCCACGTACCGGCACAGGTCAATGATATGATAGAGCAATATTTCTCTAAGTTCGCTTTGCGCTTCTCTACCTCGATGTTTACCACGAGGTGGACTGAGCTGCAGATTGGGATAGCTATGGGCTGTACGATCTCACCCATACTGTTTGTCATGGCCATGCAGATCATGTTAGACGGGGCGGCCGGCTACGGACAGGGCCTTCAAATAGGGGATCACTGGATGCCGCCACTACGCGCATTTATGGATCACACGACTAATATAACGGGCAGCGAGGAGTCTGCCCGCACGATCCTGGAAAGATTGGACGAGGTGGTCCAATGGAGCGGTATGCAGTTCAAACCGCAGAAGTCGAGGAGTCTGTCAATCCATAAGGGCAAGGTGTCGGCAACCAGTTTTACGGTGGCAAGGAACAAGATCCCCACGGTTCTGGAGGAACCGGTGCCAGATAAAAAACGTCATTTTTTGCCAAACTATCACCCAAAATATGCCAGAAAATTGTCAAATAAAGTGTAACATTGTATTCACTTCACATCAAAAGCTCTAGATTAAATTCTTTACTGTCATCCTCACTGGAACCAGTGGAAGATGCAGCATAAACCTTTTCGGATGTAAAATCTGCATTTTCTTAGATGGAATGAAGTCTTTGCAACATTTCTTTGATATCAATAGTTCTGCTCTAATTCTGACAACTGCATCAAGAAAATCCAGTTGTATTTTGTTTCTTGCTTTTGATTTAGTTGAAGTAACAAGAGAGAATATTTTCTCAACTACATCATTGCTAAGGGGCATTATTAAGCAAGTAAGGGCGAAAGTGGCCAACTCTTTAAATGCCTGGTCTCGAAGTACGCCTATCCAAAAATCTTCCCTGTTTTTAGGTAGTCCATCCTTCTTAAATGTAGCTTCTTCTTTCCAGTTGACAACAATCAGTTTTCTGTACTGTTTTTCTATAATACTGATATTGTTTTCTGCCAGGTGTAGAAATTGTAGCTCTGAAAACTGTCCTTGATATATGATTTAAATAAGTTTTCTCCTGTAGCTACTTGCGAGGAAATTAACTCTTTGAGTCCCAAGAAATGCATCATACGTTCATAAGTTCCTACTTAGAGGCCCAAGATGCGCCGACTTTACGTCTCTCTTGACTACCCCTTGGGCCTCTGATGCTAAACACTCAAAGAGTTGAAGCAAGAAATCCAGTAAACATTTCATTTTTCCTGTCACTGAAAAAAAAAAAAAAATAACTATAACGCAAGCGATATACTATTTCTGATTAAGCATAAACATTTAGTTCCATGCAACTGTGTGTGCTCCAATGTACTACCCTGACCATGCGCTCTCATGATTTTACTTAAATGATCATTTGTGCGTATTGCACAATGGCAGGTCATGCTTACAGTAAGTTGCAACTTTGCTGCTATAACTTTATCATTACTTTGCCTAGGAGTCATTGTTGTAATAGGCTGTGACTGGCTTTTTGACGGAGTTTTCATCCTGTGTTTTTCGGATTTTTCATTATTTGAAATACTAGTAATTCTTGGTGCAACAGTGCACTGACACAGTTATAATATGCTGCCTCTGATCCGTCTGAAGATCTTTTGAGCCATGAGTATGTTTTCTTCCAATTACCATTATACTTGCGATTGCTGTCATAAGATGCTTTTCAATTTTTTGGATGACGTGACCATTGGTAAAAGTATTAAATTCTATCACAGATAGAACTAGGTCTATTTCTTATCTATTTTCTGTCCTCAAGTAGTTTCTGAACAGTCTGAATCACTTTGTATCAGTGGTGGGTTTTTGTTTTATGTCTAGCGTTTATTCTAGTAAAACTATAAATTACAGAGGTTTATATTTCTAGCAGTCACGATCCGTTTAGGAGGACAGCAAAACAATAAGAAATGCCGCGAATCTCCGTTAGTCCGTACCAGGACATCACAACAAAGTCAAACTGAAAAAGATTTTAACTGTAGGGCTACATTGCTTTTAGTAAATTTGCGTGTTTATAACAGAGGAACCATGAAGAAAAGTTAAGCATATCTTGATAAGAAATGCCAGGAAAAACCCAAATATGCCAGAATTTGCCAGTTCATAAACGTATGCCAGTTCAATTTCAAATATGCCAGATTTGTGGAATCTGGCATAAAATATGCCAATATGGCAACCCTGCAGGCTGATCGGGAAGTTAAAGGTATGGTGTCTCCAATTCATGTTGATTCCGAAGCTCCTCTGGCCACTGTTAGTCTACGAGGTGACGATGACTGCAGTGGAAACCATGGAGAGGAAAATCAACACAGCCTTAAGAAAGTGGATTGGTGCACCGCCTTGTCTGACCGACGTGGCTCTGTATTGCAAGCAGGCTAAGCTGGTACTCCAGTTCAAATCAATAACCGAAGAGTTTAAAGTCGGCAAGGTAAGACTCGCCATGCTCTTGCGCGAGTCTTCAGACCCAAATGTCATCGCTGTCCAGCCCGCTCTTAAGACTGGCCAGAAGTGGAGGGTCCTCGATGCGATTGAATCTGCGCAGAACGCACTAAAATTGAGAGAGATAATGGGATACACTCAAACCGACCGTCGAGGCCTAGGGCACGGGAAGGTCAATTGGTGGTCAAAGGCCTCAGCCAAAGAACGCCGAGACATGGTTATACAACAGGTGAGGGACAACGAAAACGAGGTTCGTTTCCAAAAAGCAGCCCAGCAGTCGCAGCAAGGCCATTGGGTCAGCCTGGGGAGCGCATTGCCAAGAATACTCACATGGGGTGAGATCTGGCGAATGACCCCGTTGCGACTGAGCTTTATCGTTCGTTCGGCGTACGATGTATTACCGCCCGGTGTTAACATGGTTAAATGGTTTGCGACTAACGATCCGACTTGCCCGTTGTGCAAAGCGAAGCAGACTCTTGAGCACGTCCTGTCCGCGTGCAGGAAAGCCCTAGGCCAAGGCCGATATACCTGGCGACACAACAAGGTGCTAAAAGAGTTGGCAGCCGTTGTTGACCAGGCTAGAATGAGGACTAATGCTAGAGCCAGTTCTACTATCGTCCCCATAAGTTTCATCAAGGCTGGGCAGATTCAAAAAGGTAAGGTCAACCGAAAAGTATTCGCTCCATCTGTGCTAGACTCTGCGAGGGACTGGTTACTGGCGGTTGATCTGCCAGGCCATGAACGGTACCCCGAGTTAATCCGGAAGACCGGTCTGCGACGTGACATAGTTCTCCACTCTGCGGAGAAACGGCAGCTCATCCTGATTGAGTTGACCGTCCCGTATGAGTCGCGTTTGGACGAAAATCACCTGTACAAGCTCGAAAAATACAGTGATTTAGCAGCCGGTCTGAGGAGAAACAAGGCGTACACAGTACGTGTCTTTGCCGTCGAAGTGGGAGCGCGAGGTCTCGTCTCCACTTCACTGTACAATGTGATTAAAGAACTAGGATTGCGCGGTAATGAACGGAAACGAACACTCAAACGGCTGGGCGAGGCAGCCGGAAGGGCCTCGAGAAGGCTTTGGGCGCAACGAAACAACGTAGGGGACGGGCCTCGGTGAGCTGGTCCGGGTTTCTAGTGGAAAATGGTTTCTCACCCTTTGAAAGTCCATCGTGTCCGAATTGTCTGCCTGTGTTCCTCTGCCACCTGCTAACAAAAGTTCAACATGTGTCCTGTAAACCAAACGTAAGCTTGTCGCTCGGTCGTCCAGGCATGCTGACTGTTCTAATTAGGCTGCCGCGACGACTTCTTATCTCACAGTACCTTCTGCGAAACCACCAAGTCGTCTTGTCCCTATCCGAAAGAAAAACACCATCCGGTAATCTCGTGCAGCAGGGTACCAGCCCTGAGCTTCATGAACTCAGGTGGGCCCACCTCCGAAAGTGTCTAGGAGAATCGTGGGCCGAAACACTTGTCGACGAGGATAACTTCTACTGATGACTGGTAGATCCCTGCTGTACTTGCTCCCTGTGAGTTTATTCCTAAAACATGATAAGGCTGACGTGGTTAGTGCCTTTTGGGAGAGCGGGTACAGTTCGTAGGAGCAGATGGATCACCAGTCTGGTGAGATTAATGCAGGGGGGAGGGGTGGGGGAGAGAGAATTAATGAGTTTCTGACAGATGCTCGAGTCTCAAAGGAAAGGCAAGTCAGAAATTTAATCAGAATGCTACTGGCACCATCAGTATTGGAACTCTTCGCTGCCTGCTGAAGATGGAAGCGAAGCGCTTACGGGAATGCTCCCAGTGCTGCGATGTCGGCTCTTGAATCAAATCAAATCAACTTTAGTCGTATTTACATTCGTTATCTTCTGCGTGTTGAGCTTAGCCGGTTTGAATACAGTTTACTCCCTCCATAGCGGCAAAGGCATTGATCAACTGCAAATATTAGTTGGTTTACCGTGTATGGATTTGGAGCTCAGTGGTGGTGTATTAATTGCTATGATAATGACCTAACGTGTCTGAACTAAGATATTGCTTTCGCAGTTTAAAAAATAGTTATAGAAGCACTTCCAGATTGTATATTTTAAGTAAAATGTGTAGATAAAATGAAAATCCTCTATAGTTAAAGAAGTTAGTTGCGTATTATTTACAGGACGTTGCAGAACCAACCCCAGCATTTGTTGGCTGTAGTTTTTCTAGACAAGTTTACATCCAGTAGTTTGTCATTGGGCGGTCGGCTTCTCGATACCTCTGTCAAAACCAACGCAAATCGCTAAACTTACAGTTGAGATCGAACCCGGCACCCTAGCATTACGAAGCTCGTTTTGCAACGCCTAAGCCATAGACAATAGTTGGTTAATTACTTTAAATTGTAACTTAGTGTTCAAAATTACTGTGTATGGCCAGCTGAAAAAAATGTCTTTGCCTCAGTGAGCTGTTAAAATCCATAAGCACTGAGTATATCCATTAAACTTTTTTTTGCTTCAGTGAACTGTTAGAATCCATAAACACTGAGATGTCTAGTAAACTCTCTGCCTCTGTGAGCTGCCTAGAATTTTTCTCCCACCTTTAAGAATGCTTGTGTTCTGGTGCAGTTGGGATTTATACCATACATTTCATTACTGATCTAAAAATCAACATAACAGCACACCAGGCGTGTCCATAGATGCTCCATCTCCCGCAGCAAATGTCTTATAGTATCGATGATAACCGTTCCTGTAGCACAATGATTATACACACGTTGTTTTCTTCCTCTCAATCCCCACCTGCTAGATCCGCTCCTTATTCCTCGTTCACACATTCTTATTTCATCTCGTGTCTTCTGTCAACATTAATTCATATACAGTGGAACCTCGCTTAACAAGCAATATTCCTTCCAGAATCATACTCGTTAAGCGAAGCAATTTTTCTCATATAAAAATAATGTAAAATACAATAATGCGTACCATGTCAAAAAAAAAAAAAATGCTATGTATAAGTTATACTATAACATTTATTCAAAGAAAATTATATACATATTTAAGGAGAGTGAATCATCTTTATCTTTTCTTCAAACGCGAAATGAACCCACATGGAATGCAAATTCGATTTGCAGAAAAACAAAGTAGAAATAATTTTGATACATAGCTAATTTTTTTTTAACTAGAAAGATGTCCAGAGACATTTGTTTTTGTCGACGCTTCAAAATTTGGCGAAAATACGACATAGCATTATCATTAAATTTGCAGCGCGCATAGCCACTTCCTTCGTATGGTGATGCTTCTCAATGTGAGAAACAGTTTCCTATGCTTTCTGCATTTTTCTTATTTCACCAGAAGATTGTTGATTTTCTGTTACCTTCTCCTCCTCTGACAAACTTTCCTCTAAAACGTCTTGCTGTGAAACACAATGCAACTCCGTAAGCTCTGCTCTTCCACAAACTCTTCGATATAACTGTTATCCACCTATTATCCCATGATAGTGGCCAAAGACACAATCTCATTGACTACAGGTTCCACAGGTACTGTCTCGAACCCCTCAAAATCACAAATCGACAACTCTCTCCGGCCAAAGCTTCCTCCAAGAAAAAGTTAGGGTTCCCTTGGTAACCCCTTCCCCCGCCTTGTCGGTCATCTTGAGGCAGGCAATGATGTGGAAGTGATTTTTCCAAAACTCTTTGAGACTCATTGGTCCATTCAGTCACCTGAAAACAATTCTCGAAGAGTGCTTTAGTGTAGAGCTTCTTTAAGTTAGAAATAACTTGCTGGTCCATTCGCTGAAGTAGCGGAGTGGTGTTGGGAGGCAGAAACTGGATCTCGATTAACTTAAATTCATCAGGGAGGTCATCTTGTAGGCCTGGAGGATTCATGTAAATATATCACAATATAATATAACACAAGATTGAGAAAATGTGTGATCACAAGCGACAATGCTACTCGAAAGAGTGCTAAACACTGATGTAACATGCGTAAAATCCGGGATCCCCCCCCCCCCCCCTTCCTTGCCACTCGTTATGTGAAACGTCACTCGTTAAGCGAGTCATTCTTTTACAATTTGTTTTGCTCGTTATGCGAATTACTCGTTATGAGAGGTGCTACTGTATTGTCTTCAGAATATCTCCTTTGTCCAGTACAAGTGTTCTCATAGTTATCAGTTATGTAGCTAGAAAATTCGCTTTCGATCAATCGGACTTCTGCATTTAGTCCATTTTGAACCTTCTGGGTAAAGACTGAAAATCTGACACAATTCCTCTGGTAACTTTTTTTGTTGTTGCTATCCAAATCAGTCCAAATCAGAGCTGCAGTGATTGCCTGCACCCTTGTGCTTGAAATTGTGTGTGTGTGGGGGGTTCACATTTTATTCTGCCACAATCTTCCCCCTTTTTCTAGCGGAAATTCCCCAGCCACATTTTACACCCTTGAAGAACAGAACCAAGTCATCATCTAGCCCAGCCTCTTCATTAATCAGTTGTACTAATTCTGCCATACTGCTACATCACTCTCTACATTTTTACTAATGTGATAATGTTAAGCTAAGCCAATGACAACAGGCAAAGAGAAATGGGAAGCTTTTTTAAAGAGATTTATATTCCTAACTGATCATAATGATAGGGAGCTTAGAAATTCAGTTAGAGCTAATCCATCCAGTACTATAAATGATAATTATTTTCAGGATATCCGTAGGGTGGAGGACAAAATATATTTTGCAAAAAAAGCAAGAGACACTGCGCCGGGGCCAGGTATGCCCATACGAAGAGCATGAGTGACGAAGACGAGGGAGATGGCTATTCATTTCAACCAGACTATCAGAACAGCTTCAGTACCACAGGACTGGGTACACAGCTACTTAATCCCACTTCCACAACTAGGCAAAGATAATTCTAGACTCAGCGGCTTAAGGATTATCACCCTACAAAATACTTTTGAAGATTATTGCTGTTAAACTACAAATGTTTTTGGAAAGGGAACAGCTCCAGCCAAAAGGTTTGGGTAGATATGAGGGCTTCCTTAATAGACAGGAGACAGCTACGGCACCACTTGATCCTGAGGATGCCCACAACAGAGTCAGATATTATATTTTGCTATCTGCACTCATGTAGAAGTCTCTGGCTTGTAAACTGGATAGCAACTGTCCTGCATTCACGTATGGCAGCCTTTCGCCTGGACCTCAGGACCATGAAATATCACCCCGGCACTACCCTAGGGTTCTGCAATTTCACCGGTGCTCTTTAAAGTGTATGCTAGCAAGATTGCAGACCATGAAGCATAAGGTGTCAGAAGAATATTAACATTTGATGATGTTCTTGCAGGGAAACAATAGGCAACGGACAGCCCAAGAGCTACGGTCAACAGTAGACAAAGTGATAATAGAATTGTGAGAGCTAACAACAACAAAAATTGAGGTACCAAGGTATCATTTGACAGAAGCCTGTCCTTCAAAGATCATGTGGAGGCAGTTACTGGGAAATGCCAAAAAGGCTCTCAAGATTATGGCAGCAATGGACATGGAACAAAGAATGCTATTCACAATGTTCCAACATATGATCCTGTCGGTGATAGATTATGGACTTGGTATGCTTACCATATCAAAGAGTCAGCTGATGAAATGCATACAGAATTAAGCCATGCGGGTAATTCTGGGATGTACAAGAGATACCCCGGTAGTATGTAAGCGATATATGCTTGCACTGCCCACTATTGCAGATATGCTTTATGTTCTGACAAAGTCATATTTCAGAGTAGTTGCATACAAGAAGCAACACCTGCATGAATCCCTGGGTATAGCTAAGGGTCACCGACTGAAAAGAGGAAGGTCTTGGATGGCTCAAGCTGAAGACACAATCAGACTAGTGTGCAGGCTTGATACATTTGTTTAAGACGTGTAGGGTTCTTATCCCTTTGGGTCGTGAGTGCAGGAACTGGCTCTTCAGAATCAGATGTTTAACAAATGATTGATAACAATTCCCACCCAAGTTATGTGATTATCTATACAGATGGCTCTGAGTTGAGGGGCAGATGAAATGCATGGGGGTTCATAGTAAAAGCTAATGGACATCACTTAGTGCAACAAAGCTTGGCATATATCACGTCTAGCTTGAGAATGGAGGTGGAGGCAGTCACTGCTGCATTCTGCTGGCTTGAGAATCAGCTGTACACACACACCATGATTGAAACTGACTAACAGAGCAGTTAAGAAAGGAAGAGACACTTATGCTTCGTGCAGAGGTCCCCGGTAGTCAGCACCCTTTGAATATTCTCTCCAGGTAATGCCGGTATGTTGGGAAATGAGCAGGCAGATAGACTAGCCAGTTCTGCACCACTTGGTGGTGAACTGATGTATGACAAGCTACATGTGGTGAGGACCCTCTGGGAGCAGGCGAACAGTGACGAAGCGCAAATAGATAATAACAGTCTGAGGAGAATGACAGGGGATCTATCTAGCCGATGCTCTCAACGTTCAAGGAAAAGGCGAAAAAGATAAACAATCAGACATTTACTGGTGCCATCGGAACTGGAATTCTCTGTTTGCTGCTGAAGATGGAGACGGAGCGCACATATGGGAGTGTCCCGAGTGCTATAGTGGTGACATATTACACTGACCTGACGGAAACTGCTGTCATGGGTGTTTCCTGCGACCTATGTATTAGCTCAAATGAGTCTGCCGTCTCAATGGTATCTTCGGCTAGTGCCATCCATGACTTTCTTTTTTTCAACCAGTCTATCTCAAATCTTTCAGACTGTCATGCAGCGGATGCCTTTTATCATTGGTTAACTCACATATATCCCTTGGCTTGCACCAGTGACAGTCTAGACTTTCCAGATGTCAGCCCAAACATATACCTCGTTTTAAGTGGTGTATCTCATGTGCAACCCAAAAAAATTATCATTCCTTTATTTTGAATCTATTCAAGCTTTATAAACTGAGAAGTAAATAGTGTAAACATTTCTAGGCCATAGTTGCTGAAAGGACCAAATAGTTTAACAATAAGAGCAAGACTGTTCTATGTATGCTGCCACCATGGTCTTCAGTGCCGCTAGGCCACGCTTGCATTTGATCAGTCTGCTCCATGTGATATGTTTAGGACAGACTGCGATTAAACGTCAAACCTAAGTATTTCTGCTTTTCTCTACTACATTTATACCCTTCAAGGATATGCTGGGCAAGTCTTCCTTTTCAATGCTGTTATTTAAGGAGCACCACAAACCACTTGCCTTCTCTGGGTTTACCCTTGACCTTGTCTGTTCACACCACTCCGTCATTTCATGCAAAGTATGTTGCAAGTCTCTGGTCATGTCCTGCCTGTCCGACCCACTTCGATAATCTGTGAATGTCGAAGTTCGCCGCTGTATTTTTTGCCAGATTTGCTGTATATATGTTGAACAAGACTGGTGACAATGGTAATCCCTGAATTGGATCCAATCTCCATGTTCCCAAACAAAGTACCACTGTTCTTTCCAACAGTGCTGCCACCATCTAATTAGCCAACCAAGGGCAGCACAGTCTATCACACACTGTATAAGATATGTGAAATCAACGCGGTATAGTCATCTTCAAGATCTACCGCAAACAGTGACGACTGTTTCTTGCTTTCACTAAAATCTTCATACACATCACATGCGAACATACCAGTATTGTTCCATGTTGCCTTTGATGGCGTCTAGCTGCCAATGGTGCCCAGTAGCATTTTATACTCTAAGTGTGGCATACACATTTTGCAAGGTAATGATTCTATTAACTGCTGAGGTGTGACTGGTTCTACGATTGGTTCAATCCACAATCCTACTTGTAAAAAAATAATACCCTAACAAAAAGGGTTGCAAAATAATGGTAGCAATATAATGGAACACCCCCCCCCCCCACCCCAATAAACTGAACAGACTGCAATGGTGTAGTGGATCTTACAATCTTTTCAAATATGTGTGGACTTTTAATGTCCATTCTGAAATTAAAAAGCAGCAGTCAAATTGCTGCTTTTCTGACTACATACTAAAATATAACAAAATTCACATATACAAAATATTAAACTATGTTGTATAAAAACACATTTAGATCACCAGCCATCACACTCTGCAATCTCTTCTGTGATTTCTAGGAGGAGCCTGAAACGCATATGATGGTACTCATACAAGAATTCGCACCGTGTTCACAATTTCAGACACCTAGCGATCAGTCATAATAGCATAGCAAATAATGCATCACTAGTCTGTATTTTAGGTGCAATTTCCACAACTATATGCCACAGCCATTTTTTAGCAGTGATAGCACTAATACTTTATTTCAACCATCATGATTCTAGCATCTAAGATCTCACAAAATGGGTACCTGAACACTTCCAATCTTTTTGGAAAGGAAATTTGGTGAAAGTATCAATAACCCACCCCACTTGCAGAACATGTCACAGTCACCTAACCCATGGCAGTTTCCACTACGGCAAGCATACAGCTAGACCTTCATGCCATGTTGCCAAACTGTCTATCAACTTGTTTATTGGTCTACCATGGCCATATACAGCATATTGGTACTCAGCTGAGTGGTGTTGAACAAATTTTTAAATTATTATACATGTTATTTACTTTCAAAAAGTTCATAATTATTAAACAGTGAAAGACAGTAAGTTAAAACCAAACAGCATCTAAAGACTGCTTGATATTGTCACTATTTTCTCTACGTTCTTTTGTAACCAAAGAAGCCTCTCCACTCTTTCTCACACGTCGTGATTGTTGTGCGTGTTGTCTGCGCTTGGCCTGATTACGAATTCGAATCCTGGCCACTTCAGGTGCTATGCTGGAGCAAGCTATACTTGAGGTGAATTGAGAAACTTGGTCACTTCTAGTCTGCAGCTGATGTTTGTTGACATGCTGCAGGCTTTCCTTATTTCTAAAGGGCTGAATTTCATGATTAATTTTGCTCAAGGTTTTCAATGTTGACTCCTCTAAATCAGCAGGATTTGTAAGTTCATCTATTTTACCAATATCTACATCATTTAAATGCATATCCAAAACTTCCGGTTGGTTAGTTATCTTCATACTATCAAAAAGACATCCATCTAGTGCTGTGTCAACAATTTCAGATATGGTTGCTTTAGCATCATGAAATTCTTCAGCAGAAAGATATGATGCTATATCCTCATCTTCACATTCAGCCTGTGTAAGCCATTTCAAAATATTGGGGTCTTTTCCATGAGAAACTCTGCTATTCTCTTCATCAACATTCTTTTCTTTGCTGTTAGAATCTGGAATTTCGGAATAAACAATGGCTTCTTTGTTGCTATCATCAGATAATGTACTATCTGCATATTCTTCTTCATTATCATCAGTTTCATAAGCAGCCTCAGCCAGACTGACATTTGATTCTATGTTGCAGAGGATTCCCATTTCATCCATTTTCTGCAAATACAAACAATTCAATATAAATAAAATAAAACAAAGAGAAACCAATTCATTACAAAGAAATTAAAAAAAATATCTCATTATGCAAACATAAACAGTTTATAGAGAAATATCAAGGCCTAAAATGCTCAATTTCTTAAGGAGAAATCAATCCCAGAGAGCCGATACTATAATTCTAATCTGGGACAGCTATCATGTGAAATTACTAAATTTTAGGCTTAACTAACAACTTTAATTGACAGAAAGAGTAGAAAAAATTTGTTACTCAACAATAAATACATTCAATGAGTTGACAGTCAAAAGTTACATAACAACCATAGTACCTGATTAAAGACATCAGCCAAATCCTTTGTGAAACCACTTGCTGCTACTTCAACATCTAATGTGTCAATCCTCCTGAAATTGACAATTCTTTCAGTCAATGCACTTTGACATGACATAAAACTAATGTACTTAAAAATATACAACAAAAGAACAGCTAAATATGGTAAAAGGTTTAAAAATGTTTAAAGGGGACAGTGGTAGTGTATCTGCTAGCGTATGCAGCTTCGCAGCATTATTTGTACAGGTGACTATCACTGCCTGCTGGTTATGGTAGTCATAGATTTAAATCCCAATAAACATTTTTTTTTAATATATATATATAACTTAGGTTCTGAATATAACAGTCTTAAATGGAAACAAATGCTCTGGTAAGTAAAGACAACCAGGCCTGTTTCACATCACCTAATAAACGCTAACTTTTCTATAAAAATGTTAGGCTATCCATATATCACAACTGATTACAAGCCTCCTTAGCTATTAGTGGTATCCCTAAGGTCCTTAAATAGAAAAGATTAAAACTTTTGAGCTAGTTGGGTTCAATGTATCATTACCTTACTACACTGCCATCTATTCCTGCTATGCTAAAAGGAAATTTAAAGACAATGGTATTTCTAAATGGGATACATAAGACTGCAGATGACAAAAATAAACAAAAGTGAACAGGATTTTTTTTTAATGTCATAAGTATGCACACTGATTTTAGACACCAGGAAATAAAAATATTTTTATCTGGAAACATGAAAATACTCTTTGACAGCACTTACTCTAGATCAAAGAATGTAGGATACAGTTCACTTTCATAGTTATAACGCTTGGCGAAGAAGTCTCGGATACACTGTACATCTCTGTCAAAATACCTGTTAAAATTCAAGAAGTGCACACACAAAATTACTAAGAAACTACATCAGGATAACTGTCACAAGGTGGCAAAAACAAGAATTCTATTTCGAAATATCTCACGCTAGTTTAAGTCAAATATTAAAAATTTATTTGTAAGCAGATCATATTTTATAGTACCAGGAAGGTTAACCAGGTCAACAAATGCCCGCAGAAGTCGGATGTGTTGATCGAAAGGTGCAAATATCGCAACCATGCTGTAAACGGACACATGGCAATTACATCTTCGGATGAACGCAGAAGAAAAATTTTTATAGTAAAACAGAACAAACCACGTTTTTTTGTAAATCGACACTGCCAATACCATATTAAGAGGTGGTGACTGCATCCCTTTAATTTAGAACAAAGCTAACATAGTTTGGGTGTTCTTTTTAAATCATGCAGAGAAGACACTTAAAGTAGGTAAATGCCTCATATTTTCTCCTTAAAGTATTGAAAAGCAAGGGGTGAGTGCACAGCACCATATACCCAATGATTCGATCAAAGTATCACGAAGTGCAACTTTACTACTCATTCCACATGGAGGATTAGTACTGGACTACTTTTACACAGAACTCGAGTGGCAAATTAAAAAAAAAATTTAATGAAAGCTTAAGCTAGACTGGCCGTTTGTGTGGGTTCAAATCCTTTGCAACATTCTTCTTTAAAAAATGTCAGCCATTAAAGAAAAGTAAAAGTGATTAAAGTACAGGATATACCCTGAAGGTGCTGCATTTAATACAGCAGGTATTATACATGTGTGAATAATATATTAAGTTGTGTAGGTACTAGTTAAACCCAGGTCTTGTTGCCGACTTGTAGTCAAGCACATGTGGGCACTCAACATATATCTGGGGCATAGAACTAAATCAGTAAAGGAATGACAGATCTGTTAAAGAAGGAATAAACATTTTCGTTAATTTTGAGTGTTTGGAACCTATGAGCTAGTAAGACCAAGTTCGTCTCGTACTCGGCATAATGTTAAACATACAGCTGTTGTAAGTCATCTCAATGAATAGTCCTCAGTGAATGCTCGTATGGCAGTTGCTATGGTGTTTTTCCATATAGACTGGGCCTTTTCCTTTTACACAGTCAGAGTCAACATAAAATACAATTTTCAGAAAGTCTTGAAGATCCAATACCGTGCTCTCCGTATTATGACAGAGGCCAGGCGCTCAACGGGCAGATTAGACATGAAAACAATTATCTGGAAGATAGGAGACACACAAAGCTCCTTACCCAGCTCTCCAAATACCACTACTTTAAAGAACAACTCATGCACAGTCAACTGCAGAAATCCCAGAAAGAGAGAGAACCTGTTTCATTAAGAACGCAAATGCCAAGCTTGTGGTCCTCAAACTCCCTCCCAAAATACCAAATATTCCACTGAAACCTTACAACCACTGCCCCCCTTGGCTTATGGATAGTCTGCATACAGTCAACAACCATTTAACAGGGATCTCCTCCAAATCATCAATGAGCAGCACTGATATGAAATAAATTACAGAAGGAGAGATGAACAGACTTTATCCACACCAGATTAGAGTGTATACAGATGGTTCAGCCAAGACAGCAGTAAGAGATGGAGGAGGAATATACATAGAATGCTCAAATGGTTTAAATA
Source organism: Candidula unifasciata (assembly GCA_905116865.2). Classification (NCBI taxonomy): domain Eukaryota; kingdom Metazoa; phylum Mollusca; class Gastropoda; order Stylommatophora; family Geomitridae; genus Candidula; species Candidula unifasciata. The sequence goes on from CAJHNH020000382.1 coordinate 212,538, forward strand.
ATCAACCAGGCTGTACCAACATGTTTATATTCCTCAAATTACAGAGTAGAGGCAGAAGCACTTCTGGTGGCATGTTCTTTCCTTATTGGACAACAGCACAGTAAATATAGCAGAGTGATCTTTTTGACTGATGCTATGTCATTTCTACAAGCAATTGTTAACCCAAAAGACACAAAGTTTGTAGACTTGACGCAACATCTGATTCACTTAGGCTCTTCAGCAGAATAATCTGTACTGCAGTGAATTCCAGGTCACTGCAGTTCAGAAGGCAATGAAATAGCGGACACAATTGCCAGAAGCGGCAATGACATGGTACAACCCAACAGTGACTTAACCCACCAAGAGATGAAAACATTAATACAATCCAGTATCCAAGAAAGGTGGCTGGATACACAAACCAGATTATCACCCCAAAACTCGCTTCATCGCCTCTCAAGAGAGGGACAGTGTATTAAATTCAGACTAAGGACTGGGCATAATAGACTTCGCCAACATATGTTTACATTTTTTGGTGTAGGAAACACGGAGCTGTGTCCCTGCAGCATGGCGCCCGAAAATGCTGAGCATGTGTTCCAACACTGTTAACTGTATGCTGACAAAAGAGACATAATCTGGCCTGTTCCAACCATACTGAAGACAAAGCTGTATGGTATACGAGAGGATATGGGCGGCATGATATCTTTCATAAAGGCTACCAGCATCCTGATATAAGTTTTCTGAAAGAAGGATCCAAGAAGAAGAAGAATCTTTAAAAACCAGTTGTGACAAATGTGTCAATAGGAAATGTTTGTCAGGAATCTGTAAATCAAAAGATACAAGATACAAGGGAATCTGAGTAGGAAGAGAAAATGCCACAACTGTGAGATGTGACTCATGCATGGAAATGCAATTAGTTTAGAGTAAAAGTTAGTTCAAAGTTAGCAGAACTCGCCTGTTGGTGGCCAGAGGTAATAAGATAGGATGGAAAAAGTAATTGGTTTGAAACAACTGCTTTACAAGACAGTCAATAAAGGTGAGATATTTATTGTACAGGAGGGCGAATGAAAATATGAGCACCGTCCTGATTGCCTTCAGATTACCGAGAAACTCTCCTAAATGGTGACCACTAGTACAAACAATCTAATGACACTGGGTGCCGCAAAACAAAAGCGAACACATGGTTTTAAACTTCTTATTATCAAATTTTTCATGTATGAAACTACACAGGCTGCCTTGGGGGGGGGGGGGGGGGGGGGGGGGGGGGGGGGGGGAGGTGGTTGTGTAGCAATAAACTTAATCAGTGTTTTATATTATCTAAAATTTTAATAACTTAGTTATATACTTGATGCCATGGCTAGTACTAGTAAGAAAGCAATTGGTAAATGTAAAACCTGTGCATTTAACAAAGTAAGTAAAAAAAAAGGTGAAGGACCCTTTCCCACGCCTTTAGGTGTATAGGGCATATAGGGCTAGACCTAAAAAAAAATTAGACCAATCGGCTTAAGATGGGTGATGTGGTCAGCATCACACCCGCCGCCTCTACTTCCCAGGACTGCATCCTGTACCCACCCAAGACTGCGTCAACCTGGAAGCTAAGGTCATTTTTTCAACAACAAAAAGTCCGGCTCCGCCAGGGAGCGAACCCAGGATTTTCTGATCCGCCGCGAGCGTCTAGCCACTCCGCAACGGTGACTCCCGCATTTAGTAATGACTGGACATTAAAATATTTTTTTAATGTCATAAGCCATGCCAATCTGAAACCAATGTGTGTCGGCAGTTAAGAAATACAACGTGAAGCAGCATTTTACAACGAAATATGCAAATTTTGAACAATCATTTTCAAAAAGTTTCACTAATAGGAAATCAAAGGTTGAATCATTGAGTGCTGTTTATCAGAACAGCAGCAGATTTCTTAAATGAGTTTGTACTCAATAAAAAGTTACAGTGGCTTCATTATATGCATCAGAGATAATAGCTTAAAAAAAGCGGCCTTTTCATCGACTCGGAAAATGAAAGAATGCAAACAGGCAAATTCTGGATGAAATAGCAGTTTGATGATAAAATAAAAACAAGCACACCACATTAATTCAGCAAATCTCTACGTCAGATACCTCGACTACGTTTAATCGAAATTTTAGGAACTGCAGTTTTTAAATCTTAAATTAAAAGCATAAAGCAGGTAGAATTTGTCAGTTGCCGTTGATGAATCTACAGATATCAGTTATGTTTATGTGTGTTTTTTTTTTAATGGGAGTGATCATGGGAGTGACCATTTGCCATGCTAGTTTTTTTTTTTTTAAGTATGACAGTACCCTTCTTGTGCACCTCTGACAGAAGGTATACAGCAAAACCACCTCCTCTGCTTTTGTGCTGCCTCCATGGTGGACCCAAGAAGTAGAACAGGCATGGTAAGCAAAGCGAGCTGCAGTTAAGAGTGCGAAAGGCACCTCACAGGATAGAGGATATAGAGAAGCTAGAAAGAGATAGAAAAGAAAAAGTAGAAGAGTTCAAGCAGTGTGCAGCAAATGCAGTAAAGGGTAAACTGAAACTTTTTATGAGCGAAAATGGAGGGGATTAATCAATGGGTAGGTTTCAAAAACTTCACAGACAGATGCAAAGTCACAACAGGCATTATATACACTAATAATGATGTCAATGACAACAGACCAAGAGTAAGGTGAAGCTTTCTTGAAGAGATTTATATTCCAAACTGATCATAATGATAGAGAGCTTAGAAATTCAGAGTTAATCTGTCCAGTACTATAAATAATAACTATTTTCAGAATACCATTAAGGTGGAGGATATAAAATATATATATATTGCAAAAAACAAAAGACTGCGCCAGGGACAGAGGGAGTCAGGTATGCCCATATGAACAGCATGAGTGATGAAGACTTGAGGGAGATTTCATTTCAGCTAGAGCATCAAAACAGCTTCAGTACTTAAGGACTGGGTACACAGCTACCTAATCCCTCTTCCAAAACATGGCAAAGATCATTCCAGACTCAGCGGTTTCAGGATTATCATGCTACATTCTTTTGGCAAGGTGCTTGAGAAGATTATTGATGTTAAACTACAAATGTTTTTGGAAAAAGAAGAGCTCCTGATATTTTCCTATCTGCACTCATGAAGAAGAGGTCTGTCCCTGGCTTGTGAACTGGATAGCAGGTGCCCTACATTCACTTACTATAGCCCTTTGCCTGGGTACATGGACCTCAGAACCATGTAATATCACCCCAGGACCACCTCAGGGGTCTGCAATATAACCAGTGCTCTTGAATGTGTATACAAGCAAGACTGCAATACTTGAAGCACCAGGTGTTTGAAAGGATTTGGACATTTGCTGATGTTCTTGCAAATAGGCAGGGGAGTAATAGGCAACGGATAGCCCAAGAGCTGCAGGCAACTGTAGACTAAGTGACTGACTGGAATGCAGAAATGGAATCTGTCATCAAATCAGTAAAGGCGGCTGTTTTTGTGGTCCTCTTTGGACTGGACAATAGAATTGTGAGAGCTAATGTTATAAGCCTCACAATTAATAACAGTAACATCAAAAGAGAAAGCAAACTGAGGTACTTGGGTACCATTTTCGGTAGAAGCCTGTCCCTCAAGGATCCTGTAGAGGCAGTTATGGTGAAATAAAAGGACTTAGGGATCTCAAGATTATGGTAGCACTGGACATGGAACAAAGAATGCTGTTTACAATGATCCAGCATGTGATCCCGTCGGTGATAGATTATGGATTTGGAATGCTTACTGTATCAAAGAAAGCCGATGAAACTTAAATGCATACAAAATTAAGCCATGCGAGTAATTCTGGGATGTACATGAGATACCCCGGTAGTATATATGCAATATATGCTTGCACTGATAGGCTCAATGTTTTGCAAGCAGTCATATTTCAGAGTAGCTGCAGACAAGAAGCAACACCTGCATGAAAGCCCCTGGATACAGCTAAGGGTCACAGAATGAAAAGAGTAAGGTCTTGGATGGCGCAAGCCAAAGACACAATCATACTTATGTGCAGGCTTGATAATTTTGGTAAAGAAGAAGGGTAGGTAAAAGTGTCCGAGCAAGTTTCAGACTTGTGTAGGGATCTTATCATTATAGGTCGTGAGTGCAGGGACTGGACAACTGGCGCTGCAGAATCAGCAGAAGTTCAACTTGACAATTCCTGCCCAAATGATGTGTTTATCTATACAGATAGCTCTGTGTTGAGGGGCACATGAAGTGTATGAGGGTTCATAGCAAAAGCAAATGGACGTCGCTTAGTGCAACAAAGCCTGGCATATGATATCACAACGTCAAGTTTGAGAATACAGGTTGAGGCAGTCACCGCTGCCTTCCACTGGCTTGAGAATCAGCTGTACACACTTGCCCTGACTCACAGAACATGTTGAGAAAGGTTGAGACAGGCATCCTCCGTGCAGAGTGGCAAGCATCACTACTGAGGTCTCTCAAGTAGTATCCTTTGGATATTTTCTCCAGGTTATGCCAGTGTGTTGGGAAAATAGCATGCCGACAGATTGGCCGGTTCTGCATCACTTTGTAGTAAACTCATGTATGACAAGCTGGATGTTGTGAGAGCGAGTGAACAGTGCCGAGGCACAGACAGATCATTACAGTCTGAGGAGAATGGCGCTCAGGAAAAAGGAGAGATAGATATACTATCGCTGGTACCATCGGAATTGAAGCTCTTTGCTTGCTGCCAAATATGGGGAGGGAGCGCTATTCGGGTGTCCCGAGTGCTATGATGTCAATTCAACATTCAATGGCAGTGTGGACATGTATTCTGGCATTAGTGGAATTTTATGTATCTTTTTATAGTTAAGTATTTTTAAGCCTATAAATCACTTTAGAAGTCATCTGAATTTCTCCTACTATACATCAACCATTAACAATGTTCTTATCCTTTTAATCCAAATTATCAACAACAACCCAGAAGAAGAAGAATTCAAATTTAGACATAGATTTAAAGAAATTTTTTTTTTCAAAGCCGTACCCTTGTATTATACAGCTTATAACAAAATACAGAACAATAAAAACATTCAAAAACAACACTATTTACAGTAGAAATTAAAATCTAAGGAATAAATGAAAAGATGACTATAACCTTACATTTCTGCATTTGGGTGTGATGTGGATATCATCTGTGGGAAGTCAAACATTGTGATATGATCCTTTGAGTCAACCATTAGGTTAAACTCATTGAAGTCTCCATGAATGAGTCCATGGTTTCCCAATTTTACTAACAGCTCCATGCAGTCATTGTATGTAACACTTGGATCAGACAACTCATGTACCTGGCACCTGAGAAACAGTAGTAATCATTTAAACACTATATGACACTAACTGCTAACATGAATATTCGTTATACTATACACATATTTATCAAAATGATTCTTTGTAGTAGCATTTGATGCATTGGTAGCAAAATATGTATTAAGATTAACAATGAAGCATTACTGAGAGCAACATAAAGGGGACATAGTTTAGTGGAAGACCATTCGACTACAAAATGAACTAATGCAGGTTAGTAGATTAGTTAGTTAGTTGGGTTATCATCATTGCACTCCGGACATGTCCATAGGTGCTCAGATCCTCCCCTCAGTATGAATCCCAACGTCCGATGGCTAATAGTACCAGTTCTATGTTGATTAACAAGTCTTCTGACGTGTCCGGTGTGCGTCTCGTTTTTTGCTGTGCCGATCTTAATTCCCAAGTCTGCCATTCTGGCGAGTGATGTGGATTCACTGCCACCAAAGTCCTCTATCCTTCCCATTTCTCTGAGGGCATTGATAATATCAGCATGATCCATAGGCCGACCGTCGGTAGTGATAGCGGATCCAGCCAACCTGTCAGCTCTTTCATTTCCATCGACGCCTGCGTGTCCCGGAACAAAAATAAAGGTTAGTAGAATTCACATATAAGGCTGAATGGTACTTCTCTGAAGCAAGTTAAAGAATTTAAATATCTAGGAAGTATATTCTCGGAGGACCAGAGAATAAATCGGGAAATAGTGCCAAGACACCAAAGAGTAATTGCACTTATATACCAACTGATGCCACTATTAGGACCTCCAAACATATGTATGAAAGGCAAGAAACAGATTTATACAGCATACTCATACCAACACTGTGCTACCAGTGCCAGATTTTGACATCAAAGGCTAACCTAGGTGAAATTAACACCATGAAACATGCACCAACAGGAATCATAAACTTATCTATTGGCACTTTAGTGTGCTGTTAATAATTCTTCTCATTGACTTATTCTATTTTATCCTAAATCTGTCCAGTCACAATAATTTCTATGTGTCTCTTAGCACAAAGTAGTACTCTCTGTGTGGATTGCGCGATCCCATTTTGGAGCCAAAAGAGGCCTGCTGCTCCTCAACAAGCATGTCGTAAAAGATGACTAATTAGGGATTTGTGAAATCAGATGTGTTTAGCCTAATTAGGGATTTGTGAAATCAGATGTGTTTAGCCTAATTAGGGATTTGTGAAATCAGATGTGTTTAGCCTAATTAGGGATTTGTGAAATCAGATGTGTTTAGCCTAATTAGGGATTTGTGAAATCAGATGTGTTTAGCCTAATTAGGGATTTGTGAAATCAGATGTGTTTAGCCTAATTAGGGATTTGTGAAATAAAATGTGTTTAGCCCAATTAGGGATTTGTGAAATCAGATGTGTTTAGCCTAATTAGGGATTTATGAAATCAGATGTGTTTAGCCTAATTAGGGATTTGTGAAATCAGATGTGTTTAGCCTAATTAGGGATTTGTGAAATCAGATGTGTTTAGCCTAATTAGGGATTTGTGAAATCAGATGTGTTTAGACTAATTAGGGATTTGTGAAATCAGATGTGTTTAGCCTAATTAGGGATTTGTGAAATCAGATGTGTTTAGCCTAATTAGGGATTTGTGAAATCAGATGTGTTTAGCCTAATTAGGGATTTGTGAAATCAGATGTGTTTAGCCTAATTAGGGATTTGTGAAATCAGATGTGTTTAGCCAAAAGGTGCAGATATCAGTTTAACTGTAAACCACAACACAGCACAGAAGCATGACAATTAACTTCTATGATTTCTCTTTGTGCCTTTGCTTCTTTAAGAACAGTAATATTATTCATTTTTGGATTACCAAGTTATTTTAATAACTAAAACATACAAGCACTAAGACATAAACTTCACTGCTCTAGCAATCTAGAAAACTGGGCCTAGTTTAACAGGCTTCTCATTTGTGTGAATTTCAATGTGCTGACCATGGGACAGTACTGGGGAAAACAGACAAGGAAATGCTCTAGGAGAGACCATGGTGGGTGCAGATGCATAATGACAGTTGGCCAGCTAGAATAGCAATGAGACAGGCTGATGCATTTTTTACCCAGTCAGCAGTGCTTGACACAAAATGGAGTGTCCAAGGCGATTACAGGAGTGACCACATGCCATGCCCAGTCTTGATTTCTAAAGCTAGCAAGATCATGACTATGACAGCATTTAAGACCAATACCCTTTTTGGGCACCTTTGCAACAGAACCGTTCAGTTCTGCTTTGTGCAACCTCCAAGAAGATGAACAGGCACAGAAAGTAAAGACAGCAGCAATTAAACACCTCACATATTATTAGGAGGTGGTCACAGATGGATGCAAAGAAAGGATGGCCCTATCACAAGTGAAATTAGATATGCAGATAATGGTTTGCCCATGCCAACAGACAAAGATGAGCAGAAGCCATTTTTGCAGACATTTATATTACAAACTAATCAAAATGACAGGGAACTTGAAAATTCAGTTAGATATGATCTATTGAATACCATAGGTGTATATTAAATGTATATTACAAAAGGCCAGGAAAAGACGGAGTCAGGTATGTTTATATGAAGGACATAAATGATAAAGGCTTTCACTAACAGAGCATCAAAACAGCATCGGTACTCCAGGACTGGTTGCACAGCTATTTAATTCCAGTTCCAAAACAAGGCAAGGACAGGCTCAGTAGCTGCTTGATTATCACTTTACAAAATACATTTGGTAAGGTGCTGGAGAAGATTATTGCTATTAGACTGCAAACGTTTTTGGAAAGGGAAGAGATCATGTCAAGAGGTTTAGGCTTACAGCGAGGTAAAGATATCTAGACAGATGCTGTTTTATGCTGCTCTTTAAACAATAGAATTTAAGAGCTGATGTCTCACGCCTCATAATTAATTATATAAATATTAAAAGATAAAGCAAACTGAGGTACATGGGTATCATTTTTAATAGAAGAAACCTGTCCTTCAGGTATTGTGTAGAGGTAGTTGTGGCGAAATGCCAAGTGTGCTCAAGATTATGAAAGCAATCGATAAGGAACAAAGAATGATGTTCATGTTTCAGCTCGTGATTATGGAATTGGAATACAGAAAAAAAAAGTACCTGAGAAGGTTTCTGCCACCGTAAGCTTTCGTCTTTTCCGATGGACGGACACAGATCTGGACAGACAATGTTTTTGTTTTTGCTGTGGTCTGTCCAGAATGAAGAAACTCAAAATTAAAGAAAACTGGACCAAAAACTGTTTCCTTAGGACTCCCACGTTCAGTGAAATTATGTCAAGCGACAGATTTTTAATACTTTTAATAGTAAAAAATAATTATGTCATACTACTGCTTATGGTTGCTGGGTCCAAGGTGGAAGAAATAGAATCCTTCAGGTATGGAAAATTAAGAAATTTCGCTGTATGGGGATCTGCTACAAATAAATGTAGCTTATCTCTAAAGCTTTTACTGACAACTCCTTCCATTTATTTGTGAATATTAGAGGCAAAATGTAGCTAAATACATTCGCAACAAGTTTATTAGTGACCTGTGCTTTACAAAAAATGTAGTTCATTTTCTGGAATCCAAATGGGGTCATGGTCAATTTTTTAAGGATTCTCAGAGCAAAGGGGTTATGACAGAATAGGACATAAGGGTCTTGAGCCTGAGAATACAGAGTTGCATGGCTAGTAGGTTCTGAAATCTTGCAGCCTAGTATATTTGGATTCCAGACTAATGGCATATGTACTTCAAGGGAAAAAAAAATCAATTTTAAAAATTCAACTTTCCTGAACTTACATGGGATATCCATTTAAAAGTTCCATTACAACAGCATGTCGACTGAAATCAACAGGCTTAGGAACTGGGAATTTCCGCTCATACAAGACCTAGAAAATAGTTCAAATAATAAATTGACAATCTATCAATCATTACTTCTGAAAACAAAAATAACTGCTTTATAATACAGTCTGCACAAAGAAAATTTGATTCCATGTACACATTGCAATCACAGCCTAGCATAAGATACCACATCTAGCATGAGAATGGAGGTGGACGCGGTAGCTGCAGCTTTCCGGTGGCTACAGAGCAAGATGCATACACATGTCATAATTGTAACAGTGACACTTTAAGCAGAATGGTAAGCTTCACTGGAAAGGTCACGGATAGTGAGCATACTTTGTATCTTTTTTCGAGGCTTGTGCTGACAGGCTGGGGAGTGAACAGGCAGACAGATTGGCTGGATCTGCACTAATAGGAGGTGAACTGATGCATGACAAGGCAGATGTGGTCGGGGCCCTTTGGGAATAAGCAACAGAATCAGAAGCAAAATAAGATTTGTATGGCCTGGAAAGAATGAGGCACCTGGGTTTAATCAGGGGTCTGGCCAGCTCAATACACTCAGAGAAAAGGCAAGACAGACATATAACCAGATTACGACTGGTACCATTAGTACTGGAACTTTGCGCTGGCTGTTGAAGATGAGCACACATGAGAATGCGGTGAGTACTGTAATGTCAATTCTTGACTCAACACACTGCACTCACCACGCATAAGGTCCTTTGCAGAATGTCAACTCTCATCATAGCAAAGTGGAAAGCAACAGTTTCTGCCAACTTTCCTGCTTCGTGAACTTTTACACCGAGAGTTTGACCCTATTGGTTCTTCCAAGAACCATTCCCTCCACTAGTGTTATCGTTAAACCATTTAAAAACAAAATTTGATATGGCTAAAGAATTTTTTTAAAGGATACTATCTACGAGCCAGTCCCCCTACATTTTGCATCCTGAAGAATGTCAGTAATTTTCCTCTTCTTGGTGCAGAAATATTGTTCTAACGGCTAGAATTCAAAATTCCATATAACATGGCTCGTAGCCAAATTCACTAACTTTTCTCAGGGGATTTTACATGGCTTGTAAAGGCTGTTTTAGGTATAAGCAGTGCTTTGTACATGCACATGTGGGCACAGTTTTTTTTGAACATCTTTTCTAAATCTGGCAGGGGAGAGCTAGTAGAAGGAATGATCATTTTTAACATTAATAAAATAGAGAGACACATAGAAATAGAGAGACACATAGGGAAAGGGGTGAGAGATAGGAGGAGAATGGAAGGGCAAGTAGAGACAGCGAGAGTAACAGACTGTGTGTAAGAAGCGGAGAAACCACTGGTGTGTGTGGAGGGGGAGGGGGACAGAGTTAAAGGGGAAGGAGAGAAACAGGCACACAGACAGATGAGCAGAGACTGAGGCAGTGGTGAGTAGAGAGAGACATGCAGGGAAAATGAAAAAGAAAAAGGGAAAGAGAAACAGACAAAAAGAAAAAAGAGAATGAGGAATAGGCACAGAGGGAGGATGAGATGCAAGTAGACGGACAGTGACAAACAGAGAGGAGAGAGACAGAAAAAGGGAGGGATAGAGAGTGTGGTGTAGAAGGGAGGGGAATAAGCGAAGAGATAGAGCAAAGACACAAGAGGCAACACAGAAATGGAGGGAAGAGAGAGAGAGAGATACACAGACTGAATTACAGAGATAAGAAAGACAGAGAGGGCAGTCACAGAGAGATAAAGGGAGAATATTGGGGGGGGGGGGGGTAAACAGACTAGGTGGGGTGTATCAAGCAGAGAGAGGGGTAAGAGAGAAAGGGCACACAGAGACATGGGGGGGGTTTAGGGGAGGGGGGATGGACAGATAGAGATACAGAAACTGGTGTAGGCCAAAGAGGGAACAATCAGACAGATTTAGAGAGTGAGAGATTAAGAGAGGAAGAAGTAGAGGGTCAAAGAGAAAGAGAGAGGGAGAAAGCAGGAGGAATGACAGACTGCAGCCATTTTAGAATAAAAATACCTGGATGAAGCTTAATTCTAATAATATTGGTGAGGATGTCTGTTGCATTCTACATGTCACTAGTTTCTATGATCGTCAAATCTGAGCACCAAGGTATATGACAGGAAATGTGACAATCATCTTAAAATGACAGTAAAGTTTTAAGGCAGTACAAGTGCAAGTTGCCATTTCAGAGGTTTTCCATGTTTAAAGGACTGTTATAAAGCCCTAAAATAACAATTTTACTTAGATATTGCTCATAAATTATTACCTTCATGTGTGCATATTCCTTTGTGGCTGCAAGTCTACCAAGGTAAAGCCAAGATGCAGACTTTCTGTATTTCAGGTAATCACGCTTGTTTTTAATCTGCCGAAAGCAGGTTCGTCCTAGTCTGAAAGATTCATGTCACCATTAAAATACACATAAAAGAACAAGCTTCCACATCGGTGTACTGAGCATACTGTGCTAACATATTTTTCCAATGCATGTTGTCACATGTAAACTATCTCCAATGTCTAGGACATATCTTTGCAACCATTCTTACAGCTGGGCCAAAGCCAGGGTCAATTCTAAAACTCAGTCTTGATAGCAGTTTTGACTGCTAGTGCTGCATTACTTCGGCTCCCCTCATGTTACTTTTTTGTCATCTCACTGATACAGTGTAGCCCAGTGTCATAGTTTTCTTTAATTGTCTTGTTCTTCTCGAATGGCCTTGGGTGGTGGATTTCTTCTGTAGTAGTGGTTGATTACACCAAGGCTGACTTGCTAGGGGTGCCGAGTAGACTATAAATCTTACCTGGTTGGCCTCATATGACATAAATGTAAAACTGGCTCAATTATTGTTACAAGTTCATGTGCAAAAAAGTCATGAATATAGTTACGAGATCATTTTAACAGCAAGATGATAAAGTGATGAGAGACATGCCTGTTTCCCTGATCAAAATAAGGCTAGAGCACAAAGAACTGAGCAAAGTTAGGAGATAATGCAGGGACTTAGGGGTTAGGCTAACTTGCCAATGAGCAGTACAGGATAGTGCTGTTTAGTAATCAATTTTGATGTGATGTATGTAAATTATGGACTATGAGGGCTGATCATTAAGCTAATTTGGGAATATTTTTGGTGAAACACCACATTCCCACTGCTTCCACTCTCCATGCACTGTGCAACTATTTGTCCCCACAATTAAAATCTATGAAAGATTGTGAATTCAGTAATACCGAAGACAATTGAGGGATATTATAGAAAGTGTTTACGAGAATGATGGAATAAGTATATATACCTAGAAGAGAACTAAAAGAAGGGATTAAACTCATTAACAGCATGCTTAAAAATAAGATTCAGTCACGACACTGAATGACCAGCCTTCGCATACTACAGAGTAGAAAATGCTCTAGAATTAACCTATAAGTTCTGTTCTAAAAATATAAGTATATGGAAATTCAGAAACCGCAGACAATGACTGCTGATTGAGCAAATATAATAATTACGGCAGATCTTTATGTTGGTGCCGTTATATTATGAAATGACCAATACAACCCTGTATGTTTTTTCTAATTTTGTTTTCAGTTTTTACAATATATAGCACCTTGGAAAATAATTAATATTATTAAAAAATCTATGAATTTATATTCTGGCCTGCAACATTCACACCTGATTTACTTCACACATCTTATGTTTTTTATAGTACAACAGAAAGATAATGCAAGAGAAATGACCCAACCTGATGCACTAATTTAGTCAATTCACATACATTTTTTTTCTCTATTTCAAAGTAAGAAAGATTTTCATTTTAAATATAGCTTCTATTTGTAAGTATACAAATTTTTTTTAAACCAAAAACAATTAAGCTTTATTTTTTAAAAAAGTTTCAATGTAACCGAACTTTACAGAACATGAATTTAGACATCCCTTTATTATATTTATTTTGCATAAAAATATACTTAATTAGTCGTTCCTCTTCTACCTTGGAGTTTGCCAGAGAGATCGCCAGACATCTCTATCAGCCGTTTTCTTTCTGACTTTGTTCCATTCTAGTTCTCTTTAGTCAGGGACTGTCGGATGTTGTCTTCCCAGCAGACCCTAGGTCACCCAGGAGGTCTGGTTTCCTGGTTCTGAGCCTCCAATGCCTGCCAATTTTTCCCCATTCTGCATACATGTCCAACTATCATAACTATGACTGATCCACTCGGGGTTTTAAGGAGAGGGTATCAAGATCTTGATGTATTGTTCTCAAGCTCTTCCTTCCAGACAAGTAAGTTGGACTGAAGGTGTGCCTCTGATTTAGCATCAAAATATAACTACAGTTTTGAGATAGAATCTATCTGTCATAAAAAAATCTGTTTAAGCCCCACACACAAAAATCTTGATACTCTAACAAACTAAGTCTAATTCAGTGAAATTATATTTTAGATTATAAATCTTACCTGTGAAATTTCAAGGCATACTGACGTTCCTCTTCATCTGCAACAATGTAGACATCTATACAGGAAGGACAGCAAACATTAAACTCGCATCAAATAAAATAATTTAAAAAAAAAACAACTTAATTTATGGTATTGGTTTGTGGCATATTAAAGAGATACAAACTTAATATGGTTTTTGGACATTACAACTGCTCATTGAAAAAAAAACATATTATTCTCCTTCTGCATTCATCCGAAGATGTAACTGCATTGTGAGACATTTGCGCCCTTCAGCTAACACAACCGATTTCTGCAAGCATTTGTTGACTTGGCTGGTAAGCCTGCCCGGTTAGTTTCATGGGACACAGCAGTCTCACTGTTGTGTGGTAATCTTTGTTTCCTAAGTCACAGGTCATGCTCCCCATAAGGCCAGTCCAGAGAAGCCACATAATGCCGATCAGCCCTCAAGAGAAGGCAGGGACAGAACACAAGCATTCCCAGCCATCCAACGAGGCTTCCATAAATGCAGAGCCAATACATGGTGCTCTAATACTGGGTTCACTAAAGGAATCATTACATCCTGTTCATGACTGTTTAACCTCTTCCATATATTGAACATATCAATTATCATAAGCAATGTCTCTGGAAGCCAGGAGTTGGCAGCGTGCAGACCTGGGATTTCGACTACCCTCATAAAATAAGTACTTTGCTTCTTCTGCACATAAGACTTTACTGCAGTGGACTACCGCGTCTATTAGTTTCATATGCCATTTCTCACATAGACATGTACGGGCATCCAGTGTGGCAGTATACAGACAGATGGTCCGTTTCATTTCTTCCCATGTCATGGTTTATAAACTCTGCATCTCGAGGGATTATTATCAGCTCAGATAATCCCAGGCAGTTTTTATCTTCTTTTAGACATAAATGTGACTACAGAAAAACAATATCAAATCCATACAGTTTTTCAGACGGCAGTTCAGCTGAATGAGGCTATCATGAATTATACCATATCATGAATTATACCATTTAAGTAAACTTTTATTCAGAAAATTCCAAACGGTCTCTTTACATGTATCAAAAGTTGTGATTTTGATTGTTATACCATATGGAATTTTCTTATAAACATAGCTATGCAACAAATTCTCATGGTGGCGCCATTCTTAATGCATTCATAATCAAACGGATCCTAATAAATGATAGTTATTCTTGTCTCTATGTTTGAGGGATAGAGGATGCAGCAAGCGCACAAAGTGACCTGACATGGAAACTACCTGTTGGATTCTGTCCAACTTTTGATGTGTTTAGATATAGAAATGAAGCCTTTAATACGAGCGGCCATAGTTTGAAGAGAATACATCTCTGTGAACCCCTAAAGACAGTGATCTCCAGAATGACCAAAACTGAGAATTGATTAAAGCAATGTGACACAGAAAAAATTAAAATGTATACTATACAATTTCTACGTTCCAATATGATATATGGTTAAATACCGAAAACTGCTGATTGATTAAATACTGTCAAACTGACTGCACTTAAAAGTTACTTTGGAGACAAAGATAAAAAGTGGCCATATTGGATTTCTTAAGAATGATCTAAAACAGTAATTTTTGTATGCATAAACATACATTTATGTGGATTTCTGACTGCTGCGCAAAAACTAAATCACAGTTCTACAAAAGCTCTTGTCACATAAAGTTAACTTATTGCTTTAACAAGTTACAGTAAAAGAAAAACAGTTTCTAACAATAAAAGATCATTAGAACAATTCTATTGCAACGCAGGATATCCATCCAGGGCATGCATTTCCTTGTCTCTTTAGTTTGGCTGCTTGTACACTGTAATCTCTTAATTTCCTTGTCCTTCCAGCTATTTCTAACTCACTTCTGCATCCTAATCTCTTCATATGCAGGCATGTAGAAAATCTAAAACAAAAACTACACATCGTGTTGAGCAGCAGCGCCAAAGTTAAACTTTTTTGCTGCAGTTATAACTGCAAACCAAACTTGTCTGTGTAACAAAAAGCACAGTAAAGTACAGTAAACCCATATCAAGCTGTGTAAATACTTATCTGAATTTTTCCTGACATACATCTACTATGTAGTTTAGCGTCAGATAGCCAGTCATAAATTGACAAAAGCTATTTCAGTAGTTTGTCAACATAACGTTTCATGATTTCTTCAATTTCCGGAAAATCAATAACTACCCTGTGTTCCAGTTTTTTGTAAGTTTTAAGTTTTTTGTATACACTGTCATCAATAGAAACACTTGCTGCTAGAGGAGGTCGTATATATTCATACATATCTCTTTTAAACTAGCTTTAGACTTTTCCTGCAAGAAAAGACACACTTCCACAACTTTGAGAAGAATATGATGGTAAAGAATCATTCACTGTCAAAATTCTAGCGAGACAGTTTTGCTGAGTCCCATTCTGATTTTCTGTAATGTTTACAATGTTCTGGCAGACCTTTCTTAGCTTACATGCAAGGTTTCTTTGTTAAGTAGCTGACTGGAAAGCAAATTTTCATAACAAAGCGTCAAGTGTTCATCAGCGTACACAACTGATCAAACTAGCCAGCTTGGAGAATCAAATACCCATGTGATCAATTTCAGCTAATGGGAATCGTGCATGGCTTATGCTAAATAAGTAAGGTCATGTTTACACCCATATATGGAATTATAAAGAAGGTTGTTGGCATGAATGAAAGAGCTGTTTATCAGGAATAGACATTCAACAGTCCCGAAACTTTGAACAATACAGGGTAGATAATAACAATTACAACAGTATGTGATACATACAGCTTTCACCTGTGCAAGTATCACTGACAGGGTTTAAAAATCATCAACTTCGTAACTATTTTCAAGAAATTAACAAATGCACACATAAAGTTAGTTCATTCAGTAAAATATGAAAACAGCTTTAAAATATTTTTCTAAAAAAAAAAAAAAACAACAGTAGCAAATCTGACAGACAACATAATAAGGTGTGTAAAAATTAACTCAAAATGATCCAAATCTACATTTTTGTGACTCGCACATGGCCTTACCATGTACGGGTGTTCAAGTCATCAAATTTAGGCAATGCTGAAAATTTTGGAAACGTTCGTTTTTACACACCTGTCAGATTTAGTATTTGTTTTTTGTCTAAAATGTTATTTTAATGCAATATTAATATTTTACTGAGCTAACCCTAGCTGTGAAATTATCTATTTATTGAAATGTTATGGAATTAGCTATGTTCCCCCTTGGCAACGCTATATGCACAAGGAGATAGCTGTACGTATTATATATCGTTGAAACCCGAATTATGTCCCCTACACTATTTGACGGAAATCAGGATTGTGAAATTTTAAGTTTTCCATTCAATACTGATTCACTGATCGCTATGAGTGTGCGGAAACTTGCGTATATTGATGTAAAAATGATCTCGGTCAGGTTCAGCGATTCCCGCTAGCTGAAACTGATCACGTGGGTGTTCGATCCTCAAAGATGGCTGATGTGTCGATCATTTACTCAGAAATGACATGACAGCTGCAAATTGAAAAATGTCTTATTCCAAAAAATTTAAACTACTCTTAGCCGATCAACATAAGAAATCTCAAAGTTTACAATTGGCAAATGCTCAAAAGCAAAGAAAGATATACCAGAGCGTCATTAACGTTTCAGAAAATTCGTAATGCGACGAATCTGACATGCTTAGTTGATGTTTCTGGTTCTAGCGTCACTGGGATTCTGGCAATCATTGATTCTGTACCATCGTGTTCTAGTTTGTGGAATGGGTGCCACAACATTCAAAATTTTTTGTGGAAATAAGAATCAGCAAGGTCTTTATCACAAAACATTTTACAAGAAAGCAAGTAAATTATATTCAAAGTTATAAGATTTGGAGGACAAGGTTTTCTCTCAAACCATGAAGTATGTTCAGCAAGTCCATGTACAGCAGTCATGCATCACTCTACATGGCAATGATGTGCTGAATACTATCAGCTTTGATGGCACTTGGCCGACTAGAGGCCACATATCCTACACTGGGGTTGGCTGTGCAGTGGATGTACTTACTGGACTTTGCAAAGATGTACATGTTTACATATCGTCAGATGTGTGAAATCACTGGTAAGAGAGTTTCCAAATCTAAACCAGTTGAATTGTAAGCATAGAAGGCAGACTATCTTCTAAACTGTAATTATGATTTCACAGGATCTGCTGGAATGATGGAGGAGGCTGCACGAGTGCTGTGGCCCATCATAAGCTTTGTTATACATCAACACTTTCTAATGGTGATGTGGAGCTTACCAAAATTAAACCTTTTGCGGTGGGGGGGGGTCATATAGGCAAAGAGTAATGCATTAACCAAGTAAGTAAAGGCCTTGGAATAGCACCTCGTAGGGTTGTTGCTGCCTGCCAAAAGCAAGGCGTGACCCTAGGTGGACGTGGTAAAGGTCAGCTTACAAAAAATGCCAACCATAAGCTGACAATTTATTACAACAGAGGGATAAGAAACAACACAAGTGTAGAGTCCATGAGGAACAGTGTTATGGCTTCATTGCATCACTGTTTCTGGACAGACAAAACTCCACACCATGAAATGTGCCCTTGTGGAAAGCAATCTTGGTAAAGCCCTGGTTAAGCACCAGTACCCAGGTCCTCATGACAAGATATTACACACATGTCTCAATCATGACAAGCTACAGAAGTATCTTTTGCCAATTTATGAAAGGCTGTCTGACCCTAAACTACTTAGTGGATGTGTTTCAGGAAGAACTCAGAATTCAAATTAGTGTTTACACAGCCTGATCTAAGCTCATTGTACTAAAGACAAGTTTGCCCCATGCAAGCATGTTAAGTTTGCAGTAGTAACTGCAGCAAGAGGGTTCAACTTTGGTGCTGATGTTTCTCAAGGCGCAGCCCAGTTTTATGGATTTTCTACAGGTCTGCATATGAAAAGACTAGGCGCATCTAGGATGCAGAAGAGAGTTAGAAATAGCTTGAAGTATAAGGACAAGCAAACTAAGAGACTTGACAGTGTACGAGCTGCCAAACTGAAGAGGCAAGACGAAATACATGCCCCAGAGGGAGGTCCTGCATATGCAGCATGATTGTTCTAATGATCATGTAATATCAGAAACTTTTTACTGTGTAAAATAACATGCAATTTTTTTTCCCTCCGGTTTCTCATTCTGGCAGTTTTTCGGCTTATGATACATTTAAATCAAAAACTGCTTGTCTGATTAAAATGAAACATTTAACATTGTATTGCATACGCACATACAAGAGCGTTTGTGAAACTAAGGTTTAGTTTTTGTATAGCAGCCGGGAGGCCACAACAAATATGCAAATTTTTTAAAATTAAGTAGAAAATTAATGATAAATTATAAAATAAAAAATCAACCTCCTGTACTTGTGTAAAGGGGCTATGCATGTTTAAATATACAAAAAAATTAAGCCTGTACATTTGAAAATTAAAAGAGAAATTGACAAGAGGACGAAAATGGCTGTTTACCGCTCTACCTATGTACCAGTCCTGACCTATGGGTGTGAGTCATGGGCAATGACAACAGCTCACAGAAGCCAGCTGCAGGCCTCGGAAATGAGATACCTGAGAAAGGTGGTCCAAGTTACAAGAAGGGACAAAGTCCGCAATCAGACAATACGTCAAGATCTTGATACCCAGCCCTTACTAACCCGAGTAGATCAGTCACAGTTACGATGGTTTGGACATGTATGCAGAATGGAAGAAAATCGGCCACCATGGCAAGCATGGGAGGCTAAGAACCAGGGAACCAGACCTCCGGGACGACCCAGGGTGCGCTGGGAAGACAACATCCGACAGTCCCTAACTGACAGAGGACTGGAATGGAACAAAGCCAGAAAGAAAACTGCTGATAGAGACGTCTGGCGATCTCTCTGGCAAACCTCTACACCCCAAGGTAGAAGAGGAGCGACTAAGTAAGTAAGTAGTACATATGAAAATTGTGGTTTTAGACCTATCCTGAGAAATTCAACATGGTCGTTGCTCAGTCAGTTTGACAGTATTTTTTCGATCTGAGGTATACCATACCATACCAGAGGTATACCTATACCATACCAGAACGTAGAAATTAATAGTATAAGATTTAGTTTTAAAAGGGAAGCATCGCCTTAATTAGGCCAATGGTTCTGCAATTATACAGAATCCATCTGTGCCATTGGAAGTCTGTACTGTCAACTAACATGATCATGGACACAGAATATCAAGGGCACGGGTGAAGGTCCACAAGGCAGGACAGCTGGCAAGAAGCCAAGAGGCTTTCTAGAATGTTAAGAGATTGACATACTGTTATATGATGATGAGCGGCACCTTCAAACTACAGAAACTGAAAGTGACAACATGCAAACCGACAATCAAATTCATATTATATAACAGACAATTAACTCTAGCTTTATACCTGACTCCTTTCCTACTCCAATTTGATTTCCAACAGATGAAATGACATTCTTTTCTGCAAAAACTTTCAAGGCCAAGTAATCATACCCAGCATTTGTCAAGCGATATCCATGATCTGAGAAAAACAAAAAAGAATACAAGTGCACAAAGTCTGCTATGATTCCATTTGAAAAAATGCATTCTAATAACAATACATCTTTTATACACTAAATAAAGTAACAATTATGCAGTGATCCTGTACAGCAATGGTTCCTAACATTTTTTACTTGAGTACTTTTTTAGAATCAATTTCAATGGCAAAGCCGAGTACCCTATGCCTTACAAGTTAATGATCTTTATAATTACTGTTACAAAGTGGAGAAAGAGAGGTAGCAAGGGAACGTAAAGCTAAGAGATATCTAAACAATTACACAATATCCATGCAATGAAATTATATTTTTTAAACCAAAATTTATTCTCCTTGTTAAAACTGACGAATGTCCAATCATACAGGGAAGCAGATGTGTGCAGTGATCACCTTTTGTGAAACAACTAAAGCTAGAAATGAAAACAGCTGCTAAAAACATGAATAAGAAAGGACAGTCAAGACTTCACAATGAAAAGTAAGATAAAAGTTTCAGATTGAGCTAAAAAACAGACCTGATGCATTTAATTAGGCAGGGAGATCCAAACAGTGACATACTAACTGACGTAGTGACCAGTTTTGGAAAGATAAACAATTTGTGAAGAAGTTTTAAAAAAAAAAGTAACGTAAAATCTTGGATGAGTGATGTACCACAAAACTTACCTAATTACAAAAAACAAACAGGTTAAACTGGTTACATACCAAGTAAAGGACTATCAATTTAAAGTTTTTTTTTTTTTTTTTTACGGAATCAATGGACACAAGGAAGTGGTGCAAACTTAGTTTTTTACACTTAAAAAGAGATGTTTGTGCATCACTTGATCTTGAGGATGCATACAATAATCAGATATATTTTGAATCAAATCTGCACTCATGAAAAAGGGAGTCTGTCCCTGGCTTGTGAACTGGATAGCAGCTGTCCTGCATTCGTGTATGGTTGCATTTCACCTAGGTACATGGGCCTCAAAACCATGTAATATCACCCCGGGACTATACTAGGGTTCTATAATTTCACCAGTGCTGTTTACTTTTTATACAAGTAAGATTGCAGAACTTGAATTACCAGGTGTTGAAAGGATATTAACATTTGCCAATGATGTTCTTGCATATAGGTAGGGGAGGGATAGGCAGGACAGCCCAAGAGCTACAGGCAACTGTAGACAAAGTGACAGACTGGTGTGCAGAAATGGGTGCTGTCATCAATTCAGAAAAGGCAGCTGTTTTATGGTGCTCTTTGGACAATAGAATTGTATGAGCTGATATTCCAAGCCTCACATTTATGACAATAACATCAAAAGAGAAAGCAAACTGAGATACCTGGGTATAATTTTCGATAGAAGCCTGTCCTTCAGGGATCATGTAGTGGCAGTTGCGGAGAAATGCCAATAAGGACTCAATGCTCTCAAGATTATGGTAGCAATGGACATGGAACAAAGAACTTTGTTCACAATGTTTCAGCATGTGATCCTGTTGGTGATAGATTTTGGACTTGGACTGCTTACCATATCAAAGAGTCAGCTGGTGAAACTTGAATGCATACAGAATAAAGTCATGCGGGTAATTCTGGGATGTACAAGAGATACACCGGCAGTATGTATGAGACATATACTTGCAGTGCCTTCTATTGCTGATTGGTTCATTCTCCAAGCAGTCATATCTCAGAGAAGCTGCAAACCAGAACCCCTCCTGCATGAAGCCCTGGGTACAGCTAAGGGTCACAGAATGAAAAGAGGAAAGTCTTGGATGGCGCTAGCTGAAGACATAAATGGGCATGTGTGCAGGGTCGATAAATTTAAGCAAGGAGAGAAGTGGGTCAAAGTTTCCGACTTGTGTAGGGTTCTAATCACCTTGAACCGTGAGTGCAGGGACTGGCCAGCTGGTGTTGCAGAATCAAAAGTTCAATAAATGATTCATGACAATCTCTCCCCCGATGTGATTATCTATACAGATGGCTCTGTGTTGAGAGGCAGACAAAGTGCATGGGGGGTTCATAGCAAAAGCAAATGGACGTTGCTTAGTGCAGCAAAGCCTGGCATAATTTTTTACAACATCTAGTTTGAGAATGGAGGTGAAGGCAGTCACTGCTGCATTCAGATGGCTTGACAATCAGCTGTACACACATGTGATTGTAACTGACTTGAAGAGCATGTTGAAAAAGACAGGCATGCTTTGTGCAGAGTGGCGAGCATCACTTCAAAGGTCCCGGGTAGTTAGCATCCTTTGGATATTTTCTCCAGGTTATGCCGGTGTGTTGGGAAATCAGCAGAAGGTTGAATGCCCGGTTCTGCACCGCTTGGTGGTGAACTGATTTACGACAAGCTGGATGTTGTGAGGGCTCTTTGGGAGTGATTGAACAGTGGAAAGGCACAAATAGATCATTTAGGTCTAGGGATAATGGCGCTGTAAGGAGTTACAAAGGGATCTGGCTGGCTTAGGGAAAAGGCAAGACAGATATACAATCAGACAGGTACTGGTGCCATTAAAACTAGAATTCATCCATTGCTGCTGAAGAGCGGGACGGAGTGCTTATGGAAGTGTCCCGAGTGCTGTGGTGTTGATTATGAATTCAACATTCATCCATACCCAAATTCAGTTTATCCAAGCCCATCAGGCTTCTAGGATTAAAGGTTGAGGAATCAAATAATACATATCTATAAGCCCTCTAGCAAACATGTCATTAAGGGCAACTAATTAGGGCTTCACTGAAAATGGATATTTTAGGCCGAAAGGTGCAGATATCACATTCTAGATGTAAACCACAACACAAAGTGCCAACAAAACATTTTCAGGAGAATGCAGAAGAAGAAGATAAACCAAACTCTGAGATTATATCTATCTATACTCTCTTCATGTCACTGTTGACACATAAGGCATTCAAAAGTGATCTCCATTGCTGCTTTTCTGCCCATGGTATCCCATGTCTGTTTACATTCCTTCATTTCCCATTCTTTTTGTCATTCTCCAGGTTTTCTTAGGTCGTCCAGGTCTCCTTTTCCCATCTGCTATCCACTGGAGAGCTGTTTTTGCCAGTGTCACAAGGCATTCTGCAAACATGTCCAAGCCATCCCCACTGACTTACTTTGATGTTGCCAGTGAAGTACATTATGTTTTCCTACTCAGTTCCTTATTTGTGATCTTGTTTGGCCAAAATATTTCCCCTTAAAGATTTATTTTGGAAAGTCTGAAGTTTATGTGTAATTCCTGCTGTCATCTTCTAACATCCTTTTGAATAATAGTATTCCTAAAATGCTCTTGGATATTGGAGTTTTTGATCTTAGAATAAGATTATATAAAAAGAAGTAAAAATATTTATTTAAAAAACCCACATACAATCATCGGAAACAATGATTTTGTCATATTTATATAGATTCAAATTTTTTTATTTAAATATGCAGAAACCATGAGTTTTGGCTCGGTACTATAGATACCGCAACCCTTCGGTCGTGATTCCATGATAGATATCGTAAATCTGACTTCGCGACGACCGCGTGACGAACTCCATGTGGTCCGGGTTTATGTTCGGAGGTAGGCAGAAAAGCCCCAATTATACAATGAACATCATAATTTGTAATGTGGTCTTTGTATATGCCAAGAAAAAAAATGTTTAAACATGTTTTAAAAAACTAGAATTAGCAGAACTTAAGTATTTTCATTTTCAAAGCGTGGGTTAGCAAGTGGATTAATTTCCTATTTGTTTGAAATTAAATCAGTGCAATACAATTTGTATGTGAGTTCCCTAAAAATTACTACTTTTGACCCCTAAATCTACAAGAATAACAAAAACTCGGGCTTTAGTTCTTATGCAGCGGCTGTTAAATGAAGAAGGTAATTCTAGTGATTCCTAATTTCTGATAATGATGTCGATGATAACACTGATCGTGAATATCAACCACCTGCTGCAAAACATGCCAGACCAAATGGTAAGAGGAAAGGTCAGATAGATAACACAGCTAGATCTAGAACTATCCATAGCACTGCTGCTATTGATGAATCTAAGCTGGAATCAGACATGTCACACAATCCAAAGTATTAAGATGAACTTTCTCAAATAGAGACTAGGAGATGCACAACTAAATAGAGAAGGTATGTGGATTCTTAGAATCCGCGTTGATGATCAAGTAAAAAAGTCAGATAATTACAAAACTTCATGTGTATCTCACATCACTGAATGTGGTGTCATTTTAATACTTTGTTGTTGCAATATGTATTCTGTATTATTTTTCTTTAATTTTACATATTTTATGCAGCCAAAACTTTTCTTCAGGAAGGCTTTAGCTTTGTCATGTTGCAGTAAGAAAAATGTCCAAACCCCAGACAAAACTCTATCCCAAAGAAGGAGTTAATAAGACGACTTAATAAGAGCGATGAAAGGTACTCCAGGAATAGGAAGATCTAAACAACCTACTTTATGTGGATGATACAATATTGATAACTGAAAACACACATGATTTGCAACTTTTGGATATCATAGTAAACGGAGGCATCAAGAAAAGGAATTCTTAAATATAGTTTCATCTGCACAAAAATATTCAATCATTATTATCTAGAAACACGGCACTGGCAGTTTCTCACTTACATCTTTTGTTGCCTTGCTCATAAGCAACTAATCCATGCCTATGGAGTTCTCTAAGTTTCTTATGGCTGCCTCCAGTTGGTAGATGAGCTATAGAAGCTACCAGGGCAGCAGGAACTAACTCATGATTTCTCATTCCCAACTCAACCTGAAGAAACAAAATGGTTATATTTTATATCCCCAATTATAAATAAAATAAAATATAAATAAAAGACTATGAAATTAAATTGTTTGGGTCATAATTTCAAAAAACTGACACTCTTCTAATAAGTTTAATTCTGATTACAGGTAAAAAAAAAGTAATGTTTTTTGAACATATTGATAAGCCTATACAGTTTGTCCCCCAGGTTGTTCAAGGCAAGAACAGGACTTTTAAAGTTCTGTGTATTATTGAACGCTAAAAGAAATATACCTTGGCACCTGAAGTTCTTTAGGTGGAACACATCATGGTCAGTGGAGGGGCAGGGGCTGACCGACACGAAGATAGGCACAGGATATAAGTGACTCCTAGAGTGTAAAAGTGCGTGAGGCGGGAGAACTGGCGAGAGACCAAGTTTCTTTCAGGCAGACTGTGATGAGTGCGATGTTCTGCAAAGGACCTGCTACATGATGATGATCCAAGTATCAAGGAGGGAGAGGGGAAGCAAATAGGAGATGCACACTTGAGAGAAGGATATATTGTGAAACTCCCCTCGTCCACTTTTTTTAAAGTGACCTGCAGCAATGTGAAAACTATAAAGGAATTATGTTGCTGTCAGTTCCTGGATGTTAAGAAGGCTTATTCTGGACAGTATGATTGACTTGATGAGTATGCCCCGGAAAATAGAGAAGGACTTGAGCCGAAGACTGGTCAGTGGCTCTACGAGGAAATGAGCAAGCTGATAGACTTGCATGTAAGGCTACTGTGAAAGCCGGACAAGCCATGGACCAGGCTGATATACTGAATGCTCTATGAAGATTTAAGACATTTGCGTGAACCAACTGAGAACTGAATCTGCAACCATAGTCAGACTGCAAGAAGAGCAGGCTAAACGGGATGTCCCCAAACAAGAACACTCCACAGGTAGCCAAACAAGAATAATAAACCAACACAGAACTGGTGTCGTCAGCCGCTATACGCTGTAGGATTTACTGAGAAGAGGATCCAAGAACTTATGGACTGAGTGGTTCAACGTGCAATAAGGATAATCTGTCAACTAATTAACTAAGACTAAAAAATGTTACTGATAAAAAGCTAAGAGATCAGGTAGGCTGCCTGTCAAACAGAAAACTAACAGATACGTGAAACAAGAGCAGGTGTGTGACAGGGATGTCTTTTGTTGCCTCTACTATTTTTACTAGAAACCGATTGGATTATGGCAACAGCTACCACCAGAAATGGAATTCAGTGGACAGCTTGAGAACCTAGACTTGCTGATGATATTTTTTTTGGATATCCCATTCGCAGAAGCAGGTGACAGATAAATATACTTGATGCGAGATCACAACAGTAAGGTTTAAAAATTCATAAGGAAAAAAAACAAAGAAACAGAATAGACCCAGCACACAGCAGTCTTAATTTCTTTTAATGATATCCCATCCCAAGATGTGGAATCATACACCTATTTGGGAGTAATGTAGATGACGATGGGGGAACTAATATGGATTTTTAAATATGAATATAAAAAGCTTGAGGAGTATTCACAGTACTAGGAAATTTGTGAAAGCCAAAGGAAATATAAAAACGAATACTGTATCGAACAGAAACAAATACTAATTAACTATACAGATTCATTTCCTAGTGCCTGTGCACTAACAGAGGGAATTAAATGGTGTGATAGAATCATCAATGTTGAGTTCTGGGACAGAATTAAATCAGTAAACCAAGAGGAAGAAAATATGCTGACAATGGATAGGAAAGACTGAGAAAATTGTATATTCAAAGATCATCTTCACCACACATGACCATAAGTGCTCCGATCTCTTCCTGAGAATGTCTTTAGGTGTTTTTAGGCTAACAACTCCCAGTCCATTCTGGCTGATTAAGGACGGGTGGCTCTCACATGATTTTTCTGTCTCAGTGCTCCAATTAGGATACCTATGTTATGCGGTCATTTCAGTGAATACAATCTTGTATCCAGTGCCTTGGGGCAGTCACTCGTACAGTAATAGCTGATTAGTTGGAAATCTGTGTTTTCTGTCTTGAGATTAAGAATATGGTACTCCACCCCTTCCATGTATGTTTTAGTCTTGTGTGCAAATATGTTATCTTTGACTAGGGTCAGTATTCCACTCTTCCTTCTGTCTTTTCTATCAGAGCAGTACCATTGGTAGCCTCTGATCTTAAAGGCTATGTTTTGTTTGAAGTACGTCTCCTGAAGGCAGCATACGTGTATCTGTTCTTTATTCAAGGTGTTTTCAAGTTCTAATTTTTTACTTTTTAACTACCCATGTGTTTCAGTGCATGATTTTGAGACAAGATCTATTCATAGATTTGAATATATTTCCTTTAGTGTTTCTGCGTGGCATCTCTTTACAGTCCGCCTCCTGGCTGGTTGCCTCTGACTTCAGCACCTAATTTTAATTATTCTGGAAAGCTAGATCGACGTACTGGCACATGGGAATGAACTATCCACCCTCATATGTGTGTACGTATGTAAATAGGACTATGGCATCATAGGCATCATTTTTGCATCAAGTTTGTATTTAACGCCGACATAGCATTGTTGTGTTGTTGACCATTATGATGTGTCCGGTGCTGTCTGACGACCTTGACTATGAACTTACATCAAAATGAAGGTAATCGGAAACACGGTCCTGTTAGAAACACTTTTGCAATCTTCTGGCAGTCATTATTTCATAAAAAATACAGGTTACATACAAGGTAGACTGTGATATTGTCTCCTCCGCGTCTTAGCTGGTTCCTAGAGGTTTGTTCTTATTGAAGAAATAATTGCTACTCTAGGTAGACACAGGTGGTACGCGAAGACGATATCTCAATAATATACTTTATTACAATTTCACATATGATATTGTCTCTTCCGCGTCTTAGCTGGTTCCTAGAGGTTTGTTCTTATTGAAGAAATGTATGATACTCTAAGTCAGGGCTATTCAACTAAGTTGGCTTAGGGGCCAACAGGTTAAAAAACTGGGAACGTCAAGGGCCAGAGGCCTCAGCAACGGCATAGACAGATCAAAAATACAAAACAGCTAGAATTTATCCGCGGGCCACTTGCTAGGCCTTAGCGGGCCATATTTGGCCGGCAGGCCGCTAGTTGAATAGTAGACACAGGTGGTACGAGACGACGATATCTCAATAATATAGTTTATAACAATTTCACATATCATTTGCCCAATTTTTTTGAACCATTGTAAATAAGTGGGACTCACAAGCAGCAGCTTCCACATCTCCTGCAGCTTTGCTCGTGAGTCTCAGCCATCTAGTTTAGCGCCAATCCATGCCGTGTGAGCAGCGTGGGGGATACTCTCAGCGGTTATTCGGAGGATAGCCGTATTGGCTTCAACTAGTAATCATATGTGGATTTTCACAAATAATATTTCAGCTATCCTCCGAAGAACAGGGCACAAAAGATGGCGGCTGCAAAATATCCGTATGAGCCTCAGTCACGTGTCAACTGCGCACTTCCTGCGACTTAATATGCAGTTTTCCTGCGACTACTGCCACTGCCACGAGTTCCCCACACCGCTCACACGGCGTGGATTGGGGCTAAACTAGATGGCTAGGACTCACGAGCAGCAGCTTCCGCATCTCCTGCAGCTTTGCCCGTTATTCAGAGGATAGCCAATATTTCTTCTACCTACACTTTTTAGCAAGGTGAACCCGATAGCTCTTAAGTATTTTAGACTCCTTTTTGAAATGTTAATACTGCATTGTGATTTAATGTTTTTAGTTGATTTGTCTCTCAAATTTTCAAGATCTCATTTCTAATGACATCTACATCAAAGTCGTCAACTTTCCTTTTCCTTCCTTGCTTGACATTAGTGTACTCTGTGTACTGTCTAATCCAACGGTTAAATGATGCTTTATCCAGAAAACCGCCAATCATGTTCGTTTCTCTGGGTCATGAACATGAATATCACAATATAAATAATCCATCTTAGATTTATTAGGAAATGGTATAGTAAAACTGTAACCTTCTGCAGTTATAAATTTGCATCTTAAATTCATTTTGAAACTGATGTCTATGTCAGCTTTAATAAGCTACCTGGTTATTCTCCGAATAACGGGTGGTAAAGATGGCAGCCGCAAAATATCCTTTCCAGCCACAGTCACGTGTCAATTGGGCACTAGCGGTCACGAGCAAATCGCGGGAAAACTAGGATTAGTGTCTGTTGACAATTTCGAGAAACAGAACAAACCGCTGAGTTAAACTTGCCGCCGAGAGTCTCCCCCGCGCCGCGTAGATGGGGCTAAACTAGATGGCTGGGACCCACGAGCAGCAGCTTACTCATCTCCTGCAGCTTTGCTTGTGAGTTCTAGCCATCTAGTTAAGCCCGAATCCACGCCTGTGAGCCACTCTCATCGGTGGCCATAGTCGCCGCAAAAGCAAGCCACAGGTGACTGAGGTTCTGTTTTTGGCGGCCATTCAGCGGCATCTTTTGTGCGCGTTATTCTGAGGATAGCCGGTTTGTGGATGCTACTAAGAGAAGGTGCGTTACCAATCTGGTACGAGGCGCGCCTTGTTCTGATCGTACTTAGCTGAGTTTGAATAGCATAACAGGCACAAACAGTAACAGCAGATTTTCATGTATTATTTACAACTTCTGTGCCATAATTTTAAGGTATAAATTTAAAGGCATAAAATTATTGTTAAGTAGTCGATTGATATAACATTTTATTCGTTCCTTATTTGACTTCAATTTTTGATTGTTTACAAAACATGACACAGGCTCGAAAGGATATTGTGCGGCCGCCATCTTTACCGCCCGTTATTCGGAGGATAGCCAGCTACCTATAGTATTAGCATAGTATACCACACAATAACTCGACACTAATTTGTGGATGCCCCTTTGACTAATTTCTAAAACAACCTTGACCGACGTCTTATTTCGGCGTCAG
The DNA here is from genome assembly GCA_905116865.2 of Candidula unifasciata. Classification (NCBI taxonomy): domain Eukaryota; kingdom Metazoa; phylum Mollusca; class Gastropoda; order Stylommatophora; family Geomitridae; genus Candidula; species Candidula unifasciata. The sequence goes on from CAJHNH020000382.1 coordinate 242,209, forward strand.
GTCACTAGAGTGAACAAGAAAATCATGAAATTACGTAGGGTTTCCCGGCTTCTTTAACGCAAACAAACCAGTCTTACTAAGACTGAAACTAATGAAAATAGTAAGTTAAGTAAGTAGTACTAGTATAGTATTCGTTAAATTAACTATAGCTATCAATTAATTAAATATACTTTCACTTACCGCAATAAGAACTCGGAAGTCCTCTTTGGTTAAATAACGAAGAACGTTTACATCAAGCTTGCCCATTTTCAGAGACAAAATATTTGACTCTTTTCGACAAACAGCGTGCGCATTTTATTTTATGTATAACATGTGCTGGTGCTAAGCTGACTCAGTGGTAACAGTCAGTGTTGCCACTTTTCTTTGACAAAAAATATCCAAAACGGTGTCAAAAAATATCTAAAAAGATCTAAATCTGCGTGGAAAAGATCTCGAAAAAACATCCAAATTGAAAAAGTCAAAAAATTACACAGCTTTTGTTATGACTTACCCTACATAATCATGTCCTCACCTTCACTGATGTCTGCCTCACAAGATCCACAGAATAAACTTAGCTTGGATAATGAAGTTGAAGCTTCAGATCCAAAATGACCCTGGTATGCTTTAGCTGTTCAAATTTCTTTATAAGTGGAACAGTAGGCTTATTTCTCTAGTCTCATCAGGCCGAATTTTAATGGCACGATAGCATTTAAGAGGTCACATTTCATCCTGTTTTTTAGGTTAGATTTGATATAATTCCTAGCACTGAAAACTCTTTCTACGTCAGCATTTGAGTGGGGTAGTATCATGGCAGACATGGCACTTTAAAGAGCTTACAGAATGGACTGTTTGATGAGGCATCTTTAAATTGTCTCACTTCACTCCAAAACGCTTTAGTTTCTGTTTTGTTTGTCCATTCAGCTAACTTTTTGTTTTTGGTTAATTGATATTCGGCTTCCGCGACACTATTATCAGTAGCCCCTAAAAATTTCATAACTTTACAATACTCAGGTATGTCCTTTATTGGCTGAAGTATGTTGCTCACAGAAAAAAGTGAAATATTTTTCAAAACATCTAGATTTTCAGGAAGTCTCTGCTTCAATTGCTTCAATAATGAGATAAGGAAATCTTGACAGCGTTTTCTTAAGTTGTTCTCTTCATTCTCTGTTAACAGTCCTTTAGTTTTTAAACCATCATCATTTTTGATTCGATTTAATATCCAAGGTGTGGCTTAGGAGCCAAAAAGCTCTCTATAGTGCAAGTGAGCAAATCAGCTTTAGAAGTTGGCAACACCAGTCTTTTACTGAGTGAAATAGCAAGGTGAGATCATCAAGTAATTTACTTTATCAACAAGTTTAGATTCGAACAGTTTATTAACTTTTTGCACTTCCATTAGAATAGGTTATAAAAAGATAATGAATGACACATTTTTTTCATCACTGTACATTCCATATAGTATTTCAGCGGTGTAGCATTTTTCACTTTGTCTTGTTATTTCAAAGTGTGTCTTCAACTTCAGCCATTGCTTCATAATTCTTGCAACAGCTGGTTAAATTGATAACCATCTAGTTTTGCAATCTGACAGAATTTTCGGTGGTGTGGAACCATCATTCAAGGCTGTATATAATGTATGGTATTGCTGTTGTCTGACAAATGATTTAGAAAACCAGTAAAGTGTTTCAGCAATAAGGTATTCCAAATTTCTTGGTAAATATTTAGATGAAGCATGTGATAATGCTAGCTGCAATTAATGACGCATACATTTTATAAGTATTAACGATGGGTTAGCTTCCTTCAACTTGGCATAAACGCCATTGTTTATACCAACCATCACTGAGGCATTATCAATACCAGTTACAGCCAAATTCTTCAAGCCTAACTGTTTGCTGATTAAAAGGTCCTTCAGTTCCTAAACTATACTTTCTACACCACACTTTTCAAATTGAACTAGTCCAAGATTTTTTTTACAAATCCATCAAATGGTCACAATTTAAAATTGCGCAGTGACAAATTAAAAACATTGCTACTGATACTTCAACTTTTGATGATTCATTTATCATTATAGTTCTAAAAACAGATGTCAGCGGTGTAATATCTTTAAATGAAACTGCATTTTTATGCTTTTTTAGTCTCTGCATGGCTCTTTGAGTTTTGTATTTTCGCTTTAATTTCACACTTGCAGTACTTACAACAAGCTTTGGTCATATCCCCAGTTTTCAATTTTGTCATCATGCAACCACTCTTTCCAAATTTTTTGCTCATACTTTACTTTTGGCATGTTGAAAGGTTTTTTTCAAAGTGAAAGCCACATAAGAAGGTGAGCAATTATTTTTTTAAATCACATGAAGAAGAAACGCAAAGTCAGCACAGTGAGGATACGGTTGAAACAAAGTTAGTATGATTTACGCACGTTTTTATTAATCAGTACCGGGGCTGCCAGATATTTGTGCGTTGACCCCAGTGAGAGTTCAAAGTTCAAGTAATGGCAGTTGTCACAATGTACGTGCCAGACCAAAACAAAAATATTGTAGTAAATATTTTACACAGTAATTATTAAATTGACAATGAAAGAAAAAAATCTAAAAAATATCTAACTATATATGAAAAGATTCTAGAAAAATATTTACGATCTAAACGTCAAAAACAGTATCTAAATGCAATGAAAAAGATCTAAATTTGGATATAAAAGATCCAAAGTGGCAACACTGGTCAAAGTCGATGACAAAATATTATCGACATTCAGTACTGTGAAGTGTAAAAAGTACAATCGCAATGTACGAAACAATTTTGTTTTAATGAACCACGGTGAGCAGGTGGAGAATAACACCTGGAAGAGAAAGCACACATACACATTTCTCAGTGCTCAAACTATAAAATTTCAAGCATCTCTTGAACTTAAAATCCCTTGCAATAGAACATTACTGAAACGTCGACGTTTCGGAGTGACTTATTTCACTGTTACAGAAGACATTGACTCTGAATATCAGACACACATTAATAGTTCAATAAATAATACCAATGTTTTTTTATTTTTTGGCGACATACAACGTTTCATGCAGGGCCTATGCCACGAAGAAAACATCGGGGGGAGGGGCCTCGGTGAATTAAAATTTGTTAAAAAGAGAGCCGGAAATGGCCTGACAGCACTCAAGGTGGTAGTCGCTGCTGATATTGAACATCTTCTTTGCCTTCTCTATCAAGGGCTGGTGTTAAGCGTCATTGACTATAGTCTGGGCCTCCTTACTGTCAGCAGAGCCCAGGCAGAACGACTGGATAGAGTACACAATGAGGCCATGAGACTCATACACGGATGTACAAAAGACACCTATGTGTACTTGGTTTTCCGACGATGGCTAACAGACACAAAGTTGCACACATTAAGGCGTACATGAGGGTATGGGCTGACACCCACTGCACAAAGCTATACATGGCACAGAATGAATGCGTCTTAGAAGAGGCCGCTCCTGGATGGCAAAGGCTGAATATTTAATCCAGCACGTATGTGACCTAGACAAGACCAGTCACGGAAAAGAATGAACGAATACGCCAGTAGTTATGCATGGCATCTTTAAAATTGTCATCACACTTGGAAGGTACTGCAGGGATCAGATTCCTGAGCCCGTAGACATAAAGGTAAGTGCATTGATAGATCAACCTCATACTCAGAAGACATAATCATCTACACAGATGGATTCCTGAAGCGTGGATTAAGATCACCATAGGCATGCACAGTACACAGGATGGGGAAAACAATAGAGAAGGTCAGCGGCGTTTACCAGGCAACTACGACAAGCATGACCATGGAGGTAGCCGCTGCTTGTATAACACTAGCATGGGTAGCAGAGCAAACAGCCACACATGCAGTAATTGTATCAGATACCACGAAAATGTTTTAGTAAGTAGCAACCGGCAGTATACGCTCTGTATGGGTAGAAAGCATTCGAAAATCGCACTTTACCTTCCTTGCATGGATCTACATACCTGGTCATACTGACGTACAGGGTAATGAGCGAGCGGACCAATTGCAAGCGTTACACCAACGCATGTGGGAAGAAGCATGATCAGAGAAGATATCATCAACGCTGGAAAAGTGGATAATGACGAATCTCTGACTCTAACAGAATTGCGTGACATAGGAGTAAAGAATGGTGAAGCAAGTCTATGCCGCCTTCAAGGCCGATATAGGAGACATTATAACGAACCTCTCATGGGAACAATTAGTAGAAGTATCTTGGAGTGGCTACTACATCGGAGGACTAAGCACGCATGAGAATGTCCAATCTGCAGTGACGTCGGTTGCTATAAATTATCATAACATAACACAACATAATATAACAAGTAGGACTGTACCGAATAGTGATTTTCACTATTCGGCCGAATACGAAAAACGGAACCAACTATTTGGCCGAATACGAATACGAATAGTGTATTTAAAAAAAAAGTAGTACAGAATAGTCTACTTCTTTAGCATTCTGAGCCCTTGAGGTTTACTGCTGCAGAAATCACTCGTCTCCATCCATCTCTCTGGCTGACCTTCTCTTCACAATTTGTTACACAAGTTTTGTGCAGGTCTGGCTGGACATTATCTCTCGAACTTTTTTTTTTTTTTTTGGGGGGGGGGGGGGGGGGTCTGCCTCGTGGTCTACGCCCCTTCCTCTCTCAGGTGTATATAGTTTTGCTTATTTGTCATCTGACATTCTTTTAAAATGCCCCAACCATTTTAGTCTGTTAGCTCTCATGAAGCCAGTGATCAGTGGTGATTTAAACAGATTGCGTGTTACGTTGTTGCTTCTCACTCTCCATTTCCCGCTGTTAGCATCTTTGATGGGTCCAAAGATTTGTCGTAAGACTTTTCGAAAACCTGTAATAAGGCCTCATCTCTTTTACTTCTGCTTCAAATTTTAGAGCCATAAAAAACGACTGGTCTAACCAACGTTTTATATATTTTGATCTTTTGACAGACACTTTGACTTTAGCAGATGTTGAAGGGCATAGTATACTTTATTTCTAGATTGTATTCTAGATTGTATTTCTTCTCTCAGCATGTTGGAGCAGTTGAAGTTTGCCCCCAAGTACTTATATATTTCCGTTCGTTTGATTTTCATATTATCGACTGGGATGTGGCCAGAGTTTACATTCTTTCCATGTCTAGTTAGTATTTGTACAGAATAGTAAACATTTGAAAACATTTTATGTTTTGCATCCTTCAGTCAGTCTGTGGTAACTAATAACTAGGAATGAAAGAATCCTAAGTATTATAACAAGTAACTAAACTTGGAAATTGTCACTGACCACTTAGTTAATGCAGTTAATTAGCTTTCAACAAAACTAATTGTTCCATGTTGTCAGCATTAAGGCCGTGTATGCAGAAGCGGGTGTAAGGTAACTACTATTCGTATTCGGCCGGACCGCAACTATTCGGCCGAATACCGAATAGCCAATAGATCCACTATTCGGCCTCGAAGCGAATACGAAGCGAATATTCGGTACAGTCCTAATAACAAGACAACAGGAACAAATGGTATTACAACAGAAATTCGCCTTGAATGCGATTCAATAGCAACAGCATGGTTGATCAGAATCCTTAACATAGCTTGGGAGCCCGGAAGGCCTCAGTTCACAGACAGAGAGCACTCATTGTCCTCATTTGGAAGAATAAAGAAGACAAACAAGACTGTAAAACACACAGGAGCATTTCTATCTTGAACCATTGTGGACAGATATTTGCGAAAATACTGGAATTAAGAGCTCAACCCGTACTAGAGCGCCAGTTAAGTAAGAGACAGTTAAGTTTCAGGAAGGAATAGAGGGGCACAGCTGCAATATTTTCACTGTGAGCGTGAAAAATTCCTTCTTAACTGATTCATCATTTGTTGGAGCATAACACTATATTACCGAAATGTTCACCTTCTGTTTCTTTGTTCTAAATGATGCTCTTATAATTCTAGGATTTACAGCTTCCCATTCTAATAGAATCTGTGCCTCTTTCGGTAGCATCAGGGCCATTCCTTCACCGTGGAGAGAATTTGTCTCAATATGTCCTGAGAACAAAAATAGTTTCTCATGAATTTAGAATATCTCTCTCTCTCTCTCACACACACTCTCTCTCTCTCTCTCTCTCTCTCTCTCTCTCTCTCTCTCTCTCTCTCTCTCTCTCTCTATCTATCTATCTATCTTTTCCCCCTTTTTCCACCCCTCCCCAGTCCATATAGTTTCATATAATTCTAAGATAATATATAATCTTTAATTTACAGTAAGTAGTATATAAAAATAAAGATCCCCCTTCACGCCTGTAGGCGCATCGGGCATATAGGAAGAGTACCCATATTTTTACAGACCAATCGGGCACTAGTTGAGTAATGTGGTCAGCATTACACAGGCCGTCTTTACTTCCGCAGGACATACATCCTGGTACCCATTTTAGGCTGGGTCGACCTGCGGCGATCCATACCATGATAAAAATCCACGCAGCCAGCAGTGGGTTTCGAACGCGGTATGTTGGAATTACGAGTCGGACTCGCAACGCCTAAGCCAAGAACGCCACTTAAGTAAGCAGTTTAGGCCGCTAATTATCCATATTATTTGCGGAGGGTAGAAGGAATGCGGAGGGAAATGTGGAGGGAAATGTGAAGAGGAATGCGGAAAGGAATATGGAGGTGAAGATTGTCTATGGTTGTCAAGTGACCCTGCAGGTAGCTGTGGCCAAGTGACCGCCCACCCCTACCCTCCCCTTCCCAAGATGTCGGTCTGCTGTTAACTTTGTTCAAAAAAGTTTTACAAAATGTAAAAAAGTTTTAAAATGATTTTAAATTCGGAAAATCAGGAGCGACCTCCCTTTTCTCATCAGGTCGGTCCCCTCGGTCTAATACTGTTTGGTGGTGGAGCTCCCGCTCTCTAGCCCCTGTACCGTCTTATGTTAATAATATGCAGTGTTAATGAAACGACTAATGAGACGTGGGCAAGTCAAGGCGAAACAACCATGACTCTCCATATGTTTACAAACATAGGGCGGCGCCCTTGTGTAGAAAATATAATCATACATTCTCCAGGCTTTCCCTATTTTAGACTAATATAATACTGACATTGCATAGATGGTCCTATCTTTCTTTTCAGTCATCTTCTCCATTGTCTGTGGATAACCATTTAGTGATACCCCTATAGCTCTCCTTTCTAGTCTCTAGCTCTTCTGCTCTGTTTTTCCCCGAGGCTCCGTTAGGCGACGCCCCTGTACCGACTTATGAATATAGAGGAAGATAGAATATTGAATGTTGAATTAGGGATCGACATCACAGCACTTGGGACACTCTCATAAGTGCTCAGTCCCTATCTTCAGCAGCACGCGAAGAGTTCCAATTCCGATGGTACAAGTAACCGTCTGACTGTATATCTGTTTAAACCTTTCCCTGAGTATTGAGTGTCGACCAGATCATCTGGTAACTCCTCGCAGCGCCATTCTCCTCAGACCGTAATGATCTGTCTGTGCTCGGCACTGTTCACTCGCTCCCAAAAGGCCCTCAAAATACCTAACTTGTCATACATTAATTCACCACCAAGTGGTACAGAGCCAGCCAGTTTATTTGCCTGCTCATTTCCCAACACACTGGCATGAAACGGAAAAAATATCTAAAGGATGCTAACTACCAGGGACCTCTGAAGTGATGCTTGCCACTCTGTACAAAGCATGCCTGTTTTCACCTTTCTCAACATGCTCTGTGAGTCAGTTACTTACACGGTATGTGTGTACAGGTTCTTCTTCTTTCGTTCGCCTGAAATAAGTTGTCTATATCAGCAATTTTGTCTCTTGTATAAATTTCACCGTTGTTGTTAATTCATTCAGTGGTCCATAGAGTTTAGGTTCCACTGTTGTTCTTTCTGGCCAAAAGGGTTGCCTAAATGTGTCAAATCCGGTGCAGTCCTGGAGTACATGCTCTGCTGTCTGGGGCACATTTCCACAGGTGCACATGGCTGATACGCCTATCTTGAATTTTGTGTACATGTGGTTACGTAATCGGTTATGCCCTGTTCTGAGGCGGACGATAATGACTTGTTCTGATCTGTCCAGCTGGGACTGGTGGTTTCCTGATTGATTTAATGATTCTTTTCTTTTGGTAATATGTGACTGGTACATCCGGCTGCACTTTTGTCACACCTTCTCCTGCCAGTTGATCAGCTTTCTCATTTCCAGGCACTCCACAATATGATGTTGTGTCAGCAGTGTTTGCAATTCTGCTGGTAGTTTCCTAGACTGGAGTGCTTCAAGTGTGTACAGCTGATTCCCAACCTAGCGGAAGGCAGCAGAGACTGCCTCAACCTCCATTCTCAAACTATAGACGTTGTGATATCATGTGCAAGGCTTTGCTGCATTAGGCGACGTCCATTCGCCTTTGCTTTAAAACCCCATGCACCTCGTCTGCCTCTCAACACAGAGCAATCTGTATATATAATTACATCACTTGAGTGGCAATTGTCACGAATCATTTGTTGAACTTTTGACTCAGCTGGCCAGTCTCTGAACTCACGACCTAACGTGATTAGAACCCTATACAAGTCTAAAACTTACCCGCATGCCTTCATTCTGTATGCGTTCGAGTTTTATCAGCTGACTCTTTGACACTCATCATCATCATCATAAACCACTTCTGCCGTTAAATGTCGTGGGGAGAAATTCTTTGACACTGTAAGCATATCACCGACAAAATCACATTCTGGAACATTGTGACCATCATTCTTTGTTCCATGTCAATTGTTGCCATAATCTTGAGTGCATTGAGTCCCTTTTGGAATTTCTAAAAAAACTGCCTTCACCTGATCCCTATAGGACAGGCTCCTATCGAAAGTGATACCCAGGTACCTCAGTTTGTTTTCTCTTTTGATGTTACTGTTATTACCTGTGAGGATTTGAATATCAGCTCTTACAATTCTACAAAGAGCACCATAAAACACTTTGTCTACAGTTGCATGCAACTCTTAGACTATCCGTTGTCCATCATTCATTTGCCTATATGTGCTAGCGGGAAGAAAGAAAAGTGAGAAACACAAAAGATAAGGAAGAGATAACGTTGGAAATTGTGATTAAAACAAAAGTAATAGTCTCCGCTAAACAACAAAAACAGGAAAGTAAAGAAAAGACAGGGGTTCTTTTGCGCAGAGATTCTAGAATATTTCACTGAGACCCTAACAATGAATATCTGTATAGTGAGTTACATGACGCCCTAACTATATGGGTACACACACCCAGACGAACCATAGACTACAGATCCTAAATTAAATCAAGCAATTGAATTTAAACAGTCATTTATTCTACTTAACATAACATTAGCGTTGTCCACAAAAACAGTAAAAACAACCAACGTGCTTGACCAGAATCAAAACCGATCATCAGCTAACAAGGAAATATGATAATGACATCATGCGCCCAGCGAGATTACCACAAAGATGGCAAAAATTATATTTAAACATATTTAACATGTACGTTAAGCTTCAACAAATCACTTATAGAGACCTGCTATCAAACTACCTCCTGGCGAGAATTCATTCATTCATTCATTCAGTAGCATGTCCCTCGCGGAACCTCGCTGCCATAACAACCCTCCGGAAAACCTTCCTATCATGAGCAAGATGTCCTGCGTCTGATACACCCATCTGGAGATCATCTGCCACATCCTGCACCCATCTTCTCCTTGGCCTTCCTCTTCCTCTCTTCCCAGGCATATACCCCTCCATTATTGTTCTCTCTAGACCTCCATGACGTTTCAAGTGACCAAAATATTTCAATTTTCTTTGTTTTATTGTCTTTAGTAGCCAACCCTCTTCAATATTCAGCTCTTGAAGTATGGATGCATTTGTTCTTTTCTTTACCCAAGATATTCTTAGAACCTGTCTGTAACATTTATATTCAAATGCATTTATGCGCTGTTCCGCTTGTTTAGTAAGTGTCCAGGTCTCACAGGCGTATGTTGCAATGGGAAAGATGCATGCTCTTAAAAATCTGACCTTTGTAATTCTATCTGTACAATTCCATAATTTATTCAGTTGTTTTAGTCTTTGAAGAGCAATTGATAGTCGCCGTTTAATTTCTTTCATTGTGTCACCATTGTTGGTAACCAGTGACCCAAGATATTCGAAATTTTCCACCACTTCCAATCTTTCCTCATTAACATATATTTCCTTCTCCATGGCAGTTTTGTTTGAATGCATTATCTTTGTTTTTGCTGTGTTAAGAAATAAGTTATCCTGGCGAGAATACAAAATGGAAATCAAATCTACCACCACCTAACCAATTGAAACGTACCGTGAGATCAGCCAGGGAAATTAGTCATACAACGGCCTTACCCTGTAGTCGCCTACCCCGCTGTTCAGCCCCAAGTGCAAGGCTACAACAGCCGGGTAGGTCTCCACATGGTATCTTCTGTGTAAAATCGAATAAGCCAAGCACAAGTAAAAATATCTAGGCACACTAACCACAAGTCCTAATCTGAACCCAAACAACTAGAACTATATTTACCACATTCAACATCTCTTTATTTTACTTAACATAAAATCAGCGTGATTCACAAACAAAAACATTAACAACAACCAACGTGCTCGACCAGAATCTGAAGTGCTAATCATCTACAGCTAACAAGGAAATATGATAATGACACCATACGCTCAGCGAGACTACCTCAACAATTGCAAAACCTAAACATATTTAATATGTACTTTAGGCTTCAATGCCACCAGACCAACAAATCACTTATAGCGACCTGCTATCCTAGCGAGAATACACCCCGACATATTACACAGTATAACTACTGGAGACTACTATTTCAGGACTGAATATGGAAACATACCAGCGCCGTTAAACCAGCTTGACAAACGGTCTTCCCCTGCAGTCGCCCGTACACATGCTAGGTAGCTCTCCACAGGGTCAGTCCGGAAGTCAAATAGAATGCTAAAAGACTGAACGAGGTCTTTAATTAACTGATAGTTGGCCAAGTTTCTTCGTTTTTCTGTCTAAGACTAATAGCTGTTTCTGTGGCCTCCTTGGCCTGTGACACTTCCTTTGCATCTGTCTGTGCAGTTTCCAAAACCTACCCAGTGACTTTGTCAGGGACCTACTTTACTCTGTACATTTAATATGGCTCGCTAGGTAGGCCAGCTAACAGACTTAACTACCTTAGACACACTTAAGACAAACTCCTGCTGAGTACAAACATAATCTTTAATGTACAATGAACAAACCAACCTTAGACACTTCAACTGAGGCAGTTCCTATCCGAAACCCCTGGCGATGAACAGCTTTACAATCACTGGTCAACCCAAGCCGGTCCCCTTGGATCTACAAGGAACACGACTCCTAGCTGACAGTTTATCAGTGCTAACTAAGCCGCCGTCTATTGCCACACGGGACTCAGCGATACACGTAAGGTGTATGGCCTAAGCGTGACTGGGCAGTGTTTTCACCATTACAATGCGCGTCACACCTTTACTAACTGCTCAAACAAATACTGCATGTAAAGTCTACTACACAAGGAACATTAACTCTATACTATCTAGTCGAAACATTAAATAGAAACACAGCCTATCATAGATACTAAACACAAAGATCCTATTCCAACTAACCGTCACTAAACCTAATTTTACCTAGTCAAAACGTTCCGTCTTGTCTCGTCCCGTCTCAGTACACGACTCTCCGTTTAACCAGCTCGGACACAGCTTTTTGTCTCCGGCCTGAGTTCACGGCTGGGCACGCAGTAATCCGTGTCACCTGTGTGAACTGGGCTTGGCCCGTTAACTGGACCCAGTTTATTTCGTGGTCAAGATGCCCGCTCTCATACTGAGTTTTACTGAAGGTCAACTCGTTCATACGTGATGATTCACTATCATCAGCTTTGTGCGTCCCATAGCCGAACTGGCCTCTGACATCCTTATCCCCTCCAATTTCGCTCATAAATTGTTACCATTTAGTCTGCTCACTACACTCAAAGGAAAGGCAAGACGGACATATAACAAGATTATGACCGGTACCATCAGTATTGGAACTCTGCGCTGGCTGCTAAAGATGAGGACGGAGCATGCAAGTGCTGTAATGTCAATTCTTGACACAACTCAACTTCCATTTAGCCTTTTTTTTTTTTGCATCTGCTGCACAACGCTTGAACTCTTCTACTTTTTCTTTTCTAACTTTTTCTAGTTTCTCTACATCCTCTTGTAACCTGTGGGGTGCCTTTCGCACTTTTTGTAATTGTTTAACTGCTGTTCGCTTTGCTCTCCATACCTGTTCGACTTCTTGGGTCTACCACGGAGGCTGCAAAAATGCAGAAGTTGTAGTTCTGCTGTACACCTTCTTTCGAAGGCGTCCAAGAAGGGTACTGGCCCTCTCATACTTAAAAATCTTCCGCGTTCTCACAACCCTGACATTGCTAGCTTTAGAAATCAAGACTGAACGTGGCATATGGTCACTTACATGATCGCTTAGGACACTACATTTTGTGTCCAGCACCGCTGACTGGGTAACAAACGCCAAATCAATAGCCGTGTCTGCATCACCAGGTCTCGTTGCCATTCTAGTTGGCCTACCATCGTTTATACAGCCTACGTCTGCATCCACCATAGCCTCTGATAAAGCATTTCCTTGCCTATTTTCCCCACTACTGTCCCATTATCTGTTTCACGCGTTGAAATCCCCACAAATAAGAAGCCTATTACCAGGGATTTCCTCAAAATCTTTGAGTCAGTCCCAATGTTCCTTTGTGACAAAAGAGTCGACCGCAGCGTAAACAGTTGTTATATTCCAGGTTTTGCCCCCATTATCAATCTGTATACCCTGAACCTGTAGTGTACGATGATTCAACTGGCCAATGTCAAGAACCACATGTTTCACCACATTCTTCACCAGCAGATATTGCACATGCCCTCCCTGTCTTAAAGGATATATGTGACCAATGTGTCCAACACTCATGTCTATCTATGTTTAATTCCTGCAGCATACTGATATCAAAGTCATAAATCAGTTTCTCCAGTACAGGTTCTCTCTGCTTGGCACTATGACAGTTCCAGTAACCCACTCCAATATGCTTTAATTCCAGACGCTCAGTTTTTCGCCTGACTCCGATTTAAATGCCGTCTTCTCTCTCCAATTCCACGTCTTTTTACCTTCCCGCTCTCTCCGTTGCCACCTGAAGATGGTAACAAGCAGGGAGCACGAACTCCGTAGCTTCTTCGATGATTATTTTTATTATCAAGTACAAAATCCATAGAAGGTTTTCTTTCAATGCAGGAAGTAAACGGTCACCCTAATATTACCTGCTTGCTAGGGAAGAGGCTGGGGATATCCTAAAGGAGTCCATATGTCTGGCGCCATCCCACCCGCTAGCCAGACGTTCCACGTTCACGACCGTATAACCTCCATGAATGACTTTGGAATACCCAAGAAGTAAATTACAATGACCAAACTATGTATGGAAGACACTTAAAATATAGTAACATATAAAGGCAGAAAGTCAGACCCTTTTCAAAAAAAAACATCTGGTTTAAAGCAACAAGATGCTCTGTCCCCACTTCTTTTCAACTTGGTCCTGGAGAAAATTATAGGAAAATTGAAACAGGAGTGAACTTTAAAAAAAACTTCAAGAATACTTAGTTATGCAGACAAAATTGATATCGTTGGAGAAAATGAACTGGAGACTGTAAAAACACTGACTCTCTTAAAAGAAGCAGCTCACAAAAGTTATCAATCAAGATAAGACAGAATACATTATAATAAAAAGACAGGGAAAGAATATATACTGGGGCCACATGCAAGTCGATAATGTGAAAATCAAACGAGCAGAAAAATGTTTGGGTGCAAACTTCAAATGCTTCAACATGCTGAGAGCAGAAATAAAATTTGCTATGCCCTTCAAATTCTGCTAAAGTCAAAGTCTCTATATCGCAACACAAAGATCAAAATATATAAAACGTTGGTAAGACCAGTCGTTTTATATGGCTTTGAAATTTGGAGCACCACTAAAAAAGATGAAGCCTTGTTACACATTTTTGAAAACAGAGTATTACGACGAATCTTTGGACCCATCAAAGATGCAAACAGCGGGGAATGGAAAGTGAGATGCCACAACGAAATTCATAATCTGTTAAAATCACTATTGAACACTAGCATGATGAGATCTAATAGACTGAAATGGCTTAGGCATTTTGAGTGAATGTCAAATGACAGAGAGGTAAAAACTGTATACCCAAGGGAACTGAATGGTCGTAGATCACGAGGCCGACCAAGAAGATGATGGAGAGATAACGTCCAGACAGACCTGCAAACACTTGGTGGCACCAACTAGAAAGAGAAGGCCAACCAGAGAGATGAGTGGAAGTGGGTGATATTTGCAGCAATGAATCTCAAGGGCTCGGAACGCTGAAGAAGAAGAAGTGGTTAAAAAAAAGGAGAGTACAAGTGAATGACCCCTTTTCACGTCATCATGTATATCGGGCATATAGGGCTAGACATATATTACAGACCAATCGGCGCTTGGTGGGTGATATGGTCAGCATGGTCTTTACTTCCATTCAAGGCGGGGTTGACGTGGGTCTGCCAGGACTCGAACTGAGACCATCAGATCAGCAGGCGTATAGTATGGCCCAATTGTCTGATTAAATTAACTGGTATTTGGTTGAATTGATTTGTTACTGATAGATTGATTTACACCTTTGATTCCCACAATTTAAGTTCATTTAGGAATGTATTGCGACTTGATTATTCACAATTTTTGTTTTAAAGAATAGTTATTTGTTAATATGATTCCGGGGATTCAAACTATACTTTTATTTATTTGAGTTGTCAGTTCTCATTGACTTTCCTCCCAACCTCTGAACTCAGGGAGGAATCAGTATACCCAAGACATTTTTATTTCGAGCCCTGTTGATCATTAATATAGGAGGGATTATAGGTGATCTCCAGGCGGTGATAAATTCCGCCAACAACGCTTATGATACTTAGCCCTTCTTGACCTACTTATAGGCTTTAATTTTTTACTATCTAAATGTCTAGCACCATATACCTTGACCCCACCATTAACCACCCAGAACCCTGTGTAATGATGGGATTTCCCAAGTGGTTTCCTTTTGACAGCATAGGGTCAAGGGGAAGTCAAACGAGTAACACGCGAGAGGGGCAAGGGTTTATGTGAACAGAGGAGGGGTGATAACCAACGAGAGGTTTGAAAGGGGAAACAAAGATCGAGTCAGTTGGTGTTGGCCAACCACAATGAATGGTCCAGTTCTGCAAGACGGTGATTGATCTGAAGAATGACTTACAACTGTATGAAGAGGTTCCTAATTCCCGAGGACGAATGTTTGAGGAGAACGATCCTAATTTCTATCCTGAGTGATTGTGAAGATTTGTGGCCTGAACTGAAAATGAAAGTTCAGCGTCTGTTAGTCGCATAAAGGGAATCTCCGAGTGCAAGGTAACAACAATAGAATGTTACCACAATTATATCCAATTTCGTCCTTTTTAGGACGAAATTTTTTGTCATTTGAAGCCTTACTCTGGCTTTTGCCAGGGGCCGCAATATAGGCAGGCCATCAATATGGCCAAATGTCTGAACGCGGTTTCTGGGACCTCTCCACGGCGATCCTCATCCACATGGTGGCACTTTGTGTAATCGGGTGTTTATCGCTTGTGTGATGTCCTGGTGGGGTAGAAAGTCAGTTCAGTTCAGTTCAACAATAGATGAAAATTGAGCATGTGCCATGTACATGTGACTTTTGCTCCTAATACGACACGCAGAGAGAGGAGACAGATACTAGTCATCCTATGTTTGAAACCACAATAAAGATTGGAACTGCAAAGTTCTTTTGTTTTCATCATTTGTGTGTCATCATCACCTGCTTAAGCCAACGTCGTAAGCAACATCGCAGACATGGGGTGCGTCCTAGCAGTATTCGGAAGAAAACAGTGAAGATAGTGACACATTGAATTAAGAAATTAAACAAGATTAAAAGTCTGGAACGGCGACCTGTCGACTGCAAAAGCGGGGTCCTGTGGTGTTAAGGAGCTGGAAATTGAGCGAATTAGCACACACACACATAAGAGGCGGCAGGCAGGAAACGGGTCACAACCCAGAGATTGACGGGGAATCCCCACACTTGTTCAGCGAGAAAATTAAGACAGTATGTAGTGTGTTGTGGCGTAGCATACAGATTTGGGTACGAACAACAACCTTTACAGACTGCAAGAGAACACTCACTAGCTACCTTCAAAATGATGTCCACACGTATTGTCCTTACATCTACCTAAATCTGATGTCACACACACAGACTGGGTACTCAAGAATTCCCATTTGCGTGTATAATGGGCGATTCAGTGAATAGGCTCAAGAAAATCCAGGCCGGCTTCATCAGACAGTAATGGATCTCTCACTAAATGCATCACGAAATATTCTCCTAACCTTTATCTTTACGCCGGGCAATGGGTTGTTCAATGCAATGACTATGCAGATTATCTGGCAGACAAAACGGTTACCACAACCGGCCCGGCACTGGACAAGGGTGACATCCTAAATGCTATGCGAGCTGCAAATCGCAAAGAAGCCAGACATGAATATTTGACCAAGGGCACAAGGCGTCTGATTAATCAACACAGAACGGGCTTAATCTGTCGTATTACATCTGTGGAGTTATTGAGGAGGAGCTCGGAGCACCTATTGATCTTTCCGGAATGCTGCGATGATAGTCCTTACTAAATACTAATCACACAGACTGACTGGAAGAAACTTTTGCTTAAGGAGTGATATCATATTAAGAGAATGTATGTTGG
Organism: Candidula unifasciata; assembly: GCA_905116865.2. NCBI lineage: Eukaryota > Metazoa > Mollusca > Gastropoda > Stylommatophora > Geomitridae > Candidula > Candidula unifasciata. The sequence continues at coordinate 258,980 of CAJHNH020000382.1, forward strand.
CATATCAAGCGCCAGGACGGATTGGAAAAAATTATAACAAAAGGCATGGTACCAGGAAGGAGGGGCAGGGGCCTACCGACACGAAGATGGGCACAGGATATAAGTGACTCCTTGAGTATAAAAGTATGTGGGGCGGGAGAACTGGCGAGAGACCGAGTTTCTTTCAGGCAGACTGTGATGAGAGCGACGTTTTGCAAAGGACCTGCTACATGATGATGATGATGTTGGCTGTTGGGATAAGCGGTGAAGTGTTGTCCATCTTTGACTCGCCCCAACCTTCTGACCTGTGAATGGCCTGGCGGGGGGGGGGGGGAACCTGGGGGGGGGGGGGGGGAAGGCCTGTGCAAAAACCTTTCCATCGTTTATTTTGGGTCGTGTAAGATATATCAACAACTCAGAATATTATTAATAAAATCATGGATGGCATCCAAAAAACAAAAAAACAAAACAAACAAAAATACCACCGAGAGTAGGACCACAGTGCAAGAAATAATTTATGGAAACAGGAAAGCATAAGTTCACCGACTAAAAACTATCCTTATGAGATTAGTACTGAATGGAGTTCGAATTGGAAAATATCACAAGATTAGGAAGCATAGATATAGTGGACATAAGCTAATAATGAATATTCTCGTACCTAGAATAGCCCAGAAAATTATGTTTTCTCCAAACAAAATAGATATTAGGTCTCGCCTGTAGGTGTCTCCATGGAGGCTTCAGGTAGAGCATCTAGTTATACAGTAATGACTTTTCTCCCAACCCCCTTTCCAGACTCATGAGTCTTTTAGCTCCGCTGTCTGATACACTTGGCGATCTCTGTCCTCCTGTGGACCCTTCCTTCGCATCTTCAAAAGTCAGGATTTCTTTCACCAACTGTTTCAATTTCCAATCTCCACCTTCGTGATAATATATTATAATGCAATACTACAACATTATTAAGGAGGTCATCTGGCTTCCTGGTCTACCCCTGCCCGTTTTCCAGCTTTAACCTGGACTATCAGTTCGCGGGGACGTTCTCTGGTTTATTAGTTAAGCAGATGTTAAATTCCGTTCAGATAAAGATTTTTAGAAACTGTGTTTAGTTATATAATCGGAATTAAATGGATTCTTTGTAATTTTCTTTGCTCTTATAAAGAAAGGTAGTGAAAATTGTGGAATCACCGAATACACCTTGAGGCAGTAACTTCTAATCTAGTATGGGTGGATTCAGGACCGTCTTAACCGCATTATGTTGTTGTTGTTGTTATTGATCCAGCGGCGCATGAGCTTTTGCCCTTTGGCCCAAACAGCATTATGGGCCCACTAGCAAACCAGTATGCTTTGGTCCCTATGACAACCATTTAAGAGAATACAATTTAAAGGGTCGAAATAATATACATATATTTGTAACAAAGGTGACTACGCACTTTATTCTTGCAGTGGGGGATATTTTCACCCAGATTAGAAAGGTTGGGGAGAAGGCCCAATGTTAACTCAAATACCGAGATATTCCAGATACTCGGATTAAACGAGGTTTTTAAGATAGGTGATGACCATGAGTTATCAAGTTAACACGATGACGCGACCACAGGTCGCCACGTGGAAGTAAAGGACCACCACGTGTTGCCACGTGAAACTAACCCGTGGATATGTTCAGACTCCATTCTGATCAAGTTAGTATGTGTTGAACTGTCGCAGCGAAAGGATGGGAGACTGAGTGTAAGAATGTCAACGTGAGATTGCTTGACGTAAAAGGAGAACCAGACGACGACGTTTGAAGCCAAGACCAGCCAGGCCAGTCTGTATACCATCAGGAAGATGAACCAGATACATCTTTGCAAACTCTAGTCAGTGACTGCGTGAGAAACCAGCATGTTGTAGTTTGCGTGATGTACTGTGTGAAAGCTGTTTTCTTAGGACAACGACTGGACGATGATGTAAGTTCTAAGATGTCAATAAAGTGATGTTTCGTACGGCTAAGTCGGTGTCGGCTTGTCCCAGTTATGTCATCATCGAATGTGTGTTAAGAGCATTCACTACACATATCATCCTCTAGACAATGAGTCAGCTTATTGCAAAGCAGATTATTGCAATTCTGTTAATAAATTTAATTTGGCTGCACTTGCGTAATAAATCTGGCAGGTTACTTTTTTGGTCTGGTCAGTCGCCATAGGGACTAGCCCCCCCCCCCCCCCCCCCCACCCCACCCATCGGTGTGGGGTAACCGTTCATGGTTTTTAGCGCTACGTGGGTTTTAGGAACTAAGTGAAGGTAGATGCATCGACTCACTGATTTTATGGTAGGGGTTCATTTCAATAGTTAGACGGTGTTAGATCTAAATGGCATTCAGTAGTTAGGCTGTCTTAGATCTAGATATCAATGTGTATCATCGCCGAGAATTGTTTGATATTAGGTCGCTGGAAGCGAACTTGAATCTTTGTTAGCTGAAGTGCTTAACATATGGTCTGTATCAACACAGTGTTGATTGGTAATGTATTGCTACACGTGAAGAAGGTTAGTTTTGTATTCAGAAAAAAAAAAACCAGATGTTGAATGTGGTGGTTAAATTCATTTATTTGACCCGGAGCGCGACTTGTAGTTAGTGTGTCTGGTTTTATTGTCACTGCTAATTAAATTTCATATAGAACATATCCTGTCAGGACTAGGACACAGAGGTTCTAGTCCCTGCCTAACAAACTTGTTTCTCTCTTTTTGTTACTAAACCAGTACTTCTCCGACCATCTGGTTTATGAGTGTGTGTGTGTGTGTTTGTAAGAGAAATACAGAGAGAGAAAGAGGAGAGAGAGAGAGAGAGAGAGAGAGAGAGAGAGAGAGAGAGAGAGAGAGAGAGAGAGAGAAAGAGAGAGAGAGAGAGAATTTCGGTTTCATATTGCATATAATTATTTTACACGACAAATATGTTGAGTTGAGTTAAGAATTCACATCACAGAACTCGGGGAATTCCCACACGCGCTCCGTTTCCACCCCCAGCAGCCAGTGCAGTGTTCCAGTACTAATGGTGCCAGTAGTAGTCTGGCTGTGTGTCCGTCTTGCGTTTCCTCTGAGCTTAGTAGTGTGCCGCCCGAACCCTTTGGTCACACCCACAGTGCCCCATTTTCTCCAGCTCTTAATAATCTAGTCTCTTTTCTGACTTCATTACTTGTTTCCAAAGAGCTCTGACCACATCTGCTTTGTCATGCAGCCAGCTGTGAAGATCCAGCCAGTCAGTCTGACTGTTCATTTCCCACCACGCTGGCATGACCCAGAGAAAAGAATCCAAAGTATGCTCACTACCCGTGAACTTGCAAATGAAGCTTGCCACTCTGCTCGAAGCAATCCGGCCTTACCATTTTTTTCAGCCATCTTTCAGAGTCTATAACAATCAGTTTGTGTATGTATCTTGTTCTCTAGCTACCGACAAGCTTCAGTGACCACCTCCACCTGTATTCTCATACTAAATGTCGTAGTATCATATGCCAGGCTGTTCTGCACTAAAGATTTGCAATTGGGATTTTCAATTGGCTTTCGCTACGAAACCCCACGCACTTCTCTTTCCTCTCAATACAGAACCATAAGTGTTGACAATCAGATCATCAGGACAAGAATTCTCGTGAATCAACTGTTGGACTTCCACCTCAGTAGCCCCCGCTGGCCATTCTCTGCACTCCCGGTCTATAATAAGAAAAACCCCACAGGGGAGAATGTACAGCAGGAGTCCACCGATCACCAGTAGAAGATCCCTCGTCGACAATTGTTTCAGACCATCACTCCTAGACAATTTCAGAGGTTGGGCCGACCTGTGTCACGACTCTCAGGCCTCTATCTTCTCCTGCTGCACTTTACCGGATGTTCTCAGACAGGGACAAGACGAAATGGTGACTATGCAACGGGTACTGTAAGATTCAGTTAAATATATGTGTTGTCGCAGCTTCGTCCAGTTTTTGTGTGACTGTTTACGTTCGTTTCCTTGCAAGCTCAGCTGCTTTAGCACATTGTACATGAAAGTGGAGATAAGACTTCTTGCGTCTACCTCGATGGCGAAGATTTTTACTATATAAGCGTCGTCTCTCCTCAGACCGGCCGCGAGCTCACAGTACTTCTCGAGCTTGTATATGTGATTTTCGTCCATTCGCAACTCACACGGCACGGTCAGCAGTCATAATGAGCTGGCGTTTCTCCTCAGAGTATAGGATTATGTCGGGTCTCATGCCGATCTTTCTGATTAACTCTGGGTACCCCTCGAAACCAGGCAGGTCGACATCCAGTAACCAGTCTGGCACAGTCAAGTATCGATGCAGCGTATGCGACCTTGTTAAATTTACTATTATAAATTTGCCCAGCCTTGAGGAAGCGCATGGGTGTGACGGTAGGACTGGCCTTCGCGTCGGCCATCCTCCTAGCTTGGTCCACAATGTCCGCTAACTCTTTTAGGACTTTATTGTGGCGCCAAGTCTATCTTCCATGGCCTAGGGCTTTTCTGCACGCGGACAATATGTGATCGATCGTCTGTTAGCTCTGCAAAGTGCGCATTTCGGGTCTGTAGTCGTACGCCATTTCAACATGTTGAAGCCTGACGGTAACACGTCGTACGCAGATTTTACGACCAAGCTCAGCCGCAGCGGACCCATTCTCCAGATTTAATCCCATGTGAGTACTCGTGGCAAGGCTCTCTCGAGGCCGATCTACTGGCCTTGCTGCGACTGTTGTGCGGCTTTTCAGACCCGAGTCTCGTCTTCGGCATCCCTTATCTGCTGTATTACCATGTCTCTGCGCTCTTTGATCGTAGCTTTGGACCACCAACTGACTTTCCTGTGCCCTAGGCCTCGACGGTTGGTTTGTGTGTAACCCATGACTTTCTTAAATTTCAATGTATCTTGGGTAGATTATATCGCATCTAGGACCCTCCATTTCTTACCTGTCTTTAGAGCGGACTGGACAGCTGCCAACGTGTGGTCTAAAGACTCACGCAGCATTAACGCAAGTCTTACCTTGCCAACTTTAAACTCTTCGGTTATTGGCTTGAATGAAAGTACCAGCTTAGCCTGCTTCCAAACAGAGCCCCATCGGTCAGACAAGGCGGTACCCCAAGCCATTTCCTCATGACTGTGTTGGTTTTCCCTTTCATCGTTTCCACTGCAGTTATGCTAACTTCGAACACGAGCAGCGGCCAGAGAAGGTTTGGAATCAACATAAACTGGAGACACCAGACCTTAAACTTCCAGACCCAACTGCATCGCTCGATCGCCAGCAGGCCTGTCGCCAGTGACTCGTATGTGCCGGACTTCCGGACTATCAGATAACTTCTAATCGTAGATGCGGCCGAGGCTCTTCACCAGTTTCTCCAGAACCATGGGGATCCGATTCTTTGCCACCATAAAACTGACTGCCGCCGCCTTACCTTTTAGGATAGACAATTTTCTTGATTTCTGCGATTTGAATGTGATCATGACCCTACACAGGTCAAACTTTTCCTCTGGTACTCTGACCCACTTTTCTCATCGAGCAGTGTTCTTCAACATGCACTTGTTTCTGTGTGGAGTGAACAGCCAACCCTACACGATGGACGATTCGTGACTGTGACTTCCCTAAGCGGGCAGTCACATTTCATGCGAGTACAGATGTGAGGGTGGAGAGAGACGGATCTATATGTGGTAGTGTCTATCTCCACTATATACCTTGCCTTCTATCTGTTGCACTAATTTACAGACAGATAAATAAAGGGAGATATTGTCTACTGTTCTTGAGTGTTACACTCTGAGGAATGGAGAAGGGTAGCAAAGTGTGGGGTGAGCTGGTGTGTGAATAAGGTTGATTACTAATTCTGAGTTCTTTCCTGACAGGATGATACCTCCTTAGAGATCAGGCAGACGAATCACAGTCCAGCCAACAACCACCAGCCCATACCATTCTGGGCACCAAGCATACCCAAAGGTCTGGCCCATTGTGCCACTACCTCAACATGGCAAGAGCTTGTTTGTGAGTTCCAGGACGAGTGGACAATTGCAGACATCTATGTCATCAATCCATAGAACCAGTCTCCAAGAGCTTTGTTGGGCTCTGATGCAGTTCGTGTGCCCCGACCTGTGAGAGAGTCAGCGGGTTCAACAATCTCCAAGATTCTTGTTGGGTTCCTATGCAGTTCCTGCGTCCTCGCTTGTGAGACAGTCAGCTTGTACCAGATCAAATTGAGGCATAGCTGCCTATTGAGTCAACTACAGCCGAATCACCATGGACTGAGGGGAGCATTGACCTACGAACTGGGATAAGTGATCTCTTATTCATTTTCAGGCTCTCTTCCCACAGCACCCTGTGATTTCGACGATGAACTCATGTACCCTCAACGAACTGTATCTGGCTGCTTCAATATCTGGGTTGTGTCATTGATTCCTGAACTCCATTCACTGATCCCTCTTGATTATCAATTCATTAATTTTTGTATTAATATTGTACTTATTACATGCAAAAATGTTCATGGCTGACTTGGATGTCCCTGTTTCACCATTCTAACTGTCCAGCTTGTATGTTTGTGTAAGTAAAAAGTGTTATCTGTGTTAACATGGCTATGATAGTATACTATCATAACCTGGGAGCTACCTTTTTATAGTAGTGGGGGTGTCCAGCCAAGTGTGCCTAGGAATATTATATATTTTGTAGTGCCAAAGCCTGAGCGTATATTGGCCACGGGATATCCCTTAGACCAATACGAGTTAACGACTCAACATAATTATTTCAGAGTGCTGTTGGTTCTTAAGGAGAAATCCTTGAATCAGGCACGTGACAGGAGCGATATGTGGCAGTCTCATTGCGTCTTCTGTTGGGGCCATCTATGATTTTCCCCTTTTCAGCCTCTGACGCTTAACTGCATCCAAAACTTCACACAGAGGGCGTTCTTTATCTGCAGCTACTCTGAGATATGACACAACTGTGTACCTGGATTTTGAGGTTGCTGTCTTCATTCATGTATGTAATGTACTGCGGCTAGAACCTATATTTTCCTGTAATATTTTGAAGGTAATATCTATATTTTTTCTCTCACAGCTTTCTTATTTTCTTGGAGTTCAGTTCATTTCGGTTTCTCTTAGTTTTAGTTTAACCATATTCTTCATTTTTTGCTAGTGGTTAACCATGCGAGAGCAGTGTGAGTGAATTATAAAGGGCTGAGCGCTGGGGAATATGAAACAAAAGTGTTATCTGGATATCGCTAGTCACCTGTCCTCCTCTAGTCTAGGGAGATGTCTGTATCTAAATACCCGGTCTCTATTCCAAGAGACTGTACTAGAAATCACTTATCACACTGAACATCTGTTTCTTTCCCCACTAAACACAAAACTAAGCACAGTTCACAAATAATAAAACATTAACAATCAACTAGAGACAAATTCAGGGCTAACTATAGAAACACGTACCACCATCATCATCAACGAGCCAGACTAACCATTCATCCCCACGTGCTGCTAAACACATGTATCGTGCAACAGCCGCTGGCTGTGTGAGGCCACCTGCCCTTCGAGCACCTGCGGATTCAGCCTGGAAAGTCAGAATAAGACATATTTTCATGTCGGGTCCTTTTCATGCTCAGTGGTCAGGTTGTTTTCACACGTGAAATCAAATTAAAAATTAATAGCTTGTTGCTCCGGCTACACATCCCCATCCTAAATCTGTTGGCGTCCCGACAACCACACAATCAATAACGATTATTGTCTACCAATCCGTCTTCAACTTCTGGTCTATCCTCCGTTATGTTACTGGCCATAGCCACCTGAAACAAAAATCCTCCTCCTGGCATTACGTAATCACTAGTTCCTTGCAGCATCATTAGCATACACCAAAAACAAAACAAAAATCCCTGTCATTGACATATGGGCAAAGCATGACACGTCCCAAGGAAATTGTAAAATGAACATATATATTCTACGTAGAAAATTACATCAGCGATAGCAATAACAATTGAAACAGTAAACATTTGCGTTTTGTTACAGGCACAACTAGATCAGTAAATCCGAATCCCTCAGCTGTGTCAGTAGTTATAGGCGTTAATTATCGACATATTTTGTGGGTTGTGGGAAGTGTGGATTGTGGGAAATGTGGGCTGAATGTGGATTGTTGAAAATATTGGCTGTTGGAAATGTGGGTTGTGGGAAATGTGGGTTGTGGGAAATGTGGAGCAACTTGAGGAGGGAAATATTGGTTGGCCTGTGGAGAGAAACAGTGAGTTGAATATAGCTGTTGATGGAGTCGTTACACAAACTTTGAAAAAAAAAGTTCCTAATTTGTTTTGTTTTTTGTTTTTTGTTCTTTAATTTTATATTTTCTTTGGTAAAATTAAACAATTTGAAAAGATAAAACTAGCTGTTTGAGACTAACAATATCATTGTTAGCCGTGGTCCTAAAATGGAAACATCCCATCACAGCATTGATAGCGCGGCCTACGTAGTGGTAAAACCGTTTTTGAGCAAAAGTTTTTAAAACATCTGGGTGATGTGGTCTACCCGGTACCGGAGGAGATTATTTGGTGCTATGGGGAATGGCAACCCCTCTATGACAACATGGCGGGTGTCATCTTTAACGAAGGCCTGCCTAACATGGAACATAGTGCGGTGATAGGCGACGACTAGTTGTTACAGACAATTTAATGTCCGAGACAGACAACAGTGACTAATTTGTTTACTAAAGGCAGTCACCATCGCAACGTCAGCGTCATTTATATTGCACGAAACTTATTTAAAAAAAATAAAGAACAAAGAAATATCAGTCTTAATTCGCATTACATTATAATTTTGAAAAAAAAAAAAAAAACTCGTGACGGCTCACAGATTACCAATCTGGTAAAACATATGTATCCTGGCCACGTTGCCTACGTCCAAGAAAGTTTTTAAGACGCCACATTTAAACCTCAAGGTTATTTGTTGTTTGACCTCTGACAGGTTTATACACTCTGTGAATGCTGCCACAATTTATTAAAAGGCAATGTCACCTTGACACCGGATCAGAAGCGACGTCTGTGTCTATACAAAAAAAAAAAAAAAAAGAAACTTTCAATCAAAAAACGGAAAGACATTTTACAGCACGGCGGGTTTCTCTGGGCTTTTTTTTAGCTCCAATTCTAAATTTGGTAAAAGGTGTCTTAGATTCTAAACGTGGCTGAGAAAACGATATTGATCGATCTGCATTTATTAGAGACTCAAAAAGTGTATGTACCACCCAACACAGTTAACGATAACCTACGTGATTTAGACACACAACTGCAACCGTTACTTAAATCATCTCGATCACAAGTTGTTGGGCGTAGTGGATATAAAAACACCGTCCCCAACTACAGAACAACAACAGCAGCCGCCAGTGCAGACAGTGCTTAAAGACGAAAGTACTGACACGCTGATTCAATCATCACCAGTTAAAAGCCCCAAGAAGACCGTTGACCCAGAGACACCATCAGTCTTGTCGTAAACACTCAGGCATAGAAGGGTGAAGAAGTCTAAGATACCTACACCTCGGTGGGAACAGTGGCCTCGTCACTGAAAAAAAAAAACGTTACTACAATCCGAGACGACCTGTGGCATATAGTGACGCTATCGCTTTCAAACACCAGACCAAAATCTAAGCTAAAGATATCTAAGAACGGCTAAGTCACCAAAATATGTTACGCTGCGTAAACCGGTCTTTCGACATTTTAACAGACGTCAGATTATAACAGGTGGCATTAACCAACAATTCCGAGCTGATCTGATAGACATGCCATCGCCACGAAAAGACAAAAATGGGATATCGAACTTGGTCCCTTGTATAGACTCAGTAAGCATGTCTGGGCGATCCCCATAAAAAACAAAACTGGAAAAGCGTTAGTGGATGCAGTAAGTAAAATTTTTTCCGAGCAGAAAACGAACAATTGGAATTCAGACAAAGGATCAGAATTTGTTAACTGGACGTTGTTAAGGTTTCCTAAAGACGAGGGTGTTCATTTTTTCACCACAGAAAACGAAGATGTGAAGGCAGCAGTAGTGGAAAGATTCAAACGCACCTTTAAAACCAACAAGCAACGTTTTATCGATGTGTTGAGTAGTCCTTTGCGGAATTACTGTCATAGCTATCACTAGAGCATTCATATGGCACCAATCCAAGTTAACATCAGTAATCATGAAGAAGTGTGGGGCAAACGTTAAATGCAAAGGCTGCCGTCATTGACAAACAAGTGTTTAATGAAGGGGATAGTCAGAATCGCTCAGACCAAAAATACATTCAAGAAAAGTAATATGTCAGCTTGGACTAAAGAATTATTAACAGTCAGTCGTGTTCACTGGAACAAACCGATAACATATGTGTTGAAAGATGATTCGGGTGAGGAATTACGAAGTGCGTTTTATAAAGAGGAAATTCAAATAGTTGGGGACAAAGAACTTTATCGAATCGAAAAGATTATACGAGTAGACGAGGTTTCAGAGGTGGTAGAGAGAATTTAGTCAAGTGGTTTGGTTATCCCGCCTTATTCAACAGTTGGATAGCCGACCAATAACTCGAGCGGCACAGAAACTAGTGTTATGAAAGAAGCTGAACTGGACGAAACTACTGTCTTGGCTGTAGAGTTCCACGGCGGTGAACAATGTTGGTTCGGTAAACTACGACAGAGTCCTGAAGTCGTGTTCATCTCTAAGTTAGTGGTTATATATATCATAATTGACGTAGCACTGTTTAATCTGACATACGGACCAGCTAGCGAGCAGGAGGGGGTACTGTGTATTTTTCTCTTGTCTAGCTGTGTGGGCTACCTATTATGGAATCCGAAAATAGAGACGACCTTAAAATAGCAATGAGTTTCTTCATCACGCTGCCTAGCAACGCCTCACCAACAATATTTCCCGGCAATCAACCGGGTCAATTTTTTGTCAAACTACCACAGAATATTGAGTTGAATTCACAGTATGAAGTCAGTCTGGTAGAGATTCAATTTCCCAACAGTTATTTTAATATTCTAGAGGATGAGATCTGGGTAGAGTACACACCACCCAAAGACAGTCGCAGAGAAGCTCTGAAAATTAAATTACAAGATGTGTTTACAAAGCAGGTGAGGTTGTTATCAATCAGCTGAATGTGTTAATTATAGAAACAGAGAATGGTAGTGATGCGATAATGAGAATCCATTACAACAAGTATACACACATGGCCGTCTTCCAACTTTACGAAAAGGGAGATGAGGCCAGAGTCAGCGATCTTTTGTGCTCTATTTTAGGACTGCCAGGCGTGTGTTTAACCAATACTTCAGCACCACTAGTCGGAGAGTATGCGGTAGATATCGATAGTGACATGAGTAATGTGTACGTCTACTGTGATATTGTAGCCTCGAGATCCGTCTGTGATGTAATGGTCCCGTTGTTAAATACCGTTCCTATTATGGATCGAAGTTTGGCCTCGAATTTACGATAAGCCACACTACGTCCCCCTAAGTCATTTTTCGGTACTATATTTATTACGTACCCCATTACGTCACGAGAGACACTCAAATTATTTTCGGGGGGGGGGGGGGGTAAGGTTAGGGAGATTTTTCTCTTCTAAAGTGCATCGCAAAAGCCCGCGCTTGTTGGCGCCTCTTATGACGTGTGTTTACCGCGCGTCAGCAGTCTTCATCTTTGCCGCGTCTGGTTGCTACAGTTAGTAGCATCTGTACAAGACAAGGAGACCTGCAATGCCTTTCTGCAACAGAACGAGACGTTGCAGATATACGGTGTATTATCGGAAAGACACACGACCGTTTGCCGGTGTCGAATAAAAAAAAAAAAAAAGAAGTCACGTAGGGATTGAACGCAGCACCTTTCATATATAAGGCGGATATGATAATCACTGAAAATTGCGCATCATCAAGCAACCGACTGCGTATCAACAGACAGATATATGCCACACCAAAATACACTAGAAGAGAAATTACAGCAGCAGAACACTTGCACCCCTTGAAATAGTGGACTGTCAAGTCAGCTGTGGATTTTCCACAGATTTTCGTGTTTGGGGTACATTATAAATATTGTACCCGTTTTTCTTTTGACACTGTAGAAATCATTTTAACTACTGACACAGGCAAAACGATCTTATTCAAGAGTGGAACTTCGGTGGTGACGTTACATTTCAGAACCCGGAGACATTTCCATCTAGAATGATGGTGAGACATATTCCATTACTTCAAAGTCCTGAAATGTATGACGGTTTTACTGCCACTAAGCAGGACACGGCTTGCCGGTATTTATCAGTGGGAGAAGTCAGCGTGGTCGTTGTCTGTGTAGTTTCTTTAGCGGTTTAGGTCGGATGGTTCTCCCTTTGTTAAAGACTGGAGGTAAAGCACTGCTAAAAGAGGATGTTAGTACCGGTTTGCAAGTCGCCCAAGATGCTTTAGCCTGTCGGAACATGGGAGAAGCGTTTAAAGAACATGCAAAGGAAGCGACGTGACTGGCCACCAATCAGAATGCGGAATTTGGAGACGACGACGAGCAGCGCCCCCTGAGGAACCTCTGCGTGAAAGATCTGATGAACGGTCTCTGACCTTTAGTATGCTGTAAACACATTCATGTATGTCAAGAGAGGGGCGCCGCCTAGAGTTTCGCTTTTCTTCCCAACTATTATCAATACAAATCGGTACAGGGGCTAACTAACATTTCCCGCCTCAAGTTGCTGCAAATTTCCCACAACACACATTCAACCCACAAAATATCTCGATAATTAGCGCTAATAACTACTTACGTCAATGATGGTGATAATTAACGGAACAGTAAACATTCGCCTTTATGTCCGAGACACCATCAGAGTAGAATTATTACAAACCTCCATCTAAACCGCTCCTCTGTAGGAAAATACCTTTTGCGTATACCAAATCATCACTGGCATACAAAAGAACATCTGGATTCTTGACCAGTTGGAGTTCCTCTTCGACGTTCAGTGATTTTTTTCACAGACAAGTTCTCTTAGCTATTTGTTACCTCAGCTGCAGCGCTTACAACAGATAAGTTTCACTCATGTCCCAGCCACTTAGCTAACGAGAAACATTTTCAGCTTTTGTCACCACCGCATGAATTTTAAGACCATCTGTCATTACCTCAGCTTTAGGGAAGCCTACAATAGACTGTTCGGACAACATTACCTAAGCGGAAGGCCTACAAATGGACGTTTCGGTCACTATCCCGGTTCAGGGTGCATACAGTAGACTGTTTAACTCCTATCTCGGCCGCATTGCCATCGAGATACATATTTTACCACTGTCTCGGCTGCTTGACCATCGAGAGACATATTTTACCACTGTCCCGGCCGCTTGACCGCCGAGAGACATATTTTACAACTGTCTCGGCCGCTTGACCATCAAGAGACATATTTAACTACTGACTCGGCCGCTAGGCCATCGAGAGACATTCCAGAATTACCTCAGCTACGAGGGACCTTACAATGTACTGACTAGTTACCTCTGCTCAAGCCTAAATGGAATGACTGGTTGTTACCTCGGCCGAAGCCTACAATGTACTGACTGGTTACCGCAATGTTATAAAACTTCATTGCGAAACTGGCTCGGTCAGAGTACTTCACACAAGGCTCCCTAATATATGAACAGACCTACAGTTAAACCTGATACAGAGACAGAATAACAAATAAACTGACCCCAAGCTCAGGTCGCATCGTACCCAAACCACTCCGTAATGGACAATGCGCACAAACCACTCCGAGTAAAACAAAACTTTTGAGGAAGATCTAATCACATGCCATTACCTACACAGACCGCCCCTAAGTCTAAATCCGAACTTCACAAATAAACTGACCTCAAGCTTAGGTTCAAACTAAACAAGCCGCTCCTTGAACAATAGGCACAAACCACTTCTAGTGAACGATTTGGACAAAATCTCCGCAGTAAATAGAATTAAATAACACCATTCAAAATCAATCTAATCTATGAATTGCTATGATAACCTGAACTTACTAGTCTTGACACCAAACAAATCCCTGGCTACCTAATCTTTGCCGACGACACCACTTGTACTTGACGCGAAACCAAAGGGGGAATTTGTGTGAGAGAGAAGGAAGAGATAATTATAAAAGGTAATATGAGAATTTACTCCTTACCTCTAGTAAATTGTGTCACGTGGCGAGAGGGAGCCAAAACCTAACATCAAGCTGCCTCAGTAACAAGATAAAAAAAAGAAGAAAAAGAGTTCGTTAGGCGGGTATTAGAACCACATGCTCTAGCCCAGACAGGATATATTTGGTATGCAGTCTAGATTGCAGTAAAAGTAAAAATAGACATACTAACTACAAGTCCTAATCATAATCAAACAAATGGAATCAATCAGAATTATCACATTAAACATTTTTTTATTACTGAACACAAAACTAAGTGCAGTTCGCAAATAACAAAACATTAACAAACATCAGCGTGTCATAACTTCACTAATAAAATGAAATATCGTCAGGCGATGATACGCACTGATATATCTCTACACTGTTTAACTACTAGAGAAAAATTCAGGGCTTACTAAAGAAAAACGCATCACAATCATCATCAACAAGCCAGACTAACCATTCATCCCCACGCAGTCGCCTGAACACGTGCTGCTGAACTCCTGTATCGTGCAGCAGCCGCTGGCTGCGCGAGGCTACCTGCCCTTCGAGCCCCTGCGGTTTCAGCCAGGAAAGCCAAAATGAGACTGGTTTTTCCTGTCCAGTCCTTTTTATGCTCGGCGGCCAGGTTTTTTTCGCAGGTGAAATCAAATTAAAAATTATAGCTTGTTGCCCCGGCTGGAGGCGAAACAAAGAGCTTCCATACGACTGTAACATTCCCTGAGTCGTGAAAGTCTTCTTCCAGAAATAAGGGTAAATCGTCTCACCAAGTGACACATGTGCTCTGTTCCTTCACTTGGTAGCCAATTAAGCGTTCCTACACTGATTGTGCTTGTGATAATAGATTAAAAGTCTCCGCATTCTTTTCCTCTGGCATTGACAAAATTGTTCACATTATTCACTTCCGATTAAATAAACCTTTTCATATCTGGAAACTTAGTCGTTTCTGTTGCACAGTCCACTTGATCCCAGCGAGTCTGGTTTCCTGCTCATCACTCTGAACACTAGAATTTCCTGGACAGAAAATCAATGATATATTCCAGATCTGCGTCTCATCGAGAGATGCAAACCACTCTGTGCATAGGATGCCAGTTCAATTTTCTAAAGCAACTGTAAGTTCTTTAAAATTACAACATGTCGGACTGTGCTGTTCCCAAGCCATCAAAAAGCTACCTTTACTTTCTCCACTTCTATTTTTATTAAGGATAGTGTGATGTTGTAGACGAGGCAACGGCGCCGTCACACACACACAAAAAGCAATATGGTTTGTGGAAAATTTTAACAGGGGGCCACCGCCACAACCCAACCCACCCCCTCACCACATAGGGTTAAAACCTCCCCCCCCCCCCCCCCCCAAAAAAAAATAGTAAGAAAACGGGGAACCCGAAACCACGCCTCCCTTCCAACCACCTTAAACATTTTCTAAGTAGTTGGGGGTCTCAGTCCCTGCGTTTTCTCACAAACACACACATAAAAAAACATGGGGTGGGGGGGGGGGGGGGGGGGGGGGGGGGGGGGGGGGGGAGGGGGGCAGAGGGAAAATGATACCCCGAACAAACAATTTGCTAAGAGGGCCCAGATGTCCTCTTTAGCTATGCATATGTTTTTCTTTGCGTTGACCAGTTTTCTGAAAGTTCCTGTTGTTCGTCCACTTTACTTCTTCACGCACACCCGCTTTACCTATCAGGCTTATTTGTATTCAAAATATGGTTCCTTGTCTCTCAGGCAGATACACTCTGATTTCAAAGGAATCCCCTAGTTGGTCGACTCCTACGACATGCTTGTTAGGGCGGCAGTAGATCTGTCCCCCCTACCCAACACACACAACTTAAACCTAGGAATCCACACGAGGAAGACATGCATATTATTTAAATAACCTCTTAAAGTATTTGCACATTTAATATTTATAATCAATCAATCAGGTGCCGTCTCCACAATAAAGGTTGGCTGCAATGGATCTCCAACAAGCCCTGTCTCTTGCCCTTAATTTACACTCACTCATACTGCTGTTCGTCCATCTCTTGATGTTATCCTCCCACTTGTAACGCTCCCTGCCTTTTGCTCGCCTACCTTGAACCTTTCCCTCTAGGATGATCTTTACAATACTGTTACGTCATTAAATGTGGCCAAAATATTTCACTTGTCTCTTTTTTATTTCACCTAGCAACTCTCTTTTCATTCCCAATTTCCTCAGTACCTCTGTATTTGATAGCTTTTGTTTCCATGAAATACGACCTAATCTTCTGTATATCCACATCTCCAAAGAATTGATACTATTTTCCAGTTGTTTGGTCATTGTCCATGTCTCTGTGCCATACAGTAAGGTTGAGAATACATAACTTTCGACAATTCTTCTTTTTTAATGTATTGCTTATTTCTCTTGTTGTCAGTAACTTTTGCATGTTGTTGAAAATGTTTTTGGCCATCCCTATTCTTTTATTGACTTCTGTTTCACTTCTGCCGTCACATGTTATTACTTGTCCAAGATATAAGAAATTTTTCACTTGTCCAATTTCACCCCGTTCACTGTGATATTTATTGTTAGCTGATTATTTTCTTTGCTAAATATCATGGTTTTTGTCTTTTTCAAATTTATATCTAATCAAAATTCTGCACTCCTTCTGTTTACTTGCTCCACTAGGTCTTGCAAACTCCTGCTCACTCTCTGCTAGCAACACTGTGTCGTCAGCATATCTCAGATTGTTTATTATTCTACCATTGATGTGCAGTCCTGGTAATTCTACAATTTATTTTAAAATGGTTTCTGTACATAAGTTGAAAAGGCTAGGCGACAGCACACATCCTTGTCTTACTCCTCTCTTGATCTCTATCTGGGCTGAGCAGATGTTGTCATCTCTTACTGTTGCTTCTTGCTCCCAGTATAAGTTTCTAATAAGTCTGATATCCTTTCCATCTAGTCCTATGTTTTGAAGAGCTGCAATTAGTTGTTCACGTTGCACTTTGTCGAAAGCTTTTTTGTAATCTATAAAGCATGCATAAATATTTTTCTGAACTTCTATATATTTTTCAGTCAGCATCTTTAGACAAATTATGGCCTCTCGAGTACCACTGTTTTTACGGAATCCAAATTGCTCTTCAGAAACTTCTTTCTCTATTTTATTTTGAATTCTTGCTTATATTATCTTCAAGAGTAACTTAGTTACGTGACTCATTAGGCTAATAGTTCTGTAATCTTCACAATCAACAGCTTTTGATTTCTTGGGTAGTGTGATAAAAACAGATGTTTTCATGTCCCTAAAATGTACAAATAGTTATAAATGTCATTGCATATTTCTGTGATAGTATCAATTCTAAAAGTAGATAATGATTTTAACATTTCTGCAGTTATATTGTCTGGACCTGCAGCTTTTCCCTGCTTCATCTGTTTAATGGCTTTCTATACTTCAGACTTTAATATGTTTGGTCCCTCTTAAATATTATGGATTGGCGGTTTGTCACCTCTGTTGTCCCTAAACAGGTCTTCTGTGTATTCAGTCCATCTTTTTATTATATCTTTCTTATCAACAATAATTTTTCCATCCTTCCCCCTTATACAACCATTTCCTGTTAAATGTTTTCCCTTGTTTGTAAGTTTTCTTATATTTGCATGTATTTCCTTGGTTCTGTCTTTTATTTCAATCTATTTCTTTGCATTTTAGCTGAATCCATGTTTCCCTAGCAGTTCTACACATATTTTGTATTTCTTTGTCTATTAATGAATATTCTGGAGTGTTTTTTGCTTTCTTCCTTTGTGTCATTTTGTTAATAATTTCCTCAGTCATTCATACTTGATTTTTCTTGTTTTCTTTCACTGGTAAGATGGCATTAGCTGATTCTATACTAGTTTTGAAACACTCCCATTTTGTATTAATTTTGTCCCCTGGATTCTCCCGTCGGTATTGTTCCATGCTTTCAACTTTTAATCTGTCATATTTATTTCTAACCTCCACTAGGTACTGCTGGCTTATTTCTGGCTGTTTCAAAGCTGATATGTCTATGTGGGGTGACTTTTGCGTTTTTATTCCTGCGTTTTTAAGTTTAATTTGTATTTTTATTACCACAGGGTTGTGATCTGAATTTATATGCGCACCTGGGTATGTTTTGGCGTTCTTTATGTTGTTTTTTAATCTGTCTCTAATCATTACACAATCAATTTGGTTTCTTTTTATGTCTCCTGAACTCTTCCACGTAAACAGTTTCTAGGTGGATGTTGAAAAAATGTATTACAGAAAATGAGTTGGTTCTCTTCGCAAAAGTGTATCAATCTGTATCCTCTGTCATTCCTTTATCCCATGCCAAATTGCCCTACAATATGTTTGTGCTTCTTTTTCCCCACTGTTGCATTCAAGTCTCCCATAACTATTAAGACCTCTGATGATTTTACAACTTTCAGTGTTTGTTGTAGTTCTTCATAATATTCTTCAAGCTGTTCATCACTGTGGTCAGTTGTTGGTGCATATGTCTGTATTACTGCAATATCAAAAGGTCTTGCCTTGATCTTGATCAATATAATTCTGTCATTGTGAGCCCAGAACCCGCTAATAAACTTTTCTAAATTTCTTTTTATCAAGAATCCTACTCCACGTTCACGATGTTCTCCTCCAGAATTATTAAATATGTAATCATCTCTCTTTAGGCAGCTAGCTTCTGTCCATCTTGTTTCTGATACTCCCAAAATATCTAAATTCATATTCTTTGCCTCAGAAATTAAACAGTCAAATTTTCCAACTTGATCTAACGTTCTAACATTCCATGTGCCAATGCGAAGACATCTCTTTCTACTTTTCAGATATGCGTTGTCAGAATGTGCCCTTTCAGAAGAATTTAAGGTAACAGAGGATTTGACTCTTCCCTGTTTGTATTTACAACAGGCATTACTCCAGGTTGCCAAGATGTGCCTGCATCGCTCTTTCCAACTTGCTGTGCATCCATTACTGTCTTTGGGTGCTTCGTGGTAAGGTCCCAATCTTTTCCACGATGGCCAGCCATGTTTTCCTTCGTGTCCCAACACGCCTCATGTGTGCCACACACTTTGCTGTTTTGCTTTGCAAGCCGTTGATCTATATAATTAGATTCTTCCGCCTTGCTTACCGTCCCAGTCTTTGTGTACTAGGGATGGACATCTCCCTTAGTAGGATATTACTCCCACTTCACTCATGTAGTTTAGCAGTCAGCCAAGACGGCTGCCCGTGGTGTGGCCACCGCCGTACACAAGCGGTGTATTTTATAAGGGGTTTCTAAAAGAATATTGTGAAGGAAAGTGGACTAGCTAGACGGACCTGAGCGCCCAGGTTCTGGCTACTATGTGAACAATTTCACACATTCATTTCCGAAAACCCCCAAACTTAACCTTAGTTTCTAGCCCAGTTTGCCTTTATTTCAAGATAGGAGGACAAACTAAGGTCTCATCGTATATAGTAATTAGGGAATGCTAGTATCGCTGATTATTCTACTTGAAGTCGTTTGAAGTCAAGTCATATATCAAGTGTCACTGAATTTTTAAAAGAACGCTCGCTGCATGCTTACACCACCTATTCCCGAACTGTAACATGTAAAAGCTTCTAGTTACTAATACTACAGAATTAGTCGAGCACCAATATTCTCAACAGCGAAGCGATGAGGAAAATATCACGTTATCTGGTCTCCATTGTACTAGTTACCTGCTAAAGCTTACATACGCGAATTGATCACGTCTTGTCAATAAGAGGAGCAAGGGTGTTGATGTTCCTGGTGCGGTGATGCTAGTTCTAGATTATATAATTCACTCATGGCATTATAGGGGCTGCGTGGTCTCAAAGCATGATGTGCTGGAGGTGCCGGGTTCAATCCCCGGTAAGAACTCTGATTTTTTTTTTCACGTGGACTTGGACTTCTAGTATTTCCCCTGGTCTCTGGGTAGTGAGATCGAGCGCCAGTGTGCATTGTTGCGCACGTTAAAAAATCCATCGGCAGATAAAAGTCGAAAAGAGTAGCCTAACGGCTCTGCCCAAAAAAAAAAATTTGGAGTTAAAAATCTGCCCAAAGTATTTCAGGATCCTCGCCGGTGCTACAGAGTCTGTGCACTGTGCTGAGCTTCTTCGGACTCAGACTTGAGTTAGAAGAAGAGGGGAGTACTTATGGGTACCCTTATAACATGATGTTGATCCGTTGTTCAAACCTCACTCATGGCATTAAGAGGCGTCAGCATATGAACTGGGGCCGCAATACAGGCCGGCCATAAATGTGGTCTAATTTTTGAACGCTGTTTCTGTGACCTCTCTACAAGTAATCCTCATCCACATGGTGGCACTTTGTGTCATCGAGTGTTTATCGTTTGTGTGATGTCCTGGTGGTGTAAAAGAAGATAGACAGATAGAATTGATACATGCTGTTGGATACTTAACATGCTGTAGGATACTAAGTATCCTACAGCATGTATCAGTTCTGTCTATCTTCTTTTACCCCACCAGGACATCACACAAGCGATAACACTCGATGACACAAAGTGCCACTATGTGGATGAGGATTACTTGTGGAGAGGTCTCTCTACATCCTGTAGTATTACTACAGGATGTAGAGAGACATGGTCACCATGCCATGATTTACAGTTAATTACCAACGGCTGTGGTTCTGACTAGTCGCACGAGTGACGCTCTCCATCAGGGTTGCCAGATGAAAAACTTTATCTTATGCCAAACCATTTCCCTAAATATACCAGAAAATGCCAAATAAAGTGTAACATTGTACTCACTTCACATCAAAAGCTCTAGATTTAATTCTTCACTGTCATCCTCGCTGGAACCAGTGGAAGATACAGCGTAAACCTTCTTGAATGTAAAATCTTCAAGCATTTTCTCATATGGGATTAAGTCTTTGCAACTCATCTATAATGATGGCATATTTCTTGTTCCGAAAATCATCAATAAGGTCATCCTTAAGTGCAGGCGATATAATACTGTTTTTTTTTTTTCATTAGGCATGAACATTTAGTTCTGTGCAACTGTATGTGCTCCAATGTACTACCCCGAACACCCGCTCTCATGATTTCACTTAGATGATCAATTGTGCGTACTGCACAATTGCAGGTCATGCCTACAGCGCGTTCAACTCTGCTGCCTTTAAATATATCATTACTTTGCCTAAGAGCCATTGTTGTAATAAGCTGTGACTGGCTTTTTGATGGAGTTTTCATTCTGTGTTTTTCGGATTTTTCGTGATAGGCTGCCTCTGATTCGTCTGAAGATCTTTGATCCGTGGGTATGTTTTCTTTCAGTTACTATTATACTTGCAATGTCATAAAGATGCTTTCCATTTTTTTTTTTTGGGGGGGGGGGGGGGGATGACGTGGCCATTGGTAAAAGTAATAAAATTTATCACAGATAGAAATAGGTCTATATCCTCTCTATTTTCTGTCCCCAAGTAGTTTCTGAACAGTCTGAATCACTTGGTATCTTTGGTGGGTTTTGATTTTATATCCCCAATTTACTCCAGTAGATAGTCGGCTCTGTGGCTAAGTCGATGCGAACGCTTCGCTTTGTAATGCCGGGATGCCAGGTTCGATCACAGCTGCGGGCAATGCGCCTCGCGTTGGTGTTTCGACAGTGGTATCAAGAAAGCCGACCGTCCAGAAGCAATGGCAAACTACTGATGTAAATTGCCTAGAGAAACCACACAACAGCCAGGGGCTGTTAGGGTTGGTTCTTTCTGCAACGTCCTGTAAAGGATACGCAACTAACTAACTAGCTCTAGTAGATTAAACACAAATTACAGAGAGAACTTGGTTTATCGAAGTCACGATCCGTTTAGGAAGACAACAAATACAATAAGAAAAATGGCGCGAATCTCCCTTAGTCCGTACCAAGGACATCACAACAAAGTCAAACTTAAATGAAGATGTTAACTGTAGGTCTACAGTGGGGGAACCAGCCCTGAGCTTCATGAACTCAGGAGGGCCCACCTCCGAATGCGTCTATGAATCGTGGGCCGAAACGCGTGTCGACGAGGATAATTTCTAACTGATGACTGGTAGATCCCCGCTGTACTTGCTCCCTGTGAGTTTATTCCTATTGTACGTTGGCTAGCCCCACAGACTACCAGGAAAGACTGGTGACTTCGGGAAAGACCTTTTTGACACCTATTGAAAGACTGGCCCCCCCGGTATCGCCGGGGGGATAAACTGACATTTGGATACAGATGTCGACTGTGGACCGGGTTGATCACCCCTAACCACAGTAATAATGGCCTCCGATTTCGAACAACCACAAAGAAATATGCCCCCAGGGCCCTCCCTCCGAAAAAAGGGGGGGGGGGAGAATGAAGGGCCCAATCCAATTGATAACTCTCGGTGACTACTTTTGCTACCCTCGGACTCAGATACTCGCCCAACGTCCCCCGGCTGGCTCTGTACATGAGGGAAAAGCTTCACGGGGTTGCATGGTCTGAGAACGCATTGTAGGTGGCCGGGGAAGAATGAAATGCGAGGGTGCTCCACACAGTAAACGCCACACAGTAAACGCCGTCGCAAAACTACTACTTCCTGTGGTAGTTTCTGAGTCGTCAGGTACGGACGGACGGGCAGGGTGAAACCCCACTCGCGCCGGAGAGGCCCATGACGGTCGACTTGCGGAGGAGCACCTTTTGATGATTTCTGAAGAAGTGCGTTTCCAGAATCAGGTTTCACACCTGCAAGCGAGTAAGGTGGTGTGGTGTCAGTTGGAGGCTTACATTATGTAGGGTACTTAATCAAACTCTAAACAAGAATCGCTAGGCGACAAACTTC
>CAJHNH020000383.1:0-47500 GCA_905116865.2 Candidula unifasciata
GAGGTGAGGAACCATTTGTCTGTTTACAGACAAACTAGATCTGTTAAACGGATATGCCCGCAAAACTCAAATTCGTAGATGAAGAACCAAAACTTCCCGCCGCGAAAAAGCAGAATGCCAGCAACGCTTTAGAACTTCTGAGCATCCGGGCTGCCAGTACTTGGGTTTTTCCAAGTCCAAGTCCTTTTGAGAGAAAAAAAAAAAAGCACGACCACGTTCTGACTGCTACTAGCTTGCCGAGGCTGCCAGCAGTCTCCGCCTATATTTGTGGTCTGGGTTATTTGCGTCACTTTCGTTACTGAATTCTAGTGTTTGTGCCATTTCTGTGCTTGATGCTTCTATCCGAATCAAACCGCCCGTCCTCCAACCTGTTGTCACTGGTGCATGTCTTTCTTCTTCTTTCTTGGTGTTTCCTGTTTGATTTTGTCTCCCTTTGATCTGGCTAGGCGTATCTCGTAGGAGAGCGAGCTTCTATACACAATGTCCTTTGGACCACCATTTATTGTATTGAAATTTTGAGTATTTTATTTTGCCAAAAAGTACTGAAAACAGTTTTTTAATTTGAATAGTTCCGAATGGGTTTCCCCCACAAGATCTTGGTTTTTATATGACGCCTTGGGTTCAGATTTTGGAATCTTAGGGTTTTTAAAAATATCCTTCCAATAAAAACGGGTAAATGTTTCGTTTCGTAAATTTGTATCAATCTTGGGTTCTTTTTTTCTTTCTTTGGGGTATTGCTTGCGCTTTTTGGTCAGCTTAGCTTGGGTTTTAATGAAAATCTCATTGGCAGCCCTGCCCAGCATATGAGTCATACGCAACTCGCACTGTGAAGCCATTAACTGGAAACCTGTCAACTCTAAAAGGCTTTGATATTTGCCATTCAGCTGTGTGTATGTGTCGGCGAATTGGCTTAGAGGCTACGAACGCGGTTCATAACTCTGAAATACCCATTTTGGGTCAGCTGCTGGCTATTTGACAGCAGACCGTTTTGCGCTGAGTTCGACAATAATACGGATACGACCATTTAGTAAGAAGGGACATATTCTGAACAGAACACAATATTGCCTTGTGAAATCTCGGACAATGAATGTTGGTTAGTTTATGACATCCCGTCAGGTATATACATTTATTTATCTCTGCTCTAGTAAAAGGTTATTAGGTCAGTTGAAGATAATCCCCCAACGCAAACTATGTCACGTTTCATTCATACATTTTTTAGACTGGTCTGCTGTTCGGGGGGGATGGGGGGGGGGGTGTCAGGTTGCCGCTATGTCATTTCCTATATGTCTTGAATTTACGTTTTTTTTCGAGAAAAGAATGCCTGTGACATAGGTTGCAGCACCCTCTAGGGGGATTGTGTATTAGACCCAGTTTCTAAATGTTTTTGTAGTGTTAAAAACGCTGGCGTGCTGAAATATACAATACGCGATATCAACGGCATTGCCGAACACCCCCGTAGCTGTGTGCGAAGGTCAGGTGACTGCAGGTCGACCAATCAGAAGTGAGCCAGTGTGTATATGGGCGGTCCTTGTGGAGATTATCGTGGAACTGGTCGGTTTTTCAACTAAGGTTACAAAGGGGCCACAGTTTTTAAAATGGGGATCGTTTCGGACCAGAGCCCCAGCATACCACGGTGAAGACTGGGGATTTTTCACGTGGACTTCGAGTAACTTCTCCTGGTTTCTGAGTAGTAAGTCCGGACGCCCATGTGTATTGTTGCACACGTAAAACATACCTTGGCAGTTGGAAATTAAAAAAAAGAGTAGCCTAACGGCTCTGCTCGGGAAAATTTTGAGTTACAAATTTACCCAAAGTGTTTCAGGATCCTGACCGGTACAGTGGAGTTCGTGCACTGCGCTGGGAATCTCCAGACTCATGCTAGAGTCAGAAGAATAACGGATCACTTTTGGGTTACACCCGAGTGCCATTATGTTGATCCGTTGAATAAACATAGCAAGATCAGTAATATACTACAACTGACAATGATCCGCGTGCCACTTGCTAGGCCTTCGTGGGCCAGATTTGATAAACGAGCCGCAGAATAAACAGCCTCGCTCTAGTACATTACAAGTTCAAGAAAAGTTATAAAACCGAACACAAAGTATATTAGCAAGTTTCACAATATAACATATACAAACAAAACGTGAATGTTGCGGCTGTTGAGCCTTCATCAGCACATACAAATGAAACAGTACTACACAGATACACAAAATCACTTAGCTGGTATCTCGAAGCAGACTGGTCGGTTGTTTCTCAGCAGAATGCCTACATGTTTCAGCTGGGGGGAATAAATACCCCCCTGTGGAGTACCAGGGGCCATAATTGGGGTTGGAGATATAACTGTGAAGGGAGTTCAGTCCCCTGGGAGTTTAAATAAAACTGTGTTTTCAATTCAGTCCGGAGGGTGTTAAAGTCCACAGGGTATAAATAAAGCGATTCTCAAGCAGGGGAGGGTATTGTAGACAGCTCTGATCGATTATTTGTGGAAGTGGAGTAGTTTTGGTCGGTGTGGCGCAGGTAGTGACAAGGCAGGAGGCGTGGATCTCTTGTGTTCAAGCGATCTCAAAAATGTAATTGAGTTTCGTCCCTTTTAGGACGAAATTTTTTTTGTTTTTTGAAGCCCCACCCTGACTTTTGCCAGGGACCGCAATATAGGCAGGCCATAAATATGGCCAATTGTCTGAACGCGGTTTCTGGGACCTCTCCACGGCGATCCTCATCCACATGGTGGCACTTTGTGTCATCGGGTGTTTATCGCTTGTGTGATGTCCTAGTGGGGTAGAAAGTCAGTCAGAGACTTGCGGACTCTGTTGCTGGAATGGCTGTCACCTCCATGTCGAGGACACCTTGGTGATCCTGGGAATTGAAATGCAACGGTACTGGTTTCAGGGCACCATTTTGCACATTCAAAAGATGTCTGAACCTGTCGGCCAGCCGAAGACCTGTTTCACCAATGTATTTCATGCCACATCTCCTGCAGTTAGTGGCATAAATGACTTTGCGGCTGGTACAATAGAATGCTTCACGTATGTGGAAGGTGGCGATAGGGGATTCTAGACTAGCCACCTGGACCACATATGGACAGGTTCTGCATACAGATCTGTGGCAAGAGACCGTGCCGAAGTAGGGCTCAGACGCTGGGCGATTCCTACTTGACTAAGTTGTGTCAACGCACCTAAGACTGTTCTAGCGGTTTTTATAAAAGTGTACCGGTTCCTTTACACACCGGTGGCACATCGGGAATATGAGCATAGACTCATATTTGTATATACCAATTGTTGTGGCCAGCATCACGTCGGTCCCTTCCCAGGACTTTACCTAGTACTGATTTAAGGTCAAGTCTACCTAGGAGCCAAGGTCATGTGTGTGTGTGTGTGTGTGTGGGGGGGGGGGTGAGAAGTCGGTTTTATGGGGATTTGAACCCATGATCTTCGGATCCGCAGAGAAGCGTGGTGTGGCGGCTAGCCGTTTTGTTTTCGACTTTTGGTATATGTCGGCTTTCACCGCGTACTGACTACTCTCTTTTGAGTTTGCCCTTACAAGAACGGCTGGCACTTTGTGTCGTTGTTAACTGCTAGGCCGCGATATTTTTGCCTTTCGGCTCAACACATCCGATTTCAGCTAAGCTGTAATTAGCCGCTTTTTGATATATTTTAGGAGAGGGGGACACCCCCCTCCCCCTCTTTTTGTCAGTGCTGCGCCAGTACCAACTCGTGGAACATACTAACACAAACTTGGATAAATGAAACCGAAAAACAAAACAAAACACAAAAAAAGCCTTCTAGTGCTGTGTCCCAGATTCATATTAAATATATATGGCCATTTGACCCATTTAAACAAAAACTACCTCCCGCCTTTTGAAACGTTACTTTAAGTAGTGTTTGAGAATATTTGGTAACTTGTTACCGCCACCTTTCCCATTTCTCTTCTAATTTAAAAGTGAAGCCCAAAGTATGGTTTATAGTCTGTTCAGAATTTACCGTTACGTGCGACAGGAAAAAAAAAAAAAATGCGGGTCACACCCGCATTTCTTACTTGCCGTTTCATGGCGGGATTTTTAACTTGTTGCTTTCAAAATGTTTGTACTTCTGTCGCCTTGAGATGGGGCGGGGCAACGGGATGTTGACGATGTTTTGTGTACGTTTGTTACGTTTAGCAGCTGTGAGAATGCGAGCGAGGGCAGATCTTAGTATCACTTTATTTAAATACATCCAAGCCGTGTTGGTGACTCAGTCATCTGAAAAACGCAGGAATGGCATAGTGCACTTAGGGACATAGAGACCTCCACTGCTGTAAAGGGTAGTGATACGTGATGAGTTTCTTTCTATCGTTCTTCCTTTCCTTTCTTCTGTTCAGTCAAATCGTTTCTCTCTTTCTTTCTTTCATTCGAAAATAAGACGGGCCTGCCTACCGGCTTACCCAATTTGTGACTTTGAAAAAAAAAGTTTTTTTCGTTCATTCTTTTGTTCTTTCATTCAGTTATTTTGTTTTTCCTTTATTGGTAATTTCCCCAGAGTATCAAGAGTTTTTCGTTCAGTTATTATGTTTTCCCTGTCTTCACCCACTTATTTCATGTGTGTGTTTCATCGTTTTTCTTTGCCTCCTTTTTTTTTTCTTCAGGGGAGTGGGGGTCTGTAATTCTGTTATTTCTTTCTCCTTGTCTTGTTTTGTTCTTTCTTCCAACATTTTCTTTATTGCAGTGGTTGTTTCTTTTTTTTTGTTATTTCTGGCAGCAGTTGATTAACTGGGCGATTAAAAAACCCACACGAGTGCATTCCAAGCAAGCTCACAGATACCCTGTCTCTTCTAGCAGACGTCCTGCCTGTGGAGATACTTATCATTTCAGTGACACCCTGGTTTTAAACACACACACCCCCCCCCCACCTTCAGGCCCCAAGTATATGCCAGAATCACTGTTAAATCTAAACAGAAGCATTCTAGAATATATTACATCTGTTGCTTTACCTGCAGGAAACTAGGAGACCAGGTCCCTGAAGCCTCCTCTCGCTCAGTAATTTCGTAAGAGGACTAAGAGACCCCCCCCCCCCCCCCCTTTTTCAACCATGTATTCTCTGTAAAAGTATTTGGTAATACATTTTATATTATTTTAAGTATAATATTATTTATTTGCTATTCTGAACACAAACAAGTATAATGGTATACTTACCAAAATGTGAAATATATAAACAAATACTCTAAAAGATCATTTTTAACATGGTGAAGGGGGCATCTTAGCTCCCTCACACAGTTATTAGAAGTGGGGAGGGGGAGGGGGGGGGGGGTTCACTGAGATATCTGAGATCACCCCCCCCCCTCCCCACATTTTCCATAGAAACTTGTAAGGTTGCAGCCATTGTATTCTTATTACACAGCTCATGTTTTACTTAGATTAGAAGGAGGGGGGGGGGGGGGGGGGCTTCCATAACTGAGTGCAATTTTTGGGGGGCTGGTGGCGAAGTTAGTCCACCCCCACCTATGTTGTGTTCATGGCTGTGCACCCGGCTGTACCTTTAGCTAGCATTTCACTCAGAGACGTACTTCAAAATATCTGCCTTATCTATCATGAGTTAGTTAACGAAATGTGTACATAATAATTGTTAAGTTCCTTCTCAAACACTGTATATTTCTGTTCTCTGTCTCCAGTTGTCACAGTGAACTGTGCTCCTTTTAATATGATGTGTCCCAGTGTGAGTTTTGGGTCTATTTTGGGTGTGGGGAGAATAGACCCACAGTCTCCATAACAAGCATGATGTAAAAGTTGACTTTTTTCACATTCACCGGCTGTAAACTCCAGAAAGTTCTGGGTTTTCTTCCACCTCTATACTTTAGTCTTGTTCCAGAACTTGAGTGTTACATGCACATACGTTTCACAAATCTGACTTAATTGAATGCAGACTCTTGGTTCCTTGCCTCTCAGGCAAATGTACTCCAACTTCAAAGGATGTACCCAATTTGTCGACTCCTACAACATGCTTGTTGGGAAAACAGTGGGTCAATTCGTGTTCTCCCCCCCCCCCCCCACAGAACCCACACAGGGAGTGAAAGATTGATTTGATTTGATTCAAAAACTGACATAACAGAACTCGGGGCATTCCCATAAGCGCTCCGTCCCCATCTTCAGCAGCCATCGAAGAGTTCCGATACTAATGGTGCCAGTCTGGATTAAACGTCCGTCTGAGCCTTTAACATCTGCCAGAACCTCTCGTCACTCCCCCATGGATCAATCTCAACAGACTGGTGATCCATCTGCTCCTCCGAACTGTACAAGCTCTCCCACAAGGCACTAACCACGTCTGCCTTATCAGTATTCCACCAAGCTGTGCAGAGCCAGCCAGTCTGTCCGCCTGTTACAGGGAGTGAAAGGTGACTGGTTAGCGGTGTTTCCTTTGAAGGTGAAGTACATCTACCTGAGAAGGAGGAACCAATAGTCTGCTTTCAAATAAACCACATCTGTATAATGGATGTGCACACAAAACTCAGGTTCTGGAATAAGACCAAAGTTCAGAAATGGACAAAAAAAACCAAAACCTTCTGCTAGAGTTTACAGCCAGTGAGTGCAAACAGAACAAACAGATATGTACTGTGTATGCTGGTCTTTATTTCGCTAACGCTGTTCATGATTTTCTCGTTTTATTGTCTGCATGGTCTTTCTACTCATGAAATTTCTTCAAAATGGCTCACTGTAATAGTATCAGAGCATTCTTGTCAGGTGGAAAACAGTTTAATCTGTTGGTTAAAATATTTTCTGATTTGTTTTAACCATAGCCTTCTAATGTTCAAGATTTGTTTGATCCTTTTTTTTTCAAACTGTTTATCCCCTGTGAGATGCTACCTGAAGATTTGACCATCCTGAGATTACAGAATCTCAGTTTGGTTGGCAAGTCAACAGAAAAATCCCAGATACCCTGTTAGACCTTGAAATATAATTGATACACCAGCCAGATGTAACATGCAGTCCTGTGTATGTAAGGATTTCATTTCTTTGATTAATTGTGAACTGAGTCATCAATTGTGGCAATACATTTCTGATTGTATTCATGATTTACAGCAGTAGCCATTTGGCAACATCAGCTTTGGGGTTTCATGATGAGGCAGATGAAGCATTCACATTTGGAATAGACAGTAATGGAAGCAAACACGACTTGGATGATGTTTGTTCACAGGACAGTGGTCTTGGTGGTGAGCAGGACAGGGTAAGTTTAAGGCTTTGAAATTTGAAACATTCGTTGGTCAGTAGCCGTTAACTTTTACCGCCCAATTGACTTCTTTGTCTGCATTTGGCCTGAGAAGGGTGGTTGACCTTCTGTGTTGTGGTTTGAAACTGGATATTTGTGCTTCAGACCCCAACACGTTTGATTTCAACAAATTCTTAATTATTCTTCTTCTTCAGCATTCCGAACCCTTGAGGTTCATTGCTGCGGATGTCACCCGCCTCCACTTATCTCTCTGGTTGGCCTTCTCCCTCCACTTGGTGATACCAAGTGGTTGCAGGTTTCTCTGGACATTATCTCTCCATCGTCTTCTTGGCTATCTGGACATTATGTCTCTATCGTCGTCTTGGTGTGCCTCGTGGCCCTTGTGTATACAATTTTTACCTCTCTGTCATTTGACATTCTCTGAATATGTCCCAGCCATTTCAGCCTGTTAGCTCTCATGATGCCAGTGATAAATGTTGTTATAAAAAGATTATGAATTTCATTGTTACTTCTAACTCTCCCTTCCCAGCTGTTAACATCTTTGATTAACACTTTAACAGGTTAACAAATTCTCCATTAGTCGCCTTTTATGACATGCTCGTTAGAGCAGTGGATCTAGTTGTTCCCCACATTCCAAACAATCGAGGAGGCTCTAGAACCCATGTATGGACTTCTGGCTTCAGTTTACAATGTTACATACAACACCCCCCCCCCCCCCCCCCCCCCCCCCCCCCCAAGAAAGTGAGAATCATAGCAGAAACTCTAAATTTTCTGTTGTGAATTACAGAGTTCAGCCCCAAGCTTTGATGATACAGCATCAGTTTGCTCTTCTTCTTCATCACTGAGTCACTTAGACAGACTGCCTTCACTGGAGGATGTGTGGACAGCACTGGTGTGTTTTTTAGATATATTTTAATGGTAATATTGTATTGTATGAAGTATGTTTCTTAAATTTTGACATTAGCTTGAAGTGTATTGACTGTGGCATATATATTTTATGTACACTATCTTCTGTTTAAATTAATGTGGTCATTTTGGATGTCATGAATATTTTTTTTTTTTTTTTGGTAAAGTACTTGAAAGAAGGAAAAACTCTCTCTTAGTGGGAAGGAGGAGAGGAAAGAGAGATAAAAACATTCACTGGGGAAAAGAATACCTGGGAACTAAGAAGAAATTTGGAAACCATGAGTGGAAACAAACAGAATGAATGAGATGATATAGGATATCTGGAAAAAACATTACAGAACGTTCTACAAAACATCTTGCATCATGTTATCTTATATTGTTGAACTTGGTTGGTCATTCTAGTTCAGTGCCTTTAAGTCATTCAGTTCAGAAATGGGCATTCCTCTTCTTTTAGTTCTCCCTGCCAGTGGCCTTCATGTGAGAAGGCCATGAGCCTCTATAAAGGCTGTGGTACGATGAATATCCTCCACTGATCCATAGCTTGGAATCCACTGGAATGCCGACTAGCCAGACCTGGGATCATATACACTGCACGTAGAAAACATGCCTGCAGCGCTGGTCAGCATACTAGGGTGCTTGTCCCCACGGGCAAATTCTGATTCCTCCAAAATTGGCAGTGAAATCGTCTCTATTGTCTTTCATTCTCAGCAGTTGTCTTCAGCTCACTGCAGTTCTGAGCACCAACATCCTTTGCAAGCTCCTGTGATTTAGCTGTTCATTGCACATACTTTTGTTTTCTCTTGCCTTGAAATTTTTTCTAGAGCAGTGATTTCCAAACTGTGCCCTGAGGCGCTCCGGGGAGCCGTGACCTTTTTACAGGGGCGCCGCAAAATATTCAAAGATACATGAGTTTTTTTTTGGGGGGGGATCTCTTACATACAAATAGTATGTATGGGAAAGACCTGGCGAAGATGGCGGCGCAAACAACGTTCGCCGAAAATTGTGACTAAAAAATGTGTTTATTCCTGGAAAGAATGTTAAATGTGTTATAGAACAAGTGATAGAATTAATGGAGAAATATAATGTTAATGTAACAAACATTACATCTCCCCCCGACACTTCGATAAGGTACAAGGTGGAAGAGAAGAAGACATACGAAAAGTCATACTTTTACTTAGGTTACGGCCCCACTGACAATTTTTTAATTAAAAAAAGGCGCCGCGACTAAAAAAAAAGTTTAGGGAACACTGCTCCAGAGTATTTTCAGCAGCAGACCCCTATGTCTCCAAAGACAGCCGACTTTTTTCTGTCTTTTACAACCTCATCTCATAAGCTTTAACCAAATAGTGACGTAACCCACCAAGAAACGAAAACATTAATACAATCTAGTATCCAAGAAAGGTGGCTGGATACCCGCACCAGATTTTCTCCCCAAGACTCACTTCATCGCCTCTTTAGAGAGGGACAGTGTATCATATTCAGAATAAGGACTGGGCGCAACAGATTTCGTCAACATATGTTCACATTTTTCCGTGTAGGAAATACAGTGACGTGTCCCTGCAGCGTGGCACCCGAAAATGCTGAGCATGTGCTCCAACACTGTCAACTGTATGCTGACAACAGAGACGCAATCTGGCTTGTTCCAACCACAATGAAGACAAAACTGTATGGTATACGAGAGGATGTGGATTGCACGATAGCTTTCATAAAGGCTACCGGCCTCCTGATATAAGTTTTCTGACAGAAGGAAGAAGAAGAAGAAGACAAGCTTTCAAGTTATTTTCATCTTTTATGGTTCACAGAGCGGTATAAGTTTTACCAGCCAGAATGTAGGAGATTATTTTTCCTCAGTTCAGTATTATTATTACTTGATGTTAATGCAGATTGGACAGTTTCAAACTGTATATTAGAATCTAATTTTTAACAACAGACACTAGCTATATCCTTGTAAATTTACTTAGTTCTGTTTTGTAAATGATATATATTATAAAAAAGGAGTTTATATATTTTTTAAAGTAAAGATATTTTCAGAAATATTTGTCAAACATTTCTTAAATAAGATTGATTGATTGATTCATTCATTCATTCATTTCTCAGGATTCCCCTAGTTTCAAAACTCCAAAAGGAATGCCTCCAAAAAGGTCACGCAGTTTAACATACAAACATTACAATGAAGACACCTGTTCTCCTTTGAAGTATTCTCCTATCAAGTCTTCATCACTTCCCCGGCCATCATTTTCAGAAGCTTTGTTTATTTCTCAGGTAGTCATTTGTGTTTGATGGAATAAAAAACTTTTCATGTTTTTGTTGAAGATTGATACCGTGAAGATTAAATTTAAAAATGACTGTTTTTAGTAGTTCCGGTCCGGTACTAGACAGAAGTCATGTTATCAATGCCATGCGCAGCACTTACATACAGAGGACCACACCACAGAACAGGACTCAGTATTTCTCTCTAGACTAATGGACATGGGGGTGCAGCCTGAAGCTGCGAGAATGAATATTTCGCTAAGAGGACTAGACGTTTCATTTATCAACACAGAACTGGTGTCATTAGTGTTTGTACACTTTTGGAGCTATTAAGGAGGAGATCGGAGCACCTGTGGATCAGTCTAATTACTAATCACTAATCGCTGTCTTTAGTTGGTAGTATTTTTTAAAATAAGCACTAACACAGTTTACCTGTTTAGTAGTAGTGTAAGTAATGGTCATTGAGTTAACTGTATGTGTCAATTCCTCTCTTCCAGAATAATGGCTGACGGATTCTGTTTCTGGGGCAGCTCTTATCGAGTTTGCTCTCTAAACAGTTTGTGGTCCCTTGCTGATGAGATTCTGTCTGTCTGGAGAGTGGACCACCACCATCAGATCATTGCGAGCACAGGATGGTTGAGGCTGCCAAATTTATTGGTCATAATCCCACATAGACATAGCACAACGACAGTACACACTGCTCCCACGAAAAAAAAAGCGTATTGTCTTGGAAATGCATACACAAAAGCAGTCAGTGACAGTGGAACAGAACACTCTGAGGAAAATCACAACCACCAAAAAAATAACACAGCCACTGGAGAGTGGAAATTGTTTGCATAATGAAACCATGTTTTCTGTGGATCTAACCCTTACTGAAAATAATCAACTTCAGGTTGTTGCTTGGGATCTTTGTTATTAAGCTGACATTGGATGCAGTTTAGTCTTACATAAATACTGACTCTATATTTAGTTTTTAAAGAACCTAATAACACTTAAACATACTCCCCATGTGGGTTCTAGGGCCCTAATGTGGGGAAAACATGAATAGACCCACTGCCTCCCCAAAAGCATGTAATAGGAGTTGACTAACTGGGAGCTTTCTTGGAAGTCATCTGTCAACGCATCTGTCCAGTTGAATAAATCAATAAACTCACACAAAACTCAAGCCCTGTCACAAAGCCAGTGTCCAGATGGACAAACAATCAACACTTTTCTCTTCAGCCTACGGCTGAACAAAGAAGAAGACTTAACCATACATCTTATTCTTCTTCGCGTTCACCAGCTGTAAACTCTGGCGGAAGGTTCTGGTTGCTCGTCCACTGCTGAACTGCAGTCCTGCTCCAGAACCTGAGTGTTGCGTGTGCATCAGTTTTACAGATCTCATTCTCTTGAATACAGACTGTTGGTTGCTTGCCTCTCCGGCAGATGCACTCCGACTTCAAAGGAAGCTCCCCAATTAGTCGACTCTTACGACATGCTTTTGGGGAGGCAGTGGATCTATTCTTGTTTTCCCCACAATGGGGCCCCGGAACCCACACGGGGGATACATCTTATTAATTTCCTTAACCATGTTACAAAAAGCAAAAACATATTTACTTTTTTTTTTAAAAAGGGATCTATTACTGTTATTAAAGGGCTTAAAATACTAATCGCTGAAAATGTGAAATAATGTTTTAGTAAAGTATTCCTGCATTACTTGAACAGATTCCAGAAAGTGAAGATGAATCAATTGAAAGTCCAGTTTTGAATGATGGCTTTCGAGAACTTTTCAAGCTAGATAATGTAAGAGATCTTTTGTATGCTAATAAAGCCACTCAAACTTGTCATTTCCAACTTTCTCTGTCTGTCTCTGTCTCTCTCTGTCTGTCTCTCTCTCTCTTTCTCTCTCTCTCTTTCCCTCTCTAAACTTATTTCCAACTCTATCTCTCTTTCTCAGTCATTTAACTTTAAAAAACA
This sequence comes from Candidula unifasciata, assembly GCA_905116865.2. Lineage (NCBI taxonomy): Eukaryota > Metazoa > Mollusca > Gastropoda > Stylommatophora > Geomitridae > Candidula > Candidula unifasciata. The sequence continues at coordinate 12,309 of CAJHNH020000383.1, forward strand.
AAAACAAATTGATGTAACCAGTTCATTACCGTCACAGCACCCACCAAGTTGCATAAATTAGGCCTATGTTGGCAAGGCTTCTCTATGTGGGGGGAAAAGGTGCCGGTACTCACAACAAATGCTGGTACTCATAACAAATACTGGTACTCACAACAAATGGTGGTACTCGCAACAAATACTAGTACTCACAACAAATGGTGGTACTCACAACAAATACCGGTACTCACAACAAATACTGGTACTCACGACAAATACTGGTACTCACAACAAATACTGGTACTCACAACAAATACTGGTACTCACAACAAATACTGGTACTCACAACAAATACTGGTACTCACAACAAATACTGGTACTCACAACAAATACTGGTACTCACAACAAATGGTGGTACTCACAACAAATGGTGGTACTCACAACAAATACTGGTACTCACAACAAATGGTGGTACTCACAACAAATACTGGTACTCACAAAAAATGGCGGTACTCACAACAAATACTGGTACTCACAACAAATACTGGTACTCACAACAAATACTGGTACTCACAACAAATGGCGGTATTCACAACAAATACTGGTACTCACAACAAATACTGCTACTCACAACAAATACTGGTACTCACAACAAATACTGCTACTCACAACAAATACCGGTACTCACAACAAATACTGGTACTCACAACAAATACTGGTACTCACAACAAATACTGGTACTCACAACAAATACTGGTACTCACAACAAATACTGGTACTCACAACAAATGCCGGTACTCACAACAAATACCGGTACTCACAACAAATACTGGTACTCACAACAAATGGCGGTACTCACAACAAATACGGGTACTCACAACAAATGGCAGTACTCACAACAAATGGCGGTACTCACAACAAATGCTGGTACTCACAACAAATGCTGGTACTCACAACAAATGCCCGTACTCACAACAAATGCCGGTACTCACAACAAATGGCGGTACTCACAACAAATGCCGGTACTCACAACAAATGCCGGTACTCACAACAAATACTGCTACTCACAACAAATACTGTATGCCCTGTATGCCCCTTACACCTGAAGCCATGGAAAAGGGTCCTTTTTATCATTGATAGTTTGTTGCAAGTAAACTTTGCAAATAGCATGTTTAATATTAACAGTCATAAATCATCTTCAGTAATTTATAATTATTAATTGCTCAGTTCTTGTTCTTCCAATCCCTAAATGATTTAGTGGAAGAATGAGGCTGAGGGGCAGGTGTCATCTCTGATTCATGCTAAGCTACTGCACCAGCCTCACAGAGATAAACTCAACGACCCTGATCCTGATGATGTGGCAGAAATCTCTAAGGAAGTCACTTTGGTGTTTAGCACTGACGCTGACACTCCCTCAGTAAGTGATATTTAAAAAAAAAAAATCCTATGTTAAACTATTTATTGACCTCATTAGCATGCAAAAATGTCATTCTGGAAATTAAAAAAAAATTGTTCAGTAATTGTTCACCTTTGATGTGCTATAAAACTTTCTTTACTTAGTCGCTCCTCTACTATCTTGGAGTGTAGAGGTTTGCCAGAGAGATTGCCAGATGTCTCTGTCAGCAGTTTTATTTCAGGCTTTGTTCCATTCCAGTCCACTGCCAGTTAGGGACTGTCAAATGTTGTCTTCCCAGCGGACCCTGGGTTGCCCTGGAGGTCTGGTTCCTTGGTTCTTAGCCTCTCATGCCTGCCATAGTGGCCAGTTTTCCCCAGTTATGCATACATGTCCAAACCATCGTAACTGTGACTGATCCACTCATGTTTATGAAGCGTGGGTGTCAAGATCTATTTGCAAACTTGTCCCTTCTTGTCACTTGGACCACCATTTTTAGATATCTAATTTCTGACCCCTGAAGTTGGCTTCTGTGCGCTGTTGTTATTGCCCATGAGTCACACACGTAGGTCAGGACTAGCGCATAACACTTTCTGATATTATTTAAAGTATTGGATATTTGGGGTCCTTCACAATGGTTTTTCTGAAACTTCTTTGCCTTCTGTGTTCCTAATTCCCCGGCTAGGGACAAAGTATGTCTTACCAACATACTTAAAGGCTGTCTTTCTTTCTGCGATGTAGATGTCCTTAAGTTTGATAAGTCCATGAAGAAATACATACTAGTTAAGAAACACATACTAGTTAGGAAACACATACTAGTTGAGAAACACATACTAGTTGAAAATTAAGTGTTACACTATACTTCTGGTCAAAATGGACGCCAGGCGCGGTTACTGTTTTGCGTTGGGGCAAATTTTTTGCTTCTGCCAGACGGTGGCCGTTGCATTTTTGATCCATTTGTATACTGGAAGGATACAGTTTCGTTGCCCCAGCTACTGAGTTGAGTGCAATGCGCGACCCTGTAAGCTGCAGATTTCATTTGGAATGTTTTTCCGACTGTGACCAACGTGGTGTTGTGAATTGTAGATTTAAAAAATGGCACGTGGCCTGTCGCCGCAATGGTGGTGGTGCCCTTATGTGATTGATCTTGATCGCGTGCGCAACTGCTGATCTGTTGGCGACTTCTGCTACTGTCGATGATGAACCGCATTTCTAATGTCAAACTGTTTGTGTTAGCACTTCTGATGGCTACCTTTTGATTTTAATGCGTGTGTATGCTAGTGCATATGCTAAGACAGCAGTCTGACAATCTTTCCACAAGGGACTGCGACGAACATTCTGTGTGTTTTTCGTTGGCACAGGAGCAGAGCAACTATGGGGTGACTCGTTTGCTATGCAGCTGAAACTGAGATTACCAAGAAATAAATTTTGTGTAACAAAATTAGAAGTCTTAAAATATTTGTCAAGACAGAATTTTGTGCGTTTTCTCCAGGGTTGTTCAGCTAATGGTCGCCGTAAACTACAGAGATCTCAGTCTGTGGATTGCAGACCGCGTCCTTCTTTCAAGCGGTGTGATCCTCCATCTGAGAACCCAGATCCTGTTCTCAATAAAAAATGGAGAGGAGAAAATGAAACTTCGACAGATAAATCAGACGACGTTGAGGATGATGTCTGTGACATCATGGTAAGATATTAAGGTGTATTAACAGTAACATGTTTATAATTCACTTCATTTGTACATATTTATTATAGGGATTATATAAGGTGAATATATCATGTATAAAGTTGTTAAGTAAATCAGTCAATTTAATTTAGTATTTTATTTGGGCGAAATATTAATAAATACATTTTCTTCTTATTCTCCCCTTCCATTTTCTTCATTGGAAGAGTAGGGGAGATCTTCTTCTTGTTCACCAGCTATAAATTTTGGAAATTTCTGGTTGTTCGCTAACTTCCGGACTTTTTTCTTGTTCCAGAAATTGAGTTTTGCATGCAGATCAGGCTTAGATACATATCACTTTCCTGCCTGCATGTTGCCAGCACATGAGATTTCCTGAATGCTTGCATTCATACCATGGCTGTACCCACAGGCTGCTCTATGTTCTAGGGGTGTTAGGATATGCGTTCCTTCCTCTGTTTTGCCGTCTATACACACTGCCGAAAATCCTGCTCGGGCTGGTGTTCAACTTAGCTTTCATTTCTCTGTGAACTATGTCTCTTGTGCACCGGTCAGTGATTTGAGAATTGGTTGCCATGCTTTAAAATTAGAGAATTACCACTTTCGTGTTTAATGTCACCCAGTACAGGCGCTAGCAAATCAAACACTTAATACAAAGGTTTTATTCTACAGTTTTGTTATTCGGATTTGTAATAGAAATAGGCTGATATTCGTCTGAAGCGCAAAAAACAAACAGTCTTGGAATGGAAATGTTTGTTGAACCTCAGTACAGATTTCAGCATAAAGTGTCTGGTTGAAAAAATCGTTTTCAACAACATGACACCCCTAGAACATAGAACGGCGCACGGGAACGTAAATGGTAGCTGACAGAAAATCTTGCGCGCCGGCAAGATGTGGGCAGGTTTGTGACAAGTACCCTGGCTTATCTGTATGCAGGCTGTTGGTTCTTTGCCTCTCAAGCAGATGCACTCCAGCTTCGAAGGAAGCCCTAATTAGTTGACTCTTTTGACATGCTTGTCGGGGGCATTGGGTCTATTTTTGTACTCCCCACAATGGGACCCCGGGATCCACACAGGGAGGAAGCGTAGGGTTAGATGTAAGCATTTTCTCTGTGCTCTTTCAAATGTGTTAATATGATTTTGATTTATTTAAGGTTGTTTTTGATGCAGTCATTCCATATTTGTGTGGTCTTCACCTAGCACTGTGCTCATTATATTTCTTCAGCATGCCTCTCTCTAGCAGTTGGTACTAGGGCATTCTTATCATGTAGCCAGACCATCATCTGTTGCTCTTTAATTAATTTTGTGTCTTGTTTCAGTCTCATTGTTCTTCTGATTCCTTCATTTTCAGTTGTCTCTTCTTCTGACCCCATAAGCTCTCCTAAGGTATCTCATTTCTTTTATGTTTTTTGCAATAATTAATTGAAGTATGGGTCCTTGTTTGAGATTGATAGCATAAAGTTGGTCAAAAAATAGTGCTTATTAGATTTGCCTTAGTAGATAAAGATATTTTTCTGTGTGTCAAAAGTAGTAGCATTTGTCCCAGTACTTAATTTGCTTTTGCACACTGTATGTTGATTTCTTTATCCCTCTTTCTTCTGAAACAAATAGTGACTCTAGATCAGGGTGGGAAAATTTTTCTTTTTTGGCCACGACCAAATTAAGAATTGCTAACCTAGTCGAGGCCATATAGAAAAAAAGCCATTATGAACATAATACTCAGATTTCGTTGTAACACGATATTTTTTGAGGGATAATCTAAGATATTAGTCCCTCGCTACGCCTCTGATCATATACACTCACACACTAAAGCTTTTACATCTGTACATATTTCTAAACTATATATTTAATCAGATTATTTAGTCAATGAGATCACTCTGGCGTTAATATATCCACCCCAGCTCTAAAAAATTTTATTCACTTGTTTGCCTTTATTTATGTTATGAAATAAAATAATAATTTCCCCCTCAGATGCCGAAAGCTCGTCGCTTGCACAGATGCCACTCTGAAACAGAGGCAATGATAAAGTGTGCCATTTCTCGAATGTACTCTGAACCTGACCTACTTGGAGACTGTTCCAAGGTAAATGTACCTACAGAAGTAGCATAGATATTTGTTAGACAAATTCCATCCATGGGCTGAAACGATGGCATGGAAGGATATCATCAAGAGAGCTGTTCCAGGCAACCAGGGATTGTGATCTGTGGAGATGCATGAGCGCCTACACTGGTTGGCACATGATGATTATGATGATTCCATCTTAGTTTCAGTAACACAGCTTTTATCCGTATACTGCATTATCTGAATCACATCAAAGAAGAGGAGCCTTGGCTGCGCAGGGCTATCATACTTGCTGGTCCACTGGTAACAGATTTGAACCCCCATTGCGGGGGATCTATACATATGACCTGTCACCTTTACTTCTTGGGATATTTTGTCGTAAATATTTTAGATTAAGTCTACTTGGAAGCGCTGGGTTGAGTATACAATCCTTCTCTGTGTGCATTTTTTCTAACCCAAGCACTTTGGGCCAACAGGCAAGTTAGCCACCGCGCTATCGAGGATTCGGTACAAATTTATACTTGAAAAAAGTAGACATTCTGATTGAAATGTTTCTTAGATTTTGCGTAAAACATTTATCATATTTATTAAAATGTATAGAGTGTATAGCAATTCTACCTGCTGCAAATGAAAAGGATGCCAAACCACCCGCTGCCCGAAAAACTGGCAGCCATGATGAAAAAAAAAACTGAATAAAGCGCACAAGCCTAAAACTTCTAACTAAAGAATTGAGAAAGTCACACTCCTCACTACTAAACCAACAGTGCGCACCCGAAGAGCTATTTTTTTATCTTTGGGACTCAGAATCATTGACGCTCAGTGCTTCAGTTTTTATCCCAAACCTGGGAAACAAAGATGCTGAGTCCACTTTAGTGAAGAAGGCACTCACAATGGAACACTTCAGCAACATGTTCCCACAGGACAGCTGGACAAGAATCCACACAGATGGATCAGCAAAGGAGGCATTGTGTAGCAGGTGTTCACATTAAACACCCAGATGCCACTACTGTGTCCCTGGCAGCCCCAGCCAGACTTGCTCTAACTACAAGGCAGTGCTTTCAGCCCTACTGATGGCAGTGCAGTATATTAACAAGTTGTAAACCCCTACAGGCAAGATGGTTTTTCTCACAGACTCACTGTCAGCCATGCAGGCTCTAGTGTCCATAACTACTGTAGGCACACTACAAAGGAACTTGCTATGTTGTCTAAAAAAAAAGGCAGAAACTGGCCTGCAGTAGATTCCCTCTCAAAGTGGCATCAAAGGCAATGAAAGCACTGATGCTTTAGCCAAGGAAGGCATCAAGCAAACCACAAATCTACCAGCCACTAACTTTTCCAGAAGTCAGAACCCTCAATAAAAGAAAATCAGAAACAGATTGCAAAACTCACACAGGTTATAACCATGAAAAAGACTTCCTTAAACACCTGAACAGAACAGACCAAGTCACAGTTTTCTCTTACGTATTGGACACTGCAGACTCAAGGAGAACACTCATATAAATTAAGTATGAGCTAAACAGCTCTCTGCCAGTTTCTTCATGCTGAACAGACTCCAGAACATTTCATGCAAGACTGTCCTCTCTTGGCGGAGCTGTGAAGCAACATATGGCAACACCCAGTAGACCTGACAACTAAGCTTTGGGGAAACTTAAGAGATCTTGAGATGACATCCCAGTTTATGGTCTACAGTGGACCACTTATGACCAGAGATCGCTGAAGAAGAACTTTTTTTGTTTGTTCTTGTCCTTTCCTCATTTTACTAAAGAACTATATTCGTTTTTAATTAGCTTGTAATAAGCTTTGTGTTGAAAAAAAAATCCAGTTTGACAATTTGCATAGAGAGAAAAGAAGTGGCTTAGATGCAGAGATCAGTGGCTTCGAGTGAAAAATCAGTGGCTACTTTGGAAGCCAGATAAAAAAAAAAAATATGTTCTGATCAAGTGTAAAAAGTACAAGAGAAAGATACAATCACATCTCACTGTCACACATTGTTTTGAAAAAACGTTAGTGTACAATTAGGCTAGTTAGTTGCGTATCCTTTACAGGACGTTGCAGAACCAACCCCAACAGCCCCTGGCTGTTGTGTGGTTTTTCTAGGCAAATTTACGTCCAGTAGTTTGCCATTGCTTTCTGGAAGTACAATTAGGTAACAGAAGTAAAAATAGGATTTCATTTATTTCAACATTTGCCATGTTTGTCATCAGACGTACTGTTTGCCTACCATCAGTGGGAGACACCAGGATCTCAAGTCGATATCCCCAGAGACAGTATGTTTATGTCATTGTTGTCTTTCTTTGTTTAACATTTTTTTTTGGCTGACATATAAAGCTGCCTGTGCAGTGTGCAATGACCATATTTCCCGTTTTCTCTTGGACAGTCCTGTTTTTGTGTGTGTGTGTGTGTCCTGGCCGTCCCGCCAGTACTAAAAAAAAAAGGTCCAATTTTTTAAACATCTAAGAATGAGCAATGGGCGCGCACACACACAAATAAAAATACTGCATAAGTAGAACCAGTAAGAACAAGGCGTTTGGTCTAACTAGAAAGAGAATTTAGAAAGCTACAAGGGACAAAATATACATATACATATCGAAAAAGAGAAAATCTATACTACACGAGTGGAATCAGTAAGAACAAGGTATGCAGTCTAAGCAGAGATAAAGTTAAATTGGATAATTTACAAATATAAAAACTAAAAAAAATTTTTTTTTAGTTAAAAAAAAAAAAATTTTTTTTTTTCAAAAAAAGGAGTTTGGGGGGGGGGGGGGGGGGGGGGGGGGGGGGAGGAATGCTATCCAATTACAGAAAAAGTATTTTAATGAATTGGTGTGGCTTATACAATTTGCAGGAGTATATATTTTCATGTTCTTAAAATGTTTAAGTTCCTTGAAGAAAAAAAAAAAAAGGTAAATTCTACAAACAAATAGGGGGGGGGGTGTACTGTTTTATTTCCTGGAGACATATCATTGGAAGATGTCCTGTGTTCAACTTAAAATATTAAATGGTTATGTCCCATTTTCAGCTCAAAATATCAGTGGGATGATGTCCTGTTTTCAGCTCAAAATATCAGTGGGATGATATCCTGTTTTCAGCTGAAAATATCGGTGGGATGATTTCCTGTGTTCAGCTGGAAATATCAGTGAGATGATGTTCCATTTTCAAATCAGAACTTTAGTGGGATGATAGCCCGTGTTCAGCTCAAAATATTTGTGGGGTGTTGTCCCGTTTTCAACTTAAATTATTAGTTGGATGATGTTCCATTTTCAGCTAAAAATATTAGTGGGATGATGTCTTGTTTTTAACTCAAAATATTAGCGGAATGTCCCATTTCCGGCCCTAGGTATTATGGTCACCTGTGGCAGGCATGGACTCTTACCTCAACTGATCTCCTGAAAAGCATGACAGAGATGAAACGTCTTAGAAGAGCTGATGAGTAACAAGGAGAGATAACATTAAAAATGAAGAAAAACCCAAGTACTTCCTGTCTTTTTAATTTCACTGTCTTATTCCTTTCTCCAGGGTCTTTTGGTGTATCTGCCTATATTTCTGTGCCTCTGTGGGTTTCAGTGTAAAGACATTCTAGTCATAGTGTTCTCATGTTTGCTCAATGTGTCCTGTCCAGCGACAGCATCTTTTCTTCACCTCCAGGGTAGCTATACAGTTTTCATGTAGAAAACAGAAACAATCAGTGACTAACACAGGTGTTGATGGGAAGGGACAGACAACTCTCATTTAACTCATGATATCCACTAAATAAGCACATGTACAAAATGTTGAATAAAGAATCAACATCACAGTACTCGGGACGCTCCCATAAATGCTCCGTCCCCATCATCAACAGCAAGCCAAGATTTCCAATTCCAATGGCACTAGTAACTGTCTGATTGTAAATCCATCTCACATTTCCCCTGAGTGTTTAGCACCGGCCAGATCCCCGTGTAACCCCTTGCAGCGCCATTCTCCCCAGACCGTAATGATCTATCTGTGCCTCCTCACTGCTTAATCACTCCCAAAGAGCCCTCACAACATCCAGCTTGTCATACATCAGTTCACCACCAAGCGGTGCAGAACCGACCAGTCTATCTGCCTGCTCATTTGCCAACACCCTGGCATGACCTGGAGAAAACATCCAAAGGATGCTAACTACACGGGACCTCTGAAGTGATAGATGTACAAGCTCTAGCCATATTCTTCTTCTCATCTTCTGCATTGTAGTTTTCAACACATCATTCAGTAAAAGGTCAAGGACCCTTGTCGCATCAGGCATATGGTGCTAGACTAATACTTTTTTAAAGACCAGTCGACATTCAGTGGGTGAAGTGGTCAGCATCACACCAACCGCCTTTACTTTCAAGGACTTTACCTGATACCCATTTTAGGGTTGGTTGACCTGAGAGCCAACGTGTCATTTGTGAGGGAAGGGGGGATCCAACTCAGTGCAGATTTGAACCCATTACCTTTGAGTCGGAGTTGAGCGTATCACAATACCCTCAACCAACTCTTGTGACTCAGGAGGGAGAGATGGCATGAGAGGATCCACCTCATACACAGTTATATTTTTACTTTCTTATTTTTCCTCCAGTGTTATTTTTAGCATCTTCTTTCTTCACAATTATTTTTTGAATGTTCTTGTTTTTTACAAATATATTTTAGTCTCTTCTTTTTTTGTCCACATTCCTGTTTCTCTGCTTATTTTAATTTAAATTCTGAATGAAATTTGGTACATGTTTGTTGACCTCATTTCTATTTTTTTCTCCAAAAGTTGAGCCGACTTTTGGCAGATGAGTTTTGTGAAGTGGTTGAAGAGTTTCATATTATTGATTGTCGATATCCGTATGAATTTGAAGGAGGACACATACAAGTAGGTTTGAGCTATAGTCTGTTGTATCTGTTTTATTTTCATAAAATGAATAACATAGTGATATTTAAAATCTACTTGTTAACACCCCCCGCCCTCCACACACACACACACACACACAATTAGGCTTTTTGGCACATAGTGCTAGATTATAATTTATAGACCAATCTGCACTCTCTAGATGATGTCGTCGACATTACGCCGACCGTCTTTACTTCCCAGGACCTTACCTGCTATCTCTTTTAGACTGGGTCGACCTAGGAGCAGAGATCATTTTTGAAAAAATCTGGCTCAATGCGGATTTGAACCTACAACCTTCGAGCCCACGGTGAGCTTATAATTGCTATACCACGACAGCTTCCAAGACACGACCAGATAAAAAAAACTAACGTTGCGTGTCCTTTACAGGACGTTGCAGGATACCGTTTTCAAAACTAATGAAAGGTGGTCTGACACCAAATTGTCTGCATCTAGAATGGAACCTGGCACCTCAGGAGTTCCAAGGGAGTTCGCAATGCCTAAGCCACAGATACTGACATGATCAACTAGGCGTCATTTAGAAAGAAAAAAAAAAGATGTCTTCATTAGCCGTGTCCTCCCTGTGTGGGTTCTGGGGCTCCATTGTGGGGTAAACAAGAATAGACCCACTGCCTTCATAACAAGCATGTTGTAGGAGTCGACTAACTGGAGGCTTCCTTCGAAGTCGGAGTGCACCTGCCTGAGCAAAAAGGAACAACTAGCTGCACACAATTAAGCCAGTAAAATGGATGTGCACGCAAAACTCGGGCCCTGACACAAAGCCAAAGTCCAAATGGACGAACTACCATGACTTACCGTCGGAGCTTACAGCCAGTGAATAAAGAAGCTTAGCCATGTTCTTCATGCAGCTTGAACCCACAGCTACAGACAGCTCTTGTGTTGTGACCAATAAACTGTAAATGTGAAATTAATCAACTGGCGTGATGTGGAGGAGTGCAGCAGTTGATTGGGAATGGTATGTTATGTATCACAATCAATGTCGCTGCAGCTTGAGCATTCCCATGCATGCTTAGTCCTCCGATGCAGCAGCCACTCCAAAGTACTTCTACTAATTGTTCCCGTGAGAAACTGGTTATATTGTCTCCCATCTCGGCCATGAAGACTGCATAGACGTGCTTCACCATGCTTTACTCCCATGTCAGGCAATTGTGTTAGTGTCATGGATTCCTCATTATCTACTAGCCCAGTCCGTACAGCGCTGACGATATCTGCTCTGTCCATGCTTTTCCCCCACATGCCTTAGTGCAGTGCTTGTCAGCTGGTCCGCTGGCTCATTTCCCTTTTACGCCTGCATGACGGGGTGTGTAGATCCAGGTGAGGGAGGTTAAGCTCTTTTTTCAAATGCTTTCTACCCATGATTGGGAAGAAGATTTGTTTTTCTCGTCTCTGTACTTGACCTCTAGACAACAGCCAGTGTCTTAAAATTACCTGTGAAACCCAGTACTAAGAGACACATTACAGTATGCATGTACAAGAAATACATAAATATAAACCACAAACTCTTTCAAACTTCCATTTTCCAGAATGCTGTGAATGTCTACACCAGAGATGGAGTGATGAACAAGTATATCAGATCCCCTCTGCGAGTGAAAGATGCCAACAAGAGAATGATTCTTGTCTTTCACTGTGAATTCTCCTCAGAAAGAGGGCCAGGATTGTAAGCACATTTAACTAGGTGTTCCACATGCTGTTTTGTATTTATACCAGTAATAGCCGGTTCAATCCTTCTGGGTTACAGTTGTGATATATAGTAAAAATAAAAGGCAAAAAGAAACTTTTTTGTTACCTAACTGTCCTCTTTACCTGCTCTTCCGAGCATTAAAGAGAAAACCCAACATGATATAGAGAAATGTTAGTTACATGCAAACAAATGGTTAGAATAAGATGGGACTTGGAGACATTGTAGAAAATATGTCTGTCTTTCATCTTGCGCCAATATTCCACCTTTGTGTGCCAATCCACCCAGCAGGATGAGCCTTGTTTCACACAGAGGTACTTTTTGCAAAGTGTGCTCTTCACCTTCATGCATGGATTGTCTTTGTAAGATACACCAGGATTTTGCTTGTTGTACATGGAGTGCTTTTCCATGCACACAACACAGATGTGATTAGCGATGTCCTAGAGGAAATCTTTGGAAAATGATTGCCTGGGCTCGTCAGTTGAAGGCAGGGTTCCTTTTGTAGGTATCTACCAATTATTTGCAGGCACAGTTTCTGAATATATATGGTGAAATAAACTGGCTTTTTGAAGCAGCTTGCTGCTTTGAAGCATACAGGGTATAAGAATTATAAATGGCCCACATAAACAATTTGATGAAAAGCTGCTGGGGCCGATGGTAATGATGACAAGACTGGTGAAGGCAGGTCTTCTGGTTATTTTTGTCACAGCCACCCATGTATTTATTATAGTGCTTCACCAGCTGTGGCATCTGTATTTCTTGCACACTGCCATCTTTGTTGATTACTACATTTTGGGCTGGATCGTGGTAGTTCGAAATAAATGTCATGTGCTTTCTATCCTGCCAGACTAAACATGTTACACTTTCTTGACATAGATAGCGACTGTCACCCCTAGCAAGTTTCTTTAGAACACTTTCCAGTAACTTAGTAAACTGCTTCCTGTTTTGCTGCAGGGTTCCCACGATTCCTGTGTGTAATTCTGACAGTGCATAGTTAGCAAGGGTTACAGAGTTGCAGAACCTGTCCATGACAAGCACAAGAGGTTTTATTTTCCATTGCACATGAGAACAGGAGACGAACGACTGTATTTCCTACTGCGCCCAAGTCTTTTACAGGCATTGGTGCAGCACCAGTCAATGCTGACACATAACGGCAGACATTTGCAATGTCTAGCCATAAGGTTTGACCACGATTGGTTAGTTATTTTTAGTTTGTGACATGTTTTTTCATGTATTAGGCAAAATAGAGAAAATTAGGTATAGCGGTTTGGCGGCAGATTCTAAAATTACCGAAAAATTGGTACAGTGGTCTGTCAAGATCAAGGCATCCACCATCTTTTCTCTTGGTCTGCCTCTACAGTTTATAGTCACTGTTATTTATGATAATAGAGTTTTATTTATTTATTTATTTATTTCCTTTCAGACAGTTATGATATTCATCTAGAGCTCCTCCCCATGTTGGTTGTGAGGCCCCATTGTGAGAGGAAAAATAGAATAGACTCGCTGCCTTCCTAAGAAGCTTGTCACAAGAGTCAGCTAATTAGGGGTTTCCTTTGAAGTTGGAGTGCATCTGCCGGAGAGGCATGAAACCAGCAGTCTGCATGCAAATAAGACATCTGTAAAATGGATGTGCACACAAAACTCGAGTTCTGTAACAAGACAGGTCCAGAAGTGGATGAACAGCCAGAACTTTCCTCTGGGGTTTACAGCTGGTGAACGCGAGGAAGAAAAAAAAATTTAGAGCTTCCATTTATTTAAAACTAAAAGTAACTCACAGCTAAAATGTTAGGAAAATTACATTTATGAAATATGGCCCCCACACCTGGACTGAAAGTATATAGTTCCATCTCCCAGCTACAGCGATGAGTGCATGGCGTGAGAGGTGCACCACCATGAAGAAACCGTGGGGGCGGGGGGCTGCTACTTGATGAATCTATTAAACACTGGAGAGAGAAAAAAAAGAGCAAAACTACACCTTACCAGGGGTCAAATCCCCGGGTCTTCTGTTTGAAAATGGAACACAGTAACTGCTCACCCAGCTGCTCTTCTGCATTGAAAACTAATACAGTATAATTTTTACTTGTCACTAAGTTGTATTTTCATAACCGATGCCAGCTTGTATATTTGTTCTAGCAAACAACTTTGTTTCTTTCTCAGGTGCAGATTTTTGCGCAGACAAGATCGTGAAACAAATAAGGAGTTCTATCCTTTTCTTCTTTATCCAGAGATGTATCTTTTAGAAGGTGGCTACAAACACTTTTTCGAACATTATTCAGTAAGTCATTTTGTGATGTTCAGAACTGTGTTTGTGTGTGCATTGTTGTTTGATGTTAAGAACTGTGTTTGTGTGTGCATTGTTGTTTGATGTTCACAACTGTGTTTGTGTGTGCATTGTTGTTTGATGTTCACAACTGTGTTTGTGTGTGTATTGTTGTTTGAAGTTCACAACTGTGTTTGTGTGTGCATTGTTGTTTGATGTTCACAACTGTGTTTGTGTGTTCATTATTGTTTGATGTTCACAACTGTGTTTGTGTGTGCATTGTTGTTTGATGTTCACAACTGTGTTTGTGTGTTCATTATTGTTTGATGTTCACAACTGTGTTTGTGTGTGCATTGTTGTTTGATGTTCACAACTGTGTTTGTGTGTGCATTGTTGTTTGATGTTCACAACTGTGTTTGTGTGAGCATTGTTGTTTGATGTTCACAGCTGTGTTTGTGTGTGCATTGTTGTTTGATGTTCACAACTGTGTTTGTGTGTGCATTGTTGTTTGATGTTCACAACTGTGTTTGTGTGTGCATTGTTGTTTGATGTTCACAACTGTGTTTGTGTGTGCTTTGATGTTCACAACTGTGTTTGTGTGTGCATTGTTGTTTGATGTTCACAACTGTGTTTGTGTGTGCATTGTTGTTTGATGTTCACAACTGTGTTTGTGTGTGCATTGTTGTTTGATGTTCACAACTGTGTTTGTGTGTGCATTGTTGTTTGATGTTCACAACTGTGTGTGTGCATTATTGTTTGATGTTCACAACTGTGTTTGCGTGTGCATTGTTGTTTGATGTTCACAACTGTGTTTGTGTGTGCATTGTTGTTTGATGTTCACAACTGTGTTTGTGTGTGCATTGTTGTTTGATGTTCACAACTGTGTGTGTGTGCATTGTTGTTTGATGTTCACAACTGTGTGTGTGTGTGCATTGTTGTTTGATGTTCACAACTGTGTTTGTGTGTGCATTGTTGTTTGATGTTCACAACTGTTTGTGTGTGCATTGTTGTTTGATGTTCACAACTGTGTGTGTGCATTATTGTTTGATGTTCACAACTGTGTTTGTGTGTGCATTGTTGTTTGATGTTCACAACTGTGTTTGTGTGTGCATTGTTGTTTGATGTTCACAACTGTGTTTGTGTGTGCATTGTTGTTTGATGTTCACAACTGTGTTTGTGTGTGCATTGTTGTTTGATGTTCACAACTGTGTTTGTGTGTGCATTGTTGTTTGATGTTCACAACTGTGTTTGTGTGTGCATTGTTGTTTGATGTTCACAACTGTGTGTGTGTGCATTATTGTTTGATGTTCACAACTGTGTTTGTGTGTGCATTGTTGTTTGATGTTCACAACTGTGTTTATGTGTGCATTGTTGTTTGATGTTCACAACTGTGTTTGTGTGTGCATTGTTGTTTGATGTTCACAACTGTGTTTGTGTGTACATTGTTCTTTGATGTTCAGAGCTGTGTTTGCATGTGCATTGTTCTGCTTTTATATTTCACACTGCATTTTTTTGTTCTTAGCAAATTGTTTTTTAAGTGTCTCAAGATCTTTAACAAAACTTTGTAATATCTGTTTATTGTGATGAGATCTCCCTCCCTCCCCCCTCCTGGGAGGTAAGCAGGCAGTGAGTTATCAATGTATCAAGTGAATGACCCATTTCACACCAGTGGCTTATCGAGCACATAGTGCTAGATCTACAATTTTTAAAATAAAGCAATTCCTCTTTTTCACCAGCTGTAAACTCCAGCGGAAAATACTGGTTCTTTGTCCACCTTCAGACTTCAGTCCTGTTCCAGAACCTGAGTGTTGCGTGCAGATCCATTTCACAGGTCTGGCTTATTTGTATACAGACTCTTGGTTCCTTGCCTCTCAGGCAGGTTCACTCTGACTTCGAAGGATGCCCCCCAATTAGACGATTCCTACGACATGTATAAAGCAATTGACTCTTGATGGGAGATGTGGTCACCATCATACTGACCACCTTTACTTCTCTGGACATTTAAAGTAAAAGTAAAGTAAAGATCCTTTTCACGCCCTTAGGCGTATCGGGCATATGGGAAGAGCACCCATATTTTTACAGACCAATCGGGACTAGGTGGGTAATATGGTCAGCATTATGATGGCCGTCTTTTCTTCCCCAGGACATACATCCTGGTACCAACTTTAGGCTGAGTCGACCTGCGATGCCCTGTGCCATGATAAAAATCCATGCAGTGGGTTTCAATCGTGGTATGTTGGAATTACAAGTCGGACTCGCAACGCTTAGCCATGGACGCCCCTCTCTGGACATCACCTGGTACAAATCTTAGAGTGGGAGCTAAGCTCCGTTAAACAAATGAAAATAAATTAAATTAACTTTGATGTGGATTTGAACCCTAGACCTTGACATACAAGTAGGCATCAGGCCTGGGTTGGTAAGGCTTCCTCCACCAGTTTCAGGTATTCCATTGTCAGCAGACTCCAACACAGTGCCCAGAGGAAGATGATTAATGAAACATTTTGTGTTAAAGCCTTTCATTGATTCTTGTCATCATTTTTATTTCTTATTTTTCGTTTCTTAGCACTTGTGTGAGCCCAGACAATACAAAACTATGCTTGACAAAAATCACATGGAAGATCTGCGCAAGTGTCGAGCTAAATGCAAGTCCTGGGCAGACGACAAGATATCGTTCAGAACTGGTGTCAGAAACCTCAAGTTCTAAAAGTTTTTTTTTTTTAAACTAAAGTTCAACTTATTAACTACCAAATTAAAATCTGGCAATATTAATTGATTTATTTTTCTTAACAAGAAACATACACTTTCACCTGTAGTAGTAATTGTGTGTTTAATTTAAAACATTTTGTATGGGAAACATTTTTAAAACAAATTTAAATTCATAATTCAACTGCAGAAATCTGATGTTGATTTCTGCATTCGGTAGTTAGTGGATTAAGAATACAGAAATGTCTTATGAATTTTGTAATAATGTACTTTTTTTTTCATTGAGCAAACTGCATTTCCCCATGTTTCAGAGCCCCAGTTTCAGGTTTAAAAAAAAAAGGGAAGTACAAACCAACTGTTCTTTAATAATTGTCAAATAAGGTAACTAATAAAGATTTTCCGGAAAGCAGATGTGTTGGGCTAAAAGGTGCAGATTTCGCTGCCTAGTTGTAAACTACAACACAATGTGCCAACTGCATTTTTAAGGGTTAAAACAGAAGAAAACTGCTCTTCAAAAAAATTATCTCAGAACAAACATGTTTTAAATGAAGTCTGAAGAAAATGTTCTATGTTGTCTTATGGAACTCATTTTTTTTTTTTTAAATTTGCTTCTTGTTCCGTGGGGGGGGGGGGGGGGGGGGGGCTTTTGCTGCAGAGCTGTTGTCTGTAGTAACTGATTTAATTTAAGCATGAATACCCGGTAATACATTGTAAATATGTAACAGAAACATGTGCCAAGTTATTGACTTCAAAGACTGGTTGGCAGTTTTTCTTGGGCAAGTCATTCTACAAAACTTGCTTGATGATTGTTCATAAACTTCTTAAAAAATTAATGAGGTACTGATCTCTACCACAAGATAAGAGATATTACATGCTGTCAATATTCTCTTGTGGGGAGTTTTCATTGTTTTTTTTTGAAAGGCTGTGGTGATTTAAAATTTGTTCTTTATAGTTTCCCTCTGACAAGGAGCTTAAATGTGAGCAGTGTAGCAGTTGGCTTGATTCAGGAGGGGGGAGAAAATTTCCATCTCACTTGCCCTGATGTTCACGGTTTTGGTTTAACAGTGCAGACCGCTGAAGGCGATCACCGATGTGGTGATTTTATGTTTTGAAGAACAATTTGTTTATCCCTGGCAACTTTGTTTGAATTCTTATTTGGATAAAACGAATTTCTGATAAGAAAAAACATTTCTTAGGTTCCCGTTGGTTCTCCTTATCAGTATAGGTCTGCACTGTATTTGAGGCATTTTTATTTTATATTATGTATATTTATTTCTTTGGGGATTGGTAATTTTTTTCTTTTGCTAATTTTTTTAGGTTTTAGCTGTGCAGGTTGTTTTATTATGCTTTGTTTTCTTTTATAATTTACTAGGCGTAAATTCTGAAAAGGAATAGGAAAGTTGATTATGGAGACACAGGTCTGCATATGTTATAAAGATACAGGTCTTCATATGTTATGCCCTTATACCCTGTTCAACTGTAACTCAGTTATATATAAGGTACCCGGCTGTGTTACGAGGTAACTGTTTGTCAAGTGTGGGTGGGTCGGTCAAAGTCTCCTGACAATTCAAATACTTCACAAGTTCAAATACAGTGACAATTTTTGACTCATGACTAAAAGTACATGGGCCAAAATGTATCATCCATAACTGGATATTTTAAGTTTTGTAGTGCCATACATTTGTTACTCAAACACTTTTTGTCGCAAACAGGGTGTACTGAGAGCAGAGCCATTCAGCCAAGTTTGTCCAGGGGTCAAGACCTCGTAAAATGTGGATCATCAGAGGCCTGAGTCATAGCATAGGAAGATCATAAAAAGTAAAGGACCCTTTTCCACGCCTTTAGGCATATAGGGCTAGACCTATATTTTATAGACCAATCGGTATAAGATGGGTGATGTAGTCAGCATCACGCCGATTGCCTTTACTTCCTGGGACTGCACCCAGTACCCACTCAAGGCTGGGTCAACCTGGAAGCCAAGGTCATTTTTGAAAGAAAGAACAGCTCTGCCAGGGAGTGAACCATCTGATCCGCGGTGAACGTCTAGCCACTTCGCCACGGCGACTCCCAGAAAGATCAATAATATGGTACAATTGACAGGTGAGCTGTTTGCCACTTGCTAGACCTCTGTGTCCCAGATTTGGCCCACAGGTCACCAGTTGAATAGCCCTGACTTAGAGCATCAGTTAGTGAAGATAGTACACAATCCTTACCCACACTGAACTGTTTGTTGCTTACACAATGCTAGTGTGGTTGTCATGGGTGCCCTCATTATATCTTAATGGAGGTTGAACAGGGTATCTGGAATTTGCCCTGTTGGCTCACCATCCAGATTGAGATTATTGCATCTCTGGCTGGTCGAACTTTCAATTGACAGCTTTAGGGGAATTAGCAAACTGAAGAGTATCCTTCTGTGATGTATATTACAGGGCTATTCAACTGGCCTGCAGCGATCCCCATTTTTCAACATTTTGGCCCCTGTCCAAACTTGGTTGAATAGCCCTGGTATGGGGATTTGCTTGCTATTGATAGAGTTAAAGATGGATGCACTATTGTGCATTTTATGACTACATTACCTGAAAAATATTCAGTGTATGTTGACAGTGGTAGAAGTGACGATTTGTAAAGGACACCTTTCCACATCTTAGGTATATTGGGCATCCAGGGCTAGATCGAAGCAGTGGCAAACTACTGGACGTAAATTTGCCTAGAAAAACCACACAACAGCCAGGGGTTACTGGGGTTGGTTCTGCACATCCTGTAAAGGATATGCAACTAACCTTTTAGGTCTAGATCTGTATTTTATAGACCAGTCTGCACTTGGTGGGTGATGTGGTCAGTATTATGCCGGCCGCTTTTACTTCCCCGACTTAACCTAGTACCTATTCAAGGCTGGGTCGACATGGGAATCAAAAGTCATTTTTAAAAAAAAAGTCAAGCTCTGTGAGAACCTGAACTTATGACCTTTGGATCCGCAGGTGAGCTTCTAGCCGCTCCCACCATTTGTTATGCTGTACTTAAAAAGCAATAGGGAGACGGGGAATCACAGTCTATGATGATACCAACTGAGGCCAGGGTTTAAGTCCCCTCTGTCTGGCCATTATCATGCAGCATGATTCCTCACTCAGTCTGCTTCATTTACTTGTAAAGGAAATGCCAGTATGCAAAATATTAGTAACATTGTAAAGATGTGATTTTTTTTTTTCATATCTAGTATTTTTCTTACATTATTATTTAGGTTTCTTTTATGTAGACATAGTCATTTCATCAGCTTATTTTATCCTTATAGATGCCTTTTATTCTGTTGAAGTTATTTTAATTGATAGTCAATAAAACAACAGCATTAACTGTGTCACAGACCTCTGGGTGACTTTACCGGACGAACTCCCATAATCTGTCACAGACCTCTGGGTGACCTTGCTGGTCCGTGGCTCGTAACTGGGCCTATGACAGACAGACTAACCTTTAACACACACTGAACCCGAACGCACACAGAGCACACACGACAATCTTTATTGGAAGTACAGGTAATACATAGACAGTTGACTTCCCGCTGTGTGGCCACCTATTGCCTGGACCCTCTGGCCGAACGGGCTTTACAATCGCCTCGTCCCCCAGTACATGCTACAGGCAATCTCCTGGTGTATAAACCACAGCCCGGCGAGATACGTTCTTTTCTATCGCCACGCTGACCCAATCAAACTGTCACAGCCTCTGTCTAGCACAGGGTCAGAGTGCCAAGGTTAGCCACTCTCTCACAGCACATGTACATAAATACTCTACACAAGAACTATCCTATCCTAACAGAACACTGTACATAAACTATCCAGTCACTAACAGAAATATCCTAACTCTAATACTATAACTGTCTTGCTAAACGTCCTCTCTTCCTGACCGACGCACACCGAATGTCCCGTTCTCTCTCCCTCGTGTCTCTTGACCCCGTTCACCAGCTCAGTCCCAAAAGCCGTAATCGTGTTGCGGATTTGTCCACAACACGGTTCACTCTTTCTTGCTTTATCCTGAGCGCTGGTTTCGCTGTGCAATCACAGAACGGACTTGCCCAGTCACGGCCCTGACCTTTGTGTCAACCCTGGGGTGTCACCTCAACACGCACACCTTACGGTGTGGTACATTCCGCCACTGACTGTACTCACAGGGTTGTGACAAACTGTCTGTCCTTATGTTGTTAAAAATCCACTCTTAGCTCCCGAAAAATGAAGGTTAGAGGTAATTTTAATTATAAATAATTAAACCAGTAAGTAAATGAATTTAAAAAAAAAATAAAGACAATAATTCACTTATTAACCTGAGCACCATAGGTTTGTTTATGCATAATACTGATAATTTGAGATGCTGTTTAGTCTAATATCACGTACCTAGTTTGCCTTAGTGGCATGTAGGAGGTTTCACTTCAACTGCTATTATAATACCCATGTAATTATTATGTGTAGTTTTTCTACATCACATCATCTGTGTAAACATACTGTTTGGTTGTTGTTATGTAACATCTGTGTAAACATACTGTTTGGTTGTTGTTATTTAACATCTGTGTAAACATACTGTTTGGTGGTTGTTATTTAACATTTGTGTAAACATACTGTTTGGTTGTTGTTATTTAAGTTAACATCTGTGTAAACATACTGTTTGGTTGTTGTTATTTAAGTTAACATCTGTGTAAACATACTGTTGGTTGTTGTTATTTAAGTTAACATCTGTGTAAACATACTGTGTGGTTGTTGTTATTTAAGTTAACATCTGTGTTAACATACTGTGTGGTTGTTGTTATTTAACATTTGTGTAAACATACTGTTCAGTTGTTATTTAAGTTCACATCTGTGTAAACATACTGTTGGGTTGTTGTTATTTAAGTTAACATCTGTGTAAAGATACTGTTTGGTTGTTGTTATTTAACATTTGTGTAAACATACTGTTTGGTTGTTGTTATTTAGGTTAGCATCTGTGTAAACATATGGTTTGGTTGTTGTTATTTACGTTAGCATCTGTGTAAACATACTCTTTGGTTGTTGTTATTTAGGTTAGCATCTGTGTAACTGCTTCATTGTTGTTACTGTAAGAAAGTGTTCACATGAACATACTGTTTATTTTTGTTACTGTAAGGCAGTATTCATGTAATGATACTTCTTAAATCTTACTAAGATGAATTTATGTAAACATAACTGTTCAGTTGTTTCTGTAACACAGCCTTCTTGTAATCAAACTGCTTGATTGTTGATGTAAGTTATTATTTGTGTGATGATACTGCTTAGTTGTTGTTGTTATTGTTAGACAGCATCCATGTAATCTTCTCTTTTTCTTAGTCTTCACCGGCTGTAAACTCCAGCGGAAAGTTCTGGTTCTTCGTCTACTTCTTGACTTTGGTCTTGTTTTAGAACTTGAGTTTTGCATGCACATCCGTTCTACACATCTGGTTTATTCATTTTCAGTCTGATGGTTCCTTTCGAAGCAAACTCTTCTAATTAGTCGCCTTTTGCGACATGCTTGTTGGGGGGGGGGGGGGATCTCCCCACCCTCAATAATAGAGCCACGGAACCCACCCAGAGATATCCACGTAATCGTAACTTCTTGTTTGTTACTATGATAGCATTCATGTAATGGTACTGCAGAGTTACTATAGGACGGCATCCACATAATCACACTGCTTGGTTATTGTTACTTGTAAACTTCACCCACGTAATGATATGTACTTTTTTTTTTTTTTTCAATTTTTAAATGACACCTCTTTATTTATAATTATTTGTCACCCACATAATCATACTCTTTTATATTATTTAGTTGTTGTTAGTGAAAAACACTGTCGTCTCCTCCTCCTGTTGTACAGCTTTGGGTATTGAGGGAAAATATATCAGGGTCTGCTTCTCGCTCTTCTGGCTGCCTTGACCATAGACTAATAGTAATGTTATACTCTGATGAAATCTGTCCATCTTGTTCTGTCTCTTACTTCACATCCCTCTCCTGTTTTGGTGTATGCCAATATATTGTAGCAATAATAAATCTGTTGCTAGCTTTTGTAAAAATTACACCCACCTAATGATACTTTTTAATTGTTACTAAGACTACACCTATGTGATGATACTCTTAATTAAAACTAAACTCAATACTCTTTAATTGTAACTCTTAATAATAGTTACTACACACATGTGACTATACTCTTTAATTGTTACTCTTAAGTCTAACCCATGTGACAGTACCCTTTAATTGTTACTTTTAAGGTTACAGCCATTGACTATACTCTTTAATCATTACTCTTAAGACTACACCTGGGTAATGATACTCTTCTTTAATTGCTCCTGTAAGACTACACCCTAGTGACGATACCCTTTGTAAATCTTCATCGCGCATCAGACATGACCATATGTGCTCTGATCTCCTGAGTATGTCTCCAAGTGTTTTTAGGTCAGCAACTTCCATTCTATTCTGGTAGGTGTAACGACAAGTGGTTCCCGCATGGTTTTCCTGTATTGTGGCTCCAGTTTGTACACCCAGGATATGCAGTCTATTCAGTGAAAAATAATTTTCCATGAACTGACAGCCTCACAGCGTTTAGTCTCTCATGTATCATTGATGATGTCTCTCCAGTCCATAGAGGGCCCACTCCTGATAGTTGGCACTGCCAACCAGAACATGTATTCTTTCATTGCCTTTCACACCAAAAATAAAAGTGGTTTGGCAAAATGCTGTGTGCTGAATCAGATGGAGCCAGTTTCCCTATGTAGCCCTCCTTGACCATCAAGTCGCTGAGCAAACATGCATTGGTGATTTCCTGAGTTTTCAGCCATTCTGTGGCCGTTGTCACAGCCATGGCCTCCATTGTCATGCTGGTGCTGGTTGAAACAAAGGCTCCACCGTCTTCTTTTAATGACTATGTCTATGTAATGAGATTCTTTATGTACTGTTACTAAAAGACTACACCCATGTGACGATACTTATTTGATCTTTACTGTAAGTGTGACCACTGGAAAGATTTGTGGAAAGAAAGATAGAGAAAGACAACATGAGATGATTCTTGACAGCTTTTTCTAATGGCTTAGAACTCGACACATGAACTGATACATGCTGTTGCAGATCACAGGTTATTGAGAGGCATGATCGCCCATGCCAGTTGATAGAGCACTTTATGATGATGACTGAAAGACTACACCTCCTGTGATGATACTCTCTGCATTTTTGTTTAAAGTTTCCCTCATAATTATACTGCTTAGTATTTGCTCTAAAACTGCACCGATGTTAACGCTGCTTGGTCGTAAGTCGTTATTCTAAGGTAGTTCCTAAAGCCGCTTAGATTATTTTATTTAGAAATGCTTCCTTATGTTATTTTTGTGTTCGCTTTCTGATTTACACAGACAGACACGTTTCTTCCTTATGTAAACTGGGAACTGAATAAAAACGTTAAAAATTTTTATTGGAAGAGTGTTTGAGTTTGTCTGATATGGCAGAAAACAGAAACATAATAGGACGGTGATTCCCAAATTGTGCGCCTCAGGGAGCCGCGCAAAATATTCAAAGATGCACAAGGTTTTTTTTTCCTTACCTACGAATAGTCATACTTTTACTTAGATTAGGGCGCCGTGGACAAAATGTAATTGAAAAAAGCGCTGGACTAAGACAAGTTTGGGAAACACTGTACTAGGACATTTCTTCTCAGTTGTGACAGATCCACGGATGCTTTGTTGAAGACTTTCACTTAGTCTTTGCTCATTTTAAGGAAGTGTTCATTTGAAACCCTTTTGTTCTGCACCAACGGCAGTTGTAGGCACTGAACAGAATCATGTCATAGTCAAGTAGTAAGCACTGACCAGTCAATAAAAGAGTGTGTGCTTATCCTTTGTTTTAATCAAGTAACAGAAAGTGTATTGATCGGCATTCATTGTATTGTGTATATAAGGAGTTGGGTCAGTTTAATGCATTGGAGTTCATACACTTTCTGTTACTTGATTAATTCATAATATTTAATGGCCTCAAAGGTTCCCCCCTCTGTTTTTTTTATCCTATGTTGTACAGGTTCTGTTTCTGAAATCTGAACATAGAATGGTTAAAATTAAGTTTCTTTCATTTAAGGGATGTCAACAAGTGGACATTCACTGTAGATTGCATGCAGCGAGGACAAAAGTGACAGGCTGGACATAATTGTTTGAAAAAAGACGTGAGTTTGCGACAGATTTTCCATGGCTGGATCAAGTCTTGCAACTGAAAACTGTGCAGACCAGCTCACAGTGCATCATTCATTCAAGTGAATGCTTTATTTAATTCTGCCACTTCTGTTGTTGTTTTTTTCATGCTTCTGTAACCAAGCCATTGGAACGGGTTTCAGATGAACACTCCTTATATACACTTCTTCGGTATCAGAGGGTTATTTCAGTTTAATGCATTGGAGTTCATCTGCAACAAAAAAATTTGCATCTATCACAGATTTGTACAGAGACTGTTCTTCCAGTTCATTTTCATTTTCTCAGGGATGGTTGCAGAGCTCTCATCCCCCTCTCCAAGCCCCAAAACTGCATGACTGGTACTCTAGTACCCCAGTCCAGGAGTGGACAAAAGCAACCAGATTTTTCCACCGAGTTTACAGCTTGAACCCCAAGAAGAAGAAATCTGAGAACATTTCTTCTTTACCACTTCCTCTTCGGGTGTCGAGGGAGATGTAAGATCCTGCTTTTAATGTTTCCCGGCTGCCTGTCATAGTCACATCACGCTATAGTAAGATTGTTTTTTTTTTTACATTACCTTTCCATCTCGTTCTTGGTCTGCCTTGTGCTCCACATCCTTTTTCATGTATGCCTTATATGGTATGTTGTGGTATTCAAGGAAATGAGAGAGCAGATGAGTTGGCAAAAGCTGGGAATCTTCCCCAACCTCATCCACCACACAGCTACAAGGAAACCAAAACAGCGCTAAAGCAGTCTTTCAAGCGGGAGTGGATAAGGCAGAATGGAGATTACAGACCAGAGAGTGACAGCATAAACAAACTCAACAGGAAAGAACAAACAACAATTTTTAGACTTCGGACTGGACACTGTGGTCTTCAAGCACACCTGTACAGGATATACATAAAAGAATCTGCTGCCTGTGATTGTGGAGCAGAAAGACAGACCCCTGAGCACATACTGCAGTACTGCCCTAACCTCTCCCAGCAAAGACTGTGGATCTGGCCCAAAGGAGCCACATTGCAAGAGAAGCTATGGGGGACCGGCGGCGACCTTAAACGCACCATCCTATTTGTGACCCAGACGGGACTCAATGTTTAGCATGAATGATGTCGAGCGCAGAAGAAAAAGAAGGTGACACAAAGCATTCTAAGTGGGCAAACCATTTGATTTGCCGTCTTGGTATGTAATTTAGAATTGGTTCTGTGCCGACTTGTTCTCTTATGAACGTATTCCTGATTTAGTCTCTTATGGTCACTCCAGTCTTTTACAGACATCTCATAACAGACAGAACACTGCAGAAACAATTCATGGGTCCCCCAAATAAGGTCCCTTTTCCACGCCTTTAGGGGCATGGCAATATAGGTCTAGACCAATATTTGTATAGACCAATCGGCACAAGATGGGTGATGTGGTCAGCATCACGCTGGCCACCTTTACTTCCCGGGACTGCACCCGGTACCCACTTAAGGCTGGGAAGACCTGGGAGTCAAGGTCATTTTTGAAAAATAAAAGTCCGGCTCTGCCAGGGAGCGAACCCACGACCTTCTGTGTCTTCCGAATGGTGATCAAGTAAAGTAAATTTTTTGGGGGGAGGGAATTCTTCATCAAGCATGTAATGCGAGAATCATTTAAAAAAAAAAAAACTATCAGCCGTCTGTGAATAATGTGGTCAACACTTGCCGGCTGCCTATCAGCCGTCTGTGAATAATGTGGTCAACACTTGCCGGCTGCCTATACTTTCCAGCACATTTCCTAGGGTGAGGTTACACACTGCTCATGATGTATTTTATGTGTAGCAAGTAGCTGCAACACTAAAAGGGGAGAGGGAGCAGTTTGTGACGTAACATTTACTAAATGGTTGACTTCTCATGTATCCCTTAAACAGAAGCAAACAAGAAAACACAAACTGAAGAAAGTTTTACAGTAAAAAAAGGAACTGACTTCACTGCTACTTATTTCAGGATTCCATTTTAGGGGGGAAAATAACTGATCTACTGCCTCACCCCACTCCATGACGTGATAGAAGGTGACATAAGCTGTTTCCTTCTAAGTTAAAGAGCTGAGGAACCAACAGTCTGCATACAAATAAATAAGTCAGATCTGCAAAACAGATGCACATGCAAAACTCAAGTATGGAACAAGACCACCAAAGTCCAGAAGTGGACAAACAGTTAGGAAGACTTTAGTACACTGCGTCTTATCCCAAATAGCCCAATCTTTCTATGCAAAATGGCTTGCTGTCTGCGTCGCACAGAGCGCGAACACCCTAGCTCTAGCAATGGTCTGAGGGAATCTCCATAAAACCGAATAATGCTGTCCATCAAATGAACCCACTTAACCTAGGCAAATGGCTTAACCACGGAGCCTGCACTGAAGTGCTGGGGGTAGTGTGCCTAGAAAATGTGTGATATTCAGCGGGACAGGAAGAGAGCAAGCATGGGGTGACCCAACTGCAGTGAAATTAAAAAAATCGACTACCAATTACCAGAAAACTACAAGAGGTTCTTGTAGCGAATACTTCATGAGGTGGAGTATTTCATGCCTAAGTAACCAACAGCAGAGATAAGACTTCATAGAACATAATTTTTGCATGACCTGGACCAAGTAAAATCACTCAAACAATAATACGGACATAGAACCTGGTGAGTAATTGGGTACAAGTACCAATAAGATGTGGCACGACCTTTACTGTTTGCATCCGTCAAGATGGAAAATGCAGACAAGAAAGTTCACCAACAGTTGATGCAGGTTTTGAATTTTCGAGAATTCTCTTCATGGGGATGTTGTAATTTACACAGATGGGTCTGTGGTTGGCCACATGAGAAGCTCGTGGGCTTTTACGGCTCAGTATGGAGTTGTAAAGTAAGATTCTAATGCTGTTGCTTTGACCACAAGTAGTCTATGGAGGTCATGGCAGTGACCAAAGCAATAATAATGTTGGAGACACAGACCTTTTCCCTGCGCAAGCTTTCTCCGTGATTCAATGAGCATGCTCAGAAAGACAGAGAAGGGCTGGATCCAAGGACAGTGGGTAGAGTCTAAAGCGGTCGGGGCTGACACACATCAGTTTCATATTTATAGCACAGCATGCAGGCGTGCAAGGAAATGAGCAGGCTGATCAACTTGCAGGCAAAGCTACTGTGGAGGGCGGACGAGCCATAGACCATGCTGATATTCTGAATGCTCTACGCGAAGTAAGAAGTCTACGAGAATCAAGTAATGACTGTGAATCTGCAACCATGAACAGACTACAAGAACAACACATTAAAAAAAAGGTGTGGCCAGACAAAAGCACTATGCAAATAAGACAGAGAAACCAGCAGAGAACAGGAGCCGCTATGGGCTGCAGGATTTACTAAGAAAGGGGTCCGAGCACTTATGCACTGAATGGTTTCATGTGCAACGAGGATAATCTGTCGACTAACTCAAACAACAGTCAGCATGTAATAATCCTTTATTATAGACTTTGTCTCGTGATAATGCATTTACATTGCTCCTTTTTTTAATAGGAAAAAATCTGCTAGCTTTATTCACACATTCATTCAAAAATCAACAGACAATAAACAGTAATTGGAACATGCAAAAACAGAAACCAAAAAAAAAAAAAAGCTACAAAAAGGAAAAAAGTAAGGTAAAATGAAAAATATAAATTTGGAAATTTGTGACTAACACAAAGTATTTACAACATTATTCTTAACAAATGTTTCATCAACATATTTGTTTTAAACATGAATATAAACTCTTTTCTTCATAACAAAAGCACAAAATAAGAAATAAAACATGATTAGACAAGTCAAATACTCAACAAAACTACAGGAACAGTAACTTATGTTGCAACCTGTGGAGAAACTGATCAAGGCTGTAATGTAGTTTTGTGAATCCACCAAAACTAAGTTATTCAGGCATTTGAATGATCCTAGTCATGTGAATGAACCATGACTCAATCATGTGAAGAAATTATTACTAAACAAGTTAAACTATGTGAGGGAAAATTCACCATTTTGTAGTAACTTTAAAAAAAAAAAAAAAACCTGTTATAAAATACTTGGTATGTGTTAAATGTAAAGAAACAATACAGAGAAAATGAAGAAAGAAACTGAGAAAAATAACAGAGAAAGAAATGAGAGGGAACCAATTAAGAGATGAAGAAAAGAGGGACAGCAATTGAGGAAACAGAGGAAAAAGATGGGGGGAAGGGGGGAGAATATGGACAAAGTGTGAATGATTATCAGTTGTAGTAAATGTACCACATTTATTTTCCTAAAGAAAATCAATTAACATATACTTAACTCATCTGTATGTAGTTCGGGATGTGCATAAATTGATACATTTTAAGGGAAAAACTCGCGTCAACTATTAACTTTTGTTTATGTTCTCTGAGTTGGAAGTAACAAAGTAACACAAACATTTCAAAGAACTGCTTTTCAAAGCTATATAATGAAGCAAAGAATCCATGATTGTATTTACTCTGTCAACCATTACATTTTCCAATCATGACAGCAATTAGCCTCGTCAAGTCTGAAATAACCAAACTTCATATACCAGTACCTGCTTAAATAAACATCTACTTTTTCTTCTTCTCTTTCTGCCTTTCTAACTCCCAATGGAGCATAGATCCTCAACCAACTCACGTTAAGTCGTTCTATCATTCGCTATCGCATACAGCTCTCCCCATCTTTTTAACTTTGCTTTCTTCATGTGTTTTGTTGGTTTTCATTTTTTTTTCTTTGCCCCTGTGGGTTCCAGTGCAAAAATATTCTATTGTTCTCAGGTTTTCTCAACGTGTGCCCTATTCAACGCTGCCGTATTTGCTGCACCTCTTGTTTAATTTGCTATCAAAGCTCTACATTTGTAATTCTATCACACCATTTAATTCTCTCTATATTGCACCAGCAACTGTTAATGAATGTTTGTAGTTTATTATTATTGACTGTCTTAGTTTTTCATGTTTCCGCTCTATACAACAGTACGGAATTTACATTTTTAGTTCAGTAATAGTTTTAATAAAAACACATGGAGAAGAGAGCTGGAGAATGAAGTTAGAAAGATGGGGAGAGCTTCATGTAATGGTGAAGGATAAAACAACTTGGCATGAATTGGTTGAAGGCCTATGCTCCATTGGGGGATAGAAAGGCTGAAGAAGAATAGTTTTAATTTCTTTTGACCACAATTTCCCTAGTGCTATGAAAGCTTCTCTTGCCTTTTGTATTTTAATACCTCTATTATTTCCCCATCTTTATCTACATAACAGCCCAAATAGATGTACGACTCCACATCTTGTAGTGGGATACCATGTTGAACAATAACTACCTGTTTACTTCCACAAACATATGACCAAACAAGACAACTGGATTTATCACTGTCTAGTCTAAAGGTAAAGTAAAAGTAAAGTTAAGTTCCCTTTTCACACCTTTCGGCGCATCGGGCATATGGGCAGAGCGTCCCATATTTTTTACAGACCATCAGCACTCTGTGGGTAATGTTGTCAGCATTACGCCGGCTGTCTTTACTTTCCCAGGACAGCCCATCCTGGTACCCATTTTAGGCTGGGTCGACCTGTGACGTCCCATACCACGACAAAGATCCACGCAGCCTGCAGTGGGTTCCGATCGCGGTATGCTGGCTTACAAGTCGGACTCGCAACGCCTTAGCCATGGACGCCGCTTCTAAAGGTAACTGAAATTAATTACCTCCACAAACAAATATCACGCAACACGCAACTGATAACTGGATTCGCTTCTCTAGTGTTAAGTTTATGGAATAATGACTAAACTAACTTCAACAACATACGACAAACAACTGACATCTATCTGGATTCACCTCTATGGTTCGAAGCTGACTGAACAACCACCATAACTATTCTTCCAACATACATAGAAACCACCCTAACCCGACCGTAATGTTGACTTTTCGCTGTGACTCACTTAAACACCGACTGAGTTATTCAAGTAAACATAAATGCAGGAGGAGAATCATATAAAACTAAGATAAAGATGTCTACTATATTAGGTACAGTCTATTTACATACATGTAATGTGATGGAAGACTGAAACTACAATGTATGACTGAAATGACAAGAATGTAATATAAATTATTAACACATCTTTGTCTAGAAATACAAGATCATTCTTCACTGTCTTGTTATACAATAAGCTCAAATCACTATTGGGTTGTCTACTTATGAACTTGTATATACAATACTGCTAAGAGAGAGAGAAATCATTTAAGCTCAACAAATAACATTCAGACAGACAAGCATCTGAAATCAAAATAATCTTTGCTTATGCATGGTACATTATGGAATTAAGACACAAATGAATTGTGACATGACAATGAGAAGTACAGTGTGAAATGTGCAGCATGTCAAACCTGGGACTAACTCTTCTGATACCAGACAACAGGTCACCCTACATTTGTCTTCATTCTTTTAGACGGGCACAATGGCCTGCGTGCCCAATTCTGAACCCTTTGAAAATAAAGTTTGTTCATTCATTCGTTTATCACTCTAAAGCTTTGCTTTTCAACCTTTTTTTTAGATGCTGCCCTCCGCTGAATATACGGCAAGACTTTCAGGGTGTTTATCTCTCAGTGTGATGTCCTGGTGGAGTGAAGCATCGGTCAAAATGGGTTTAAAAGAAGGAGGTAGACCTACAAACTACTCATGAACACAAAATCGCCCTCGACGTTTTGTTTAATAAACAGTTTGAAAAAATATTGTATTAATAATTAAACTGAAATAAAAAATTACAATGTACAATGCACTCAATTTCAAACTTGCTTGACGCCCCTTCTTGATACTTCCTTGTCCCCCACTAGGTTGAAAACCACTGCTCCAAAGATAACACAATTATTCTACTTCCTTCTTTGTTATACTGACCCATGCTATCAAAACTTTGTTTAACTGTTTATATCTGTCATAAACAGTTTATCATACACTTATTCATCAAGCAAAAGACAGAGATAGATTTATGTGCTAGTGCTTCCACCAATACACCTCCACGACCCTAATGTCATCTAAATTTAAAAAGGCACACAGCCGAATCAGGGTTATGTTATGTCTGACCGTTCCATCCATAAGTGCTGATGCCGTGTCCTAGTGGGGGTGGCTTGTGCACTCTAAAGATTGGCAAAGCTATGCCAGCAGGGATCTTGTGGCCCTAGCAGCTTCAAGCATGTTGCATAAGGCTTGAGAGGAAGGGCCAGGCATAGCTAGCACTGTAGTCCTCCAGCCTGGTGTCTGGGAAAGCGGTAACAACCCATTCATCATCATCATGTAGCAGGCCCTTTGCAAAACGTCGCTTTTATCACGGTCTGCCTGAAAGAAACTCGGTCTCTCGCCAGTCTCATTTACTTTCATATTCAAGGAGTATTATATTCATGGAGTCACTTATACCTTGTGCCCACCTTCGTATTGGTCGTCCCCTGCCCCTTTTTTCTGATACCATGCCTTCTGCTATTATTTTTTCCAATCCGCCATGGTCCTTGATATGAAACAAGTATTTTAGCTTTTGAGTCAAGATGCTGTTTATTAGCCAATCTTTGCTGATATTCATATCTTTAAAAATTTCAGTATTTCGCCTCTTCTTTGTCCATGGTATTCTGAGAAACTTTCTATAGCATTTCAGCTCAAATGCCTTTTTTTCCTCTTAAGGACTGGGAGATAGTCCACAACTCACATCTGTATGTTGCTACAAAATACATACAACCTTTCACCGTTTAAAAAAAAAAAGTATCTTTTTATGAACAAAGGATCAGGTAAAAAAAAATACAGGATGTAGTTTGAAGACAAAACTCAAGAGGATACAACAGTAACATTTTAGGAATACTATTATACAACAGTGAGTGTTGGAGAAAGTCAGCGTGAATAAACAAAAACCATAAACTTTTCAGAAAAAAAAATGTATAAGAATATAAGCCTGTGAATATTGTGGCCAACCAAATCACAAATGAAGAACAGAGGGGGGAAAACCAAAATGTTCATCACTGGCTAGTGTTATCATAGGAAGAACATGGAGATGGCTTGTGGAATGCCCTTGACGCTGGCAGAGGACACCCCTCCAGTGGATGGCAGATGGAAAATAGAAGATGTAGATGATTTACGGAAACCTGGAGAAGGACAGTAGAAAAGGAAAGTAAAGAATATATTAAATGACATATGCTGCTATAGGTAGAACAGCGGCAAAGCAACAAAGATCACTTGTGAATGCCTTTTTTGACAACAGCAACATGAAGAGGATACAGTGTCTTCATCTGTAACAAATGTAGACTCAATATTGTAAAGCGTTTCATGGCAACTGAGTTAAAATAATAACTATCTGGGATCGAAAGAGTAAACGCCCGACTCTTTGGTAACACATACAATTTTATAAAATCAAGCAAACAATAATACAAACAAGCATGAAACTGAGCAGCAACAAAAACAACAACTGATGTTTCATGTGTCTCCAGAGTCCTACTACCACTGATATGGTGAGGATGCCCTATCACTATGACATCACTTCTGCAGCAATGACATAATCATAATATCACTTTCTTGAAGAAAAAAAAAATAACTACATATGACAATTATCACCTTTACTTATATCTCCTGTATCTGCTGAATTGTGGTGCAAAATAACAATGTTATATAATTAGAAACAAAATAAAATGTAACAATATGAAGATTTAACAAAATGGTTAAAAATTATTAATACACTGTGTTGTACAATTTTAACAGTTTGTCACAGCAACATAAAAAAAAGTGTTATTCAATTCATCTATGTATTACAACTCCCTCTGATGTGATGACAAGTGCTACCAATATCACATACAATTTTATGGCTATGGAATCACAACATAGAATAGACATAAGATCCTGATCCTCTGGAAGCTAAGAGTATAAAGTTATATAAAGGCTGCTGTGTGTGATCCATGCAGCACACACTCACTGGACCACTTTTATGATGTAACTAACACTACAGCGTTAACATCAACCTCAACTCAATTGTATATATATATATATATAGAACCAACAACAGAGTGTACCACCCAAACTTAAATCTTATGTATGTAACTAATGCCACACAATTTTATGAATGAAGATATTACTAGAGGGTTAAAACCCTCGCTCAACTCAATTTTATGTATGTAATCAATACTACAGTGTTGGTTAAATCACTCAAAACTCATAAAGCTGCATAATGAAAGCAAAATATAACCAAGGTTTAAAAAAAAAATGTGTGTTGTCTTATCAAAGTGAAATTTTCTCCTTTGAGAAGTGATATTTCTCTTTACATTATAAATTTCCCGGTTTACATAAAGTGTGCACAAGTGTATTTCAAAGTTCCTGAAACTGTCTGTCAGGTCAGTGATTGAATGTGTAAACTAGTAATCATGGACAATATACAACAGTAATGTATCACATTGAAAACGTAATGTACCTCACATTGCTATAGCAAACATATGATGACATATTATATAGTGAATGTAACCATTGATTCGGTAACCCTGATATTATGACTCATGTCATACATATTATTTTAGTAAGTTTAGTCGTAAAACAAAACAAAGACAGGTATTATCTAATAACTAAATGCTCTGTGTTATAGCTCCACAACCGAACAATGTATCATTAATAATGCATCATTACACGTCAACAGACAAGGCACATGATGATGATGTCTCACCCAATGCAGTGTGCTATAATAAATCAAACAATGGACCCCCACAATTGAACGATGTAATCTCAGCCAGGACACACATACTAAATTTCCGGCAAAATTAATGATAAACAATATAAATAGACTTTAGGAAAAGAGCTAAACATAAATCACTATCAAATTCCCAGGTCAATTGTAAGTGAGCAATATTTCTCTCTGAAGCTGCATCATGGAATTCATTTTTCAAATGACCAGGGCTGAATTACTGAACCACAGACAAGGAGATATGTCGAAATAAACTATAAGTTCATATAAACTACATACCTTCCTTCTTCATACTAAATTCAAAACCTTTGAAACTATCCCAACTACTGACAACCCATGTTGTGGGTTAATTACTGACAACCCATGTTGTGGGTTAACTACTGACAACCCATGTTGTGGGTTAATTTCTGACAACCCATGTTGTGGGTTAACTACTGACAACCCATGTTGTGGGTTCCATGGCCCCAATGTTTGAATAAACAAGAATAGACCCACTGTTTTCCCAACAAGCATGTCATAGAAGTCGACTAATTCAGGGCTTCCTTTGAAGTCATAGTGAATCTGCCCGAGCGGCACGATACCAGCAACTGCACACAAATAAGCCAGTAAAACAGATGTACACACAAAACTCAGGACCTGGCACAAAGTTGAAGTCCAAATGGAAGAACATCCAGGACTTTCTGCCGGAGCCTACAGCCA